>VXAB01009975.1:123348-216828 GCA_013399175.1 Odontophorus gujanensis
AGTACATGGATGACCTTTGATTATTCTATACATACTATTTTTCTTAAACTAGTTTTTCCTTTAAGAAATACTCAGTTGAACTGAAAATTTCAGATGAATATACAAGAACTGCAAAGAATATTTAGAGAAAGGATTCTAGGTAAATATTATAGAACTTTGTTTACTTTCATTTTTTTTTTTTACTGAAGGCAAAAATAACAGTTGACATGCATTTCAAATACATCTGTCTTTAATTTGGAAGATTATTTCTGTTGAATTTCATGTCAAGAAAAAAATGTAAGAAAATGTGAGGTTGTCAACCCCTAACAATTGCAAGTGGAGGAACTGAAAGATCATATCACTATTTCATAAATTAATTATTTTTCCTCTTATATAAAATCAAGTTTCATATTTTAGAGTACTTCTTGATATACAGAATACTAAAGAACAAGCAAAAAAAGTTTTTGGTAAGTTATATTAAAAACATTATCACAAGAAGAGCAATATATATGCTGCTCTTTGTTGGAATAAATGTGAAATAAGAACTTTTTCAGCCCTTGAGTCCAACAACATATGCTCAACTTCTCTTTTTATTCTTCATATAGAGAGGGTATTTTATATACTGTTTTTCTCCTGGTCTTAAGATAACGATGTCAAGAAAGTTAGTAGCACTCAAATGGACCAGGTTTTCTTGGCTCATGTATATCTGCAGAGATGTAAAAAGTGTGTAGTCTTTATCAGAATCTTCTCAGACTGAATATTTGACATGTGAAAAATCTTAGAAAATACTCCAGGGCTCTCCAGTTATCTCATTTTTTTAAATATATCTTATCTGTATAGGAAGAAAATTTCCTTTGTCTGTTTGAATAACCATTTATGTCCAATGAGCACAGTATAGATTCTGCTATATAAAATGGCTAACATTGCAGTTCTTAGATTTTCTACAGGTACTGTAGAAAAGTGACAATTGTTTGTGTGTGTACAGTTCGGGCCTTAGGCTACTAGGAGTTAACCTGTCCAAGATCTGTTCCTTTCCAGCAATTTGGAATTACTTGAAAGAATTTAGCTACACTACAACTGTTCTATACACCTTATTTTAATTCTGAAGGAACTTGGTTCAGAATCTTTTCTAGTTGTGGTCAAGCCACTTTAACCAGGAAGTAGTTCCTTCTCTCATTAGTCTGAATTCCTCTCCAAATTTGTAACGGTGTAAGCTTAATGCATTGAATAGCAAATGCCCTTCAGGGCTCTGTTAACTGTGTATGTGTGTATATGTGTCTGTGTGTGTTGTTTTGTTTTGTTTTTCTCTTACCATGTTACCTACAGAAGTAGAAGGTGCCTGCAGATAGAGGTCAGATAGCAGTATTGAAAGAGCGACAAAACACTCTTTACCACTAACACAAAGACATTCTATTCTCTTCTTTGTAAGAAGGAAGTTAAAGATCTGAGTAGAATTACAGACATCATCTGAGGGTGTACCAAGGGTGGAGTAAATAAAGGAAGCTAAACTTTATAAAGTACAGTGAAGGAAAGTTCCTGTGCCCAACAAAATTTTGAAGTAACAATTTTGAGAGAGTAAGGACAAGTAAACTTCAGTACAACTAAAAGAATATTAGAGGATGGTCTGTCTTAAAATAATTTGGTGATTAAAAATAACTTATTTTTGAAAAACATCATTTATGAATGTTCAATGGACTCCCTTGCGATTTGAATATTGTAAATGATGTTTACAATGTCTAGGAAGCCTTAGACAGTAATTTATACTTAATTCTATGTAGAATATACCATGGTTGATTCAGTAGGGAATTAATGGAAAGGCATTTCACTGTTCTTTCTTCTGTATTGTCAATAGATTCATGTTTGCTTTGTGGAAATAAAAATAATCATCAGGGTAATCAACAGGTTACGTAAAAACATACAGTATCTTACACATCTATAACCGAATTTCAGAGTGAGCAGTTAGTAAAGAAGCTCCTAAATCATGTTCTCCTTTATAACCGTGTAGTTTTATGCATTAACATATTTGCTTGTGTTTTTGTCTTTTTCCTTACGGACTGGAGTCTGCTTATCTATGTTGTTTTTACTTTTTTTTTTTTTAATTATTATTGCTAATTCTAAATATTCGATTAATGATATATATATTTTAATATTTATTGTTGGATTTCTTGAGGTACTAACACTAAATATAATCCAATCTACAGGCTTTTTAAGAGGATATTTTCTTCTAGTGCAGTGGTAAAATTAGTTTTTATCTGGAAAAACAGGTAAACTGCAAAGAATTGTGTTGCTATAAAATTGACAGCTGCTTAATGTTGCTAGGGAACATTCTTCATTTTGTGATATTCATCCATTTAATTTTGATTTTTATTTCAATTTGCACTTTAAAAAGTTTGGCTTGGTATACAAATCCTAAATTCAGGAACTGTTGTGTAGAGTTGCTATTTATCACAGTGTAGCACTAGGAGATACACCATTGCTATATTTTACTTCTTTTGTTATCCACTAATGTAAATCCAATAGTACATAAACATTACATAACATGCAATTTGAAAATATGGAATCTGATCTTTTTGCACTAAAATTAAGTTCCCATGCTGTATTGAAGTTATTAGAGGACTTACATACCTGCAGGGAAATAAGACTGAAACAAAATTACTGATGAAAAACAGGATTGTGTTATCATATTGTTTTAAATAATGTGCCACCTAAATATGTATTCTCTATATAATAACTTTAAAGAAAAAGTACACACAGGTAGATATTCTGGTCTGACTATGCAAGGGAAGTTAAACATACATCAGGTGTATATGTGTCAGAGCCTGCTGGAAAACTCTATGTAATGCAATTCAGAGCAGACCTGGGAAATCTATTCATCACAAGCTGCAGACCACCATCGTGTTTGCAGTGCAAAAAGCTAGTCTTTCTTTTCTGGATAATAAATGATCACAGAACTGGAAATGAGTCAGACCTTTCAGACCAGCCAAAGACAAACTATCTTTGATTCCAATACTCTTGATTCACCTGTGCATATTCCATGTATTACTCAGGTGCTAAGCAGAAGTGCTTTTTGTCTTCAGGGCTGAAAGACCCTTTGGTTTAAATTAAGGACGTTCACTGGTCTTCTCTGAGAAAGTAAAATAAATTTGCTAGTGGTTACTAGTTGTAAAAAGCTGTTAAAATACACAAGTTCTGCCTCATTTCCAGTGAAATGCTGTGACTTAAGAACACTCGTTTATTGTTACATAGTGTGCTGCCAGACAGTCCAGGTAGATGAAATCTGATGCCCTCTCTCACTGCTTTAAACATTTCATTATCACTTGTGGCTTGTTTCAAAAGACAAGGAAAATATAAAACTCCTTGGAGTGAAGTAGTAGCTTGCAGCTGAGACTTTTTAGTGTTTTGGGTTTTTTTTTTGTTGTTTGTTTGTTTTTAAATAAATTGACTATATTTGACCTTTGTCTTTGAAGGACCTGATGGTTTTCAATTGCTGAAGAAGCATGTTTCCTTAATAACAGTGCTATTAGAGGTGAGATGAGTAGAAGAAGATGTTATGTAATGAAACATTATGAGACACACAAGAAATATTAAAAGCTTGACTGGGCAAGTCTGCCTGTGTCAACAGTCGTGCTAAGAATATCCGTCACAGCAGAAGCTGTGCCCAGTCTACGATACCCTGACTGCAAGCTCGGTATGTAGTCAGACTGCTGAAGTGTAGCCTTTTTTCACTGACCTATTACAGTGATACGAAGTGTTAAATGTATTTTTAGATAAGCTGCCTCTGGTAAATCTAGACAGCAAACTGCTATGGATTGATTCATGCTATTGCTTTTTGTGAGCTCATTTTGTGAATTTTCACATGAATTAATTATATACCTTTTAATTTTAGTCCTTTTAGTTTCTTGTTCTTCTAATCATAGTGTCCAAATGTAAGCATTAGTACTGGACAAAAATGGCAAAAATTGCAACTGTTTTGTTACATCTAAATACAAATAAATAATTTTGTCATGTCCTTCTGATGCATAGTAAGTTGCATCCATGTTGAAACAAATCATAGAAAAGTTCTTTTCTTAACTGTATTTGCTTGTTATCCATGCCTGTCATCTCCTAAAGCAATGAAGCTTCCATTTCCCAGGCTACAACCACTTTTAGAGAAGAGTAGAAAGCCTTGCAGGCGTCTGCTGTTTACTGGATTGCTGATTCTTATTTCAAGCTCTTAACACTAGTTTTTTATGATGTTATATTTTAGAACTTACAAAATACAAATGCATTTGAGTAAGTGTTACATTTCATTGTTAAAATTATTATAGGTTAATTCTAGAATTAACCTAGTTGCAGAAAGTAGTTTTGCATTTACAACTTCCTGTTCTGTATGTAAACAGTTTGTATAATTATCAGCCAGTTAACAGGTTGTGAGGTTTTTTTTTCTTTCTTTTTTCCTTTTCTTTCTTTTTTTTCTTTTTTATGTTGAGATAGGAAGATTTTAAAAAATATTTGGTCATAAATTTTTCCACTTTCAAAATCCTGATTTCTATTTTGAAATTCATTAAACATTGCAACGCTTATTGCCATAATTTCTTTATTGGAACCTACTAATATAAGTCTTTTACTATACTATAGAAAACCCATTATTTATTAATTTTATCCTCAGAGGAGCCCTCTGAGACAGAGAAGTATTAGCTTAATTAGATAGGCAAGGAACTCTAATGTCAGATAGATTGAATGGCACGCATAGGTCGCACAGAAAGCCTGTGGCTGGGCTGAGAATTGAAACAAGGTCTCTTGAGTCTTGATCTGGTCTCATCTTTTGTTTACAGCTATACAATAAACCACTTGTTATTTTAATTCTCATTTAGTACTTACGTTTGTCTTGGATTCTTTTAAAACAAATAGGACTTTCTATAAATCTTTAGAGTAATCACTAATCTTCACTGAAAGTAAAACTCAAACTAAAGCTGCAATTTTCTTTTGAGATTTTTTTGTTAACTTTCTTTAAAAGCTGGGTTGTTGGTTTTTTTTACTTTTTTATCTCTGAAAATTCTGACAAATAGAAGACAATACTGCAGCATCTTCCACCTTCCAGAACTCAGGACTAGCAGAAATGCTCACATAAAAGTTTTCCCTCTTGATATTGCCAAGTATGAGCTCCTTTAGTCAGATATGGAAGGAAAGAAATGCGTGGGACATCAACTTTATAATCCATGAACAAGATGCACTTAAGAATCTTGAAGAGGTGGTGTCAGTTTCAGCTCTCAGAGGCTCTGGAGAATATGGATATCAATAACTTGAGCAGCCCTGCCACAACCATCCTACTTTAGTAGGATAGTGAAGGAAGCAGATGACCAGTAATTCAAAAACCCACTGACCAAATTTCTCTGCTCACTTCTTCCTAATCTCCATTTCTACATCTGCTTCACTAAATAGTTCCAAAGTTCTTACACTACCCTCAGCCTTAACATGGATTATGACTGCATGCACATTTTGTGTTTGGATGAATTGCAAACACATGCTCAGGTAAAATTAAAAATGTTTCCACAAATCAACATGTTCTTATATTGTGCATATCAGAGTGGTTATCTAGTTCATGCAAAGTAACTAACTTTCCTTTTATACCTCGTAAAGAAGGTGCAGTGAATGAAAAAGTATTCCTCACCTGCACAGCTGTGAATCTGTTAACTGTCTGGTTTCTATAGGTGAAACATTATATTAACTGCCCAAGCAGTTCTTGAATTTAGTGATAAGTACTACTAATAAATATACTGAGATATCTCTTCGTGATATAATACCACTTAAAAAGCTGTAATGTCCAGATGAAATAACAGTGAATATTGGAAATACTGTAACGTTTGAAAAGGTGTTGCATTCTAGGAAGGAACTTGTAAATGATTTTCCAACCCCTTTTTTTTTTAATTACTATAACAGATCATGCTCTTTGATGTTTACTTTCCAGCATGAGTACTCTAGCAAACATTCACTTGCAAGAACATCCACTGAAAGAACAAACTGAAAGCATATACTCTGACAACTTTCAGAACAAGAATTAGTTCTGTGTTGCAATCTATGTTGCAAGTAATTATAGTGAACTGAGTTCAGGCAAAATTCTCACACGCTAAGGACAGTGAAGTATATAATATTATTTGCCACTCAAAACATACTTTACAAGTGCAGACATTTCACTGAAGTCGCTATTTACCTCTACCTGTGCTCAGCAGTTACGCTCTGTAAGAATTTGTTCAGTGCAGAGAGCTGACTCCGTTTATTCCAAAATATATCTTTGCAATGTGCAGCCATCCCTTCCCGTATAAAGAATACGTGAGGAAAAAGATACTATTTTCTAAAAACCAGCTCCTAGTATAGCTCATATGACTGAAATCTACAAACATTTAATTGGTTGGTTGACTATTCATTTGTTCAAAATGTTTCAAAGTAGAATGTGTATTATTACATAGAAAGATAATGATATTGTTGGCGTTTCTCAAATTCTCTGGTGCTATGAAGCTATATACTTCATCTCTTAAGTGTTCTAAAAAGTGTAATATAGGGTAGGATAGTCTGCCTTTTTTCTTTTCTTCTTTCCCCCTAAAGTGAACCTTTGTTGAATGAATTAGACTTCAGACCAGAGCATTAAGAACAATTAAATCTGTTTGCTTCACTGAAGGCAAACAAGGGTGAAATGATTTAGAGTCAGGTAATATAACACCATGAGGGTGTCTCTTAATGAGTTCCTGTGCATGCACCTTGTTTCTTATAATAGTAATGGTCTGGGGTAACGTGGTCTAATACGTGTTCCCACAGAAAAGCATAATTGTTGCAAAACGAATATGGGTTACTCTGTGTGACCAAAAAGATACCTTCATAAAATGGTCACTGAAGAGAAATCAACATTTGCTACATTTTTCTAGAATTCCTCAATCCATGGACAGGGATGTAGTGGCTATAAAAAGCTTCAGGCAATGTTTCAAGCGCTAGAATAGAATAGAATTAGAATAGAATATAGAATTTTTCTGAAACTGTGACTATGGATGCAAATAGAAGATATTACCTTTAATTGTTTCAATAAGATGAACTATTTTCCCATAAAAATCCTTTATATTAGTCAGTAAAATGACTGTTCCCAAAATCTTTTTCCTCTCCTACAGCATTACAGGATGTGGAGGGAAGCCCCTTCATATGTCTGGGATGAGAACCTCACTTCACCAGATTTCTGCTGGAGGAAAATGGTGGTGGGAAGAGTGGCAACAATGATTTGGCTTGAGTTCTGACACCTGTGTCCTGAACCAAATGTTTTCTTTTAGTCCTAAACCTCAAATTCTAACACAAGAAAAAGTGTTGGCAGAATTTCAGTGGAATTTTTGCCTGCTTCTGTGTTAAGAAATGATCTTGGGGGGGTGAGGGGGAGTTCTACTCATGTAGCTTTTCTTTGTCAGGCTTTCCTTAGAAGACAACTTGAAGCAGCAACAAAAAAACAAGAAGGCATACTCAGAACAGAAGGCAAGAGAAAGTTCACACTATTTTTTAGCTTTATTCTTATTGTCCATGCTACAAGTCAGCCTCTTCATCTGAGACTTTTCCCCTACATCCCATACTCTTAAAAATGCAATGTTTACATTCAGAATGTAATGCTCCACATTACAGTGAAGCAATTAAAACATGTATTCAGAGCCAAAGGATCTGTACGGGTGTCATTTGAATATATATAGGATTTCTGACAGCAGCAAATCCAGTTCTTGCTGTTTACTCATCCCCTCCAGGAAATCAATTAAAAAATATATATTTTAAGGTTACTAAAATAGCAAGTAGCTTAAAAGTAAACCTAGGTGTACTTGTCTACTACCTTTATCCACTAGGTGACAGTACAGCTCCTTTACCTTCTGTATCTTTGTCTATAGGTGTTTTTGAAAAAAAGTTGTACTGTACAAACTTGAGAACATATTCTTTTCCAACTGAAAAGTATGCGCTGTGAGTGTTTTTTTTGTTTTGTTTTGTTTTTTGTTTTTAATCAGAAAAAGTTGTATATGGTACAGAATTTTTTATCAGTGTGGTTAGTTAGTATAAATAATATTTCTCATCATTGGGCAAACATGTTTGCTTTTAACTGTGAAAGGTACTACCAAGTGCCTTAGCTGTGGTCTGATTAATAGCTATGGAAAAAGCAAATTCTGGAAGTAACTGGAAAAAAATCAGTTTGCAGCCCCAAGGTAAGATATGCAAAACAGTTACATTTTTAATTGTCTTTGAGAAAGGAGCTTAAGTTAGTAAAACTGTCTATTAAAGAAAGAGTAGACTGTGCAGCGTGATTAACTCTTGTTAGGTGACTTGTTACAGCTATTTAATCAAATAGGAATTACTTTCTGAACTTCTACTGTTCCATGTCCCAGGGTTACTAATATGAAATAATTGTGTTTTAAAATGTAGTTGTCTTTTCCTTCAGCAGTTGTTTACTTCTTACTTCTGGTAAATTTTTTAGTAGCCCAAACATTGGAAAGAAAGTAGAAGGTGGACTTCCTTGTAAGGCTGCACGCATTTTGGAAACTGATCCTGCTAACATTCATTTCTCTGGTGCTCTAAACTTGAGTAACTTAAAACTGAAAGTGTCTGCAGACAAATTCCCTCTGCCACTGTCCCTGCACAAAATTAAACTTACTGTGAAAATTAACTTCAGTACAATATACCGTTTAAATATATAATTAATCAAAATGATCATTTTTCAGAGATACAGAAACAAGGTGGAATTATTTAAAAAGCCTAGGAGTGTAGTAACTTTGTTCATAATAAACCAGTTTTTGAGTATAATTGATAATGGCACACATTTTTAATGAGATTATTTTTTGTTACACTTTCACTTTGTGCATTGCTCCTATTTTGTATAACTGTATATTCTCACTATATTGATGCAATTTTTTTATATAGAAAAGGACTGTGTTACACAGAAGAAGTACTTTCTTTTATCATTGTAGTGCTACACTCTGAGAATGTCTTTATGATGAAAACCTAAATATTAGATAGACAAATTAGATAAAGTAAATATTGAATATTAATTATTGAACATGCTAGTCAACATATAAAAAATGAAATAAATTTACTCCTTTGATGAGTACCTACAATGTAAACTTTTTGTAAGGAACTATTTTGAATATTTAGGAAAAAGAAAGATTTTTGATTGTTTATCACTCAATGGTGTTCCTTGACAAATTTTCAGAAGGTTTTACAGTACTAATTGTTAGCTGAAATTTTGACAGGATTTATGCTCTGGTTACAAACAGTATTCCCCAAAATTGTTCAAGTTGGAATAGAATTTGGCCCATTTCTGTTTAATGGCTGAGGATCATGTATGGCTTGCGCATTTAAAATTTATGATAGAGGATTACAGAGGATCGCCTTGTACAATGACTTAGAATTTCTAGTGATGTTAAAGGCTGTTTTATTTCAGTGCTTCTAGTAAAATGCTGTGGTTAGCCTCTGAGACATCATTTAATATACATGTAAATAACTGCTGTTTTCTTTCTTTTTGCTACAACATGAAGTAAGAATACTTCACTTTTTAAAGAGCTACTCCACAACTTATCATTTTCCTGTTTTTTTTTGTTTGTTTGTTTTTTGTTTTGTTTTTTTTCCCCCACAGACACTCAAGATCTAACACATTTCACATTGTCAAATGGCTGACAGTTATTATAAATGTTCACTTTTTTTTCAGGCAGACACCATCTCTTTGCTGTACAACACAAGAAGCATTTCTGTACCTTGCAGTTTAATGCTAGTACAGTGAAATAAGAAAATGTACATACATGATTTTAAGTAATTGTACAAATAATTGACACTAATGTTAAACAAAAAAATTACTGAGCTTTTAACTGAGAGATGATAAAAGAATGCAAACAAACTGTACTTACAAAAATGTTGCAATTTTCTACAATGATTCATGAATCAGAAAGCCATTTCCATTAATAACTTTCTGGTTAACAACTTGTAGTTTCCACAATCAAATTGCAGTCAAAGGTATTTATGGTCGAACTCAGCTATTACAAAAAAAAAAAAAAGTTATAAAATCTTTTTGTCAGTGATTTTTTATAAATAGGTATCTGAAAAAGTTCTTTCTTTAGGTGCACGTAAATCAAAGTTCATGGTTTTCTGGCAAAGTTAAAATTGAGAACCAAAGAACATATTATTTTACAAGGCACAGTTTCAGAAACCTAAAAAATATTTGTGCTAACAAAATAGAATATTACTATTTGAAAGGAATTAGCTGCCTTTTGTGTATGTTTTTTCCCAAAGCAAAACCTGAGCTCTATCTCACTTTGTAAGCAGATACTGTAAGTAGTTTGTAAGCAGAACAGAGTAACTAGAGATTGCTTTTGAAGGGCATCTGGTGCAGTACGTGTGCATGTACCAACACCCTTGGCCTGTTTCTTACCTTCCTCATATTACACTAATGACTCCAGTTATTTGTGATTTATAGCAATGCAAGGGAAGCATCAGATCAGTCATGCTCTTAGCAGCTCCTTCTACGCAATAGGATACAAAACAATACCTTTGCCGCTGAAGTCTGATCATCTCTATTCCATGTTTCATGTAGAAAAAAAAGAAAAAGAGATGGCTTGATTCTGAACTTGCTGAAATCTGTAAAAGCAAAGCTTTCTGTCACCTTCAGCAGGCAGGCATTGGGTCAAGTCCGGTATTCTGCTCCTGCAAGGATATATATATATATACACACACACACATATATATATCCATTAACTTTGCATAATCAAAGCAATTTCTGATTTGGGGACCTCGAATTTTAGCATTATTTGCATTTTTACTTTGTTCCATTATAAGTTGTTGCATCATTCGCAATTAATGTGTGTTCTTTTTCTTTGAAATGCTTGATCTACTTCTTTACAGATTTTCACCTGGACAATATTGGAAATGTACAAAAGAAAGTCCTCTTAGCTTAAGAAACATATGACTAGATGGAGGCTGAGGTTTAAGAACTGTTGTCATTCAAATGGAATAAAAAACTGAAATGTTAACACAGAATGTAGTAGCTGGAAGGATAGCACCTGGCTTTAGTCTTTTCAGCTGCAAGAGCTGCTGCTCCTATTAGAAATGGCTAAAAATCTCACAGTATTTGGAGTTTCACAGCAGAAGGCATAGAGTCTAAATGTAAAATTGTCAACATTATTTCAGAGACTTCCAAGATGTGTAAGCCTCTAGATAGTAGGTAAGCCACTGCACCATCTCTCGTCCCTTAGCTGAATAGTTTCTTGCTCCTTACAGGTAACATTAGGGTACTGCAATCTTTTTGCAGCACAAGCAAGAAAGCAAGACTTTTTCTCCCATTTCAAGTAAAAAAAATAGACAAAGAAGTGACTTTCATTGTTGTCTGTTCCTTATGAAGAAATTTGTAATGATATGTTAATTATCTGTGATCAACAGTAATTTCAGTGCTGTCTTCATGCTTTGGGATGCTCTGCCTGGGCTTCCTCAGTTCCTTCCTATTATCATCCCATAATCTTGCTATCTGGCTAGCACCCACGTGATTTTACTGTTGGGCAAAGTCAGGCTAAGCACTGGCTAGTTTGGTGCAATGGCTGCATTAACAGCCTCATAAATAATGGCTACAACTAAATATACGACTGTTGCATAATTATTCATCTTATTTCCCTTTACATAAAAACAGATAATATTATTAGACTGAAAATCTGTCTAGCTTGACTTCCAAGCATATGATTTAAAAAAAAAAAAGAAAAGAAAAGAAGAATAAAAGAAAGAGAACAATTCAAAATTTTTGTAAGATCTCTATCTCTGTGATAGATTGAATTGAAATCGGTCAGTGAGTTAATCACAGAATCTCAGATACCTGAGGTTAGAAGGGGTATATGGAGAGTGAGTCCAGTTCAACTAGAAGGTTCAGGTGGGATAGACTGCTCCAGGCTATGCCTGCTTAGGATCTGAGTAACTTCACAACCTGTCTGTGCAGCCTGCTCAGTCACCTTTGCAAAAAGAGTTTTTCTTATGTTGAAAGAGAATATCCTGTATTTCAGTTTTTCTGCTTGCCTCCTGTCCTGTCTCTGTACAGCAATGCATAAGAGCGGTCTGGCTCCACCAGCTACAACCCACATGTGAGGTATTCACATACAGTGACAAGATCCCCCTGAGCCTTCCCTTCTCTGGGCTGAGCAGTGCCAGACTTCGCCTTTCCTTGTCTGTCAGAAGTTCCTGCCCCTTTAGGGCCCTTTGTTGGACTTGCTCCAGTTTGTCCACGTCCCTTCGATTCATGCACAAGACGGTACATGCTGCCTGTCACTATTCTTACCATTCTATACTGCAGAATGTATTTATGTAAGCAGTACTTAATGAGCAGTGAGAAGTAATTTTTGTTTCATTTTTTATTTTTGAGCATCGGTTCAAAAATTATCAGGCAATGGTATTAACAGTATACATGAGTTGATTTTTTTTCTTGTGTGTAAAATACCCAGAAGTGTAGAAGCTACAGCAGGGAATACTTGCCAGTAGTACTTAAGGCAAAAAACTTCACAGCAAAGAAGCAGTATCTTGGCAGTAGCCAACAGCACTCTTTGTTGTTCAGGATATACAAGCTTTGCTAAAATAATTTAGTACACTGAGGAAAAATAATGCTTCTATCCCACTTGCTAATTGCACCTGAATTTTTAATGACATTTATGCAGATTATATAAACATATAAGTGATCTGCAAAAACTACTTGAATCTTCCCATTTTGATCCCATTGTGCTCTCTGACACAATTTCTTTTCAAAGGTGCCACTTTATTCCATAGCTGGCAGATGTGAGTTCTGGAAATTGCTCTGTACCATTCTTTTTACTGATTTCAGTAGTTGAGATTTGGATCAAAAATGTGCCTATGAATCGTACACATTTTTTGATTATTATACTGCAGAAAAGCCATTTTCTTGTTAAGTGTTACACGTGCTTGCACCTGATCAAATTTGTTTCATTTTTTTACATCACTGTTTGTATTTCTGCTTTGTGTTAACTGTCATTTGGTTAAAGAAATGTGGTGTATTCAAATACAGAAGTGACAGGTAGGAGAAAAGCCTAAAAAACTGTCATAGCAGAGTGAGACAGTTACACGGAAAAAAGCAATTCCAGCCTGTCAAGAAAATTGCCTGCAAGGCTTTCTCCACTTGTGAGTTAAAAGCATACCAAAATAATAAAATGCTATTGATCATAATAGCATTTCATATAAAATAGCATTTTATTATATCCCTAAAAACAAATGGAATTTAAAAAGTAATGCTCTACAGGATGCTTTTATGTCGGGATTTTTGCTGATCATAATATACTTTGATATGCAAGTAGTGATGGATATATTGTTCTCAGTAAGAAAGATTTTTAGTGGGCCTACAATTAGTGACATCAATTAATAAAGGCTATTGTGATATTTAATGAGTACTTAGCTAAAATAATTGAAGAAATTAATTACTAATTCTCTAATTTAAATTTGCAAATAGTAAATAGTTTTTTTAAACAATATCCACAATTCCATGCTTTTTTTTTTCAATTATTTTTGTAGTATATCAAATTACTTCCTCATCCCAATTTGTCACAGCATTTTCCTGAAACCTTTTTATTCATTATTTTTCTGGATATACGCATGAACCCGAAGGATGAGTTATTTAGGAAAACTGAACACTAAAGTTTTCAGGAGATCACTGCCTAAGACCATACCCTGATGTAGAACACCAGATTAGGCTTACTTTCTCCAAGTCTCTTTTGTCCCTTCTTCTCAAGTAATATAAGCAACTGACCAGCAACTAATTAGTTTTCCAGCTTTACTCAGGGAGATAATGCTGATTACCAGTAGTTGTTTTCAAAGAGAGTACCTGCCATTAAGTCACTGAAAAAGAGTAGGAAAGGAAATACTGGGGGAAGAATGGATAGAAGAGTTTCCAATGGAAAAGGATGTCATGCAACTTAGCTCACAAATCCCTGAGAGAAAATTGTTCATAACGTCAAAACTTCAGATCACCCCTAATGTCTTTCAGAGGTTTGTGAGCAGAAGCTAAAAAACTTATTTGATGAAGGATCATAGTAAATGGAGAATGTTTGTGATTCAACTTGGTAAAGCAAATACAGATTAACTCCTGGCATTTGGAATTTACTAGCATTGGTCCCTGTTGATTTGGTGGATTTTTCAGTTGTGATTCATAGGGTTGTGAATTGAGAAGACGCAGATCACTAACTGATACTGCTGAAGCTCATGCAGATAAAAACTCAGAAGCAAAGAAGCTGTTGGGATTTTTTCAAGCTAGAAATGACAGTGGTTGTGATTCCTTAGGTAAAACAAAACTTTTCCCATAGCAGCATGGAAGTGCTTTGGCTAGTTATTTGAATTAAGGCTTGGGTTTTAGTCTAAGAATTTACTTATGCAGTATATACTAAAGAGAATAATTCTTACATCAGTGTGTGAAAACTAAGTAAACAATGTAAACTTTCCTAGTTTTATAGATACGTGGTGATATTCCCTGTTCAGGATTTCCCAGGTATGCATCAGAGTTGATACTGCTTCATTCAGATGTTGGAGGAAATCTCATGTTCTGCCTGCACAAAGGGCCTCTGCTACTGCAGTATTTCTATTTCTTCTAAAGTTGAGAGATGTGTACTAGCCAGCATTTGTCAGAGTGAAGGTTCTGTCCTGTGTTATATGCATGGCTCAGGTTAAAAGCCTGTTCCTCATTCTTTTTTTTTTTTTTAACATTTCTAGATAAGTTTAATGGATCTGTTCCATTAAAAATAAAGCTACAGAATGTCTATACGTTAGGGAGATTTCGTATGACTCTTGTTGCACCTGAAAAAATAGTTTCATTTTCAGCACTAAATGGTGAGAGAACAGCATCAATGTTCGTGGTTTCACATTTTAACGTACCAGGTGAGAGAGCTACTCTTCAGAATGGTTGTCATGCTAGTTTGAAAAAAAACACAAAAACTTGTGAGCTTTCTGGAGTTGAACAGTCTGGGCTGGCTGAGTGCCAGTGTAAGTAAAATGTGCAGAAATGTAATGGCCTGGAGCAAACTAATAAATGAGAATGTTGCATGAGGTTAGTATTGAGATCTGGGAAACACAAGAAAGTGCATGTCTTCAATATTTATTTCTGCTTTTGGAGGATACAGAAAATACATTCAAATGGGGAACACAAATATGTTTCCTTTTAAAATAAAACAAAAAGGTAAAAGATGTGAAGTCAGAAAAAACTGTATATTCAGAAGAAACAGCATTAGCAAATCATGGCTTCTGTGAGTTGATTGTGATTCTTACTGCTAGGCTGTGTCTATACAGGTGCTTGCAACTCGCAGAAACGGCAAGATACAAAAGCGGATGGCAGTGACAAATTAAGATGAAAGGGAGAAGAATAATGCAATGACAGAGCTCTGTGTGCAAAGTTTAGATATGTATGTAACTAACTGGATTCAGCAGATTGAACTATCATTACTTAAGTTTTACCTTCTGTGTTGCCATTGTATAGTATATGCATTATCAGATGAACACGAGGATTATCCTTGAATGTCTGCTTATGTGATTTCACCTGATGCATTCACTTAGATGAGCAAATAATGCTATTTTTATAGCATTTGTGTTCCCTGAATATGTCACTTATAATAGCAAAGGCTCAACATAGATCTACAGAGATGCAGGCCTTCTTATCAGATGAAGTTTGATTCTGAAGCGTGTTGGTGATGCCCAAATTTGGAATATCAATTCGCAAATCGATATTCAAAAACTAATAGAAATGTCCTGGTGGTTCAGTTTGTAGAGGAGGAATAGAAATACATATGTTGTGAATAGCCCTTGAGGATGCTGAACATCACTGGAAGATACACTGTGCTTGTTAGAAGAAAGATTGCTGTACGTAATATTTTACACTTTTTTTGTTTCTTCAAATTCATATCATTTTTAAAATGATTAGATCTTGTTTCTTTTCCTAAAAAAGAGTACTTCAATTCCAGATCAAGTGAAGGAATGCAGTTATTTAGCACATGCTGTAGTAGTTCAGAGAACTGTTTGTTTCCTCAGACCAACTTTCTGTTTTACAAAAAAAGAAAAGAAACGTCAAAAAAATCATCAAAATCATTTTTCCCTACATTTGTAAGTCGGGTATGATGTGCTTTCCAGTACAGACTTGTACAGAGGTACCAGCTATTATTTTCAAGGAAAGCTGAAGTATCAGTATTGGTGCTAATCTTCTGAAGGACTTCTATGTTTTCTGCAAGAATGAATTTTCAGAATTACTTCTGAATGAACTGATAAACTATCCAAGGTAGTCATTCCAAGGAAGTTATGACTTACAAATTAAATATGTCAGTACTTACAGTATCTGAGGCATTAAATTCTAGCTTAATGCCAACTTCCAAGTGGCATATAAGGAATATTAAAAGTCTTCTTTCTGGCTGTTAGATTTTGGCCTGGTCTGCCAAGGTTTCCAACTAGCACAGTTGGGTTTTTTACGTCTCAGAGGACTTTCATTATTTTTGGAACTTGATGTTTCTTTTTACCCAGATCTTAGATGTCCTATGAGATGCTTCAAAAGAGCAAATATATAGATAATTACCTGGCAGCTTAATTTGACAGATTTTTAACATATTGGGAACTGAGGTTATGATTTGTGATGCCAGGACTTATTGAAAGAGCTTTGTTTTCCTCTGTGTTCTTACTGTATATCAATCTTGATTTCAAACATTCATATTTCAGTAAAATAGGTGTCAGTTATGAGAAACCTGTAGTCTCAAGATTTGTTGTTCAAAATTATATGACTCTCTTGGATTATCTTTACAAGATAAATTATTGATAATCATTATTCATTTCTTAAATTTATATGTTTATCTGTAAGCTCATGGCATTTTCTAAGCTTCTACAAGCAATTACAGTCATTATTCTAGCATCTTAGAAATAGTATGTATGCAATACTTACTCTGTGTAGTACTGAATTAATCTAGAAAGAATCTTGGTGTCAGAGCTAGAAGGTGATCACTTGAGATGATTTCACATAGCTCAGGGTTAGATCTAGAATCATGAGATGAAATGCTGCATGAGTTTTGAGGGAAAGTCTATATTATTTTGTGAAATAAAGACTTCTGAAAGCTCGTGAGATCTCTTATTCTGTTTGTTTGTTTGTTTTTTAAATAATAATAATATAATTTCCTGTCTGTAGCCCTAGTAACGGTTTCAGTTTTAGGAAGCTTATGGGCAATTGTCGTGGCAGCCATTCTCCCTTTTGCACTGAGTTGCATATCTAAACAGAAAGAAATATGCTTCTGGGTCTCTTCCTGCTGGAAGCAACAACTGAAATGTCCTCTGTAGTTATGGGGCTATTAACAAGGGTAGGAAGAAAGTAAGCTGTTAGGGCAGCATATTCCTTAATTAGGTAAAAGTCAGCCATTCTGATGGTAACATGGCCCTGGCTGGACCATGCATTTGAGGATTTCCAAAGAATTAAAATAATGTTGCACTGTCTATATGCAGATGATAAAGAGCACTGACTTCACACAAGTTAGTAAAACAAATGTGTGTGCCTGATTGTTCGTATGTATATGCAAACATACAAACAGATATTTGCTCCTGTGTATATGCATGCACACACACTAACGATTCGGTTAAGACAGATTCCCTTTGATTTTGAAGGCTCCCTGCTCAGCCTTCAAAAAATGTAGAGATACCCCAGAATTCAGACATTTGGGCACCTTGTGCATGCTTAAAATAAATGCTGAAGTCTGGAGAAATTGTGTAGTTAAACAAGTAGAAGTCCATTTAATATAGCTAGCTGTTCGGTTTAGATCAAACTGTACAAATCTGAGTTTTTTGCTCCAAGGGGCAGACTCAAATCTAGCGGCCATTCCTACTTTGGAATAAATCACTGTAAATTAGTTATTATTTTCTGAGATTACAGTAACCTCTAAAACACAATTAGGCACTTTCAAAAGATAAAAGAATTGGCCACGGTATTGGCATCCAGGAACGACAAAGAAAGATGAAGATGAGAGGGAAACACACAAGCAAAACTCCGCCATAAGTGTGCATGATTCAGCATCTTTAAAAATATCACTGAGGAAACCATCCAACAAGTTGTTCTAATCCATCTTTGTTTATTATTATTCTTTATTTATCAACATCCAGTGTTGATAACAAAGAATTCACGTACTTCTCTCTTCTTTAACCCAATTTTTTTGTTTTTAAAGAGGTCAGGTAAGTCGACGAAGTTTTCCCTTGCCATTACCCTTTCCCTGAAATTATCACTAACAGAACTTTTTCTTTCTCTAAGCAACTGGGAAAGTTATCTGATATCTCTGTTCTTGGATTACAGTTTCATGAAGGGATCTTAAAAACCTGTCAGTTCAATAGTTCTAGTTGCAATAGTTACTCAAAATAAAAATCCTACAGTTTGGAAATTATGCTGTTAAAAAATAAAATGAATAAAATATTGTGCCCTTTAAAGCAAATCCAAAGCAATCATTTACAAATTTGTACAGTGTATGTGTTTTATTAACTATTTAAAGGACAACAATGCTAGTTGGCAGTTGAGTTTGTTTCTACATCAGCTTATGTAAAGGCTTGAGTATGAGATGTATTTTTCTTGTCAATGTAGTGTGGTTTTGTTGATTAGTTTTCTGCTTGATATAACCTGTTTAGATGCGGTAGTGCCTAGATTTTAATTCTAGGTTTAATTAATCTTCATCAGATAATTTCCCAAATCCCTTTCAAGTTTTTGTCTTCTTAAGAAGCTGAATATAGTTTGGGTAACCAACTAGTATAATAAAAGAGCTCAGTGTGATTCAGAGGTTATTACTCTGTCAGAGAACTGCACTGGAACATGACTAACTCTTGGAACCAGTTATATACTATTATGTATCAAAGGTTCTCTAACCTTTTTTTTTTCTATTTCCTACAAACCATTTTTAAAGAGTGCATTATATCCATGCTGTTAGTACTACTTTATATATTTTTACACACTAAGTTATCTGTCTGTTTGCTGACATGCCATCACTTTTTTTCTTATTAAATCACTGATAGTGTATTCAGGCAGGGGCATGTGTTCACTAATATCAATGTTGCAAGCTTGTATTTGGGGAAGAAAAAGAAAAAAACAAAAAAAAAAACCCAGTCCTTTACAACTTTGTGTGAATACAACAGTTTGCCGTAACAGGTCAGATGACTGTGCTGGAAACTGATGACAAAAAATCTCTCTGGCAGTGCATGTTGTTCTGATTTTTAACTTCTCATGGTATTTTTAGTAGTAAACTCTTTTAGGTCAGCATTTTCGTAGTAGGTGTTTTAGTGCTTGAGAGCTGGTATTAATGCTTTCTGACATCCAGGTTGAAGTGCTGCTCCTGTATTGTTTATGGCTTCAGTGACACAATAAGGCTTTGTCTGTGGAAATGCCTGGGTCCTTTGATTCTTTCTTCTGATTTTATAATGGAATTACATGCGTGATTGTGGTGTCCAAGCTTCACTTGAACTTCAGTAAACCTCTTTTGAAACAAACAGCTAATTCAAAGTTAAGTATCCCTCGTACCAGAAACAGACAAAATGTAGTCTGGAAAATACTAAATGTAGTGTGCAAACATTGGAAAGAGGAATTATGTGACTAAAAGGTAAAGGATCTCAGAGCTGTAAATATGTGTTTGTGCTAATTAAAGTGCAAGATTTCCTCAGCTATCATGAGGATGTTAAAAGCAGTTTTTAAAATGAGTTACGAAACTGAGGTTGATAGAAATAGAATATAGCCTACTGTATCCCAAAATATTAGTTATTTTTAATTACAATTCCATAAATGATATTTTGGTTGATTTTTTTAAATAGTTTAAATAATATCTTTTGGAACCAAAATCACACATAAATGGTAATGGTAGAAAACATATTTAAGATATTATAGCCCTGATTTTATTTAAGCACAGATCCCACTAATAACTGGATTGTTGCTGTTCTTGAAGTAATTTACAAAAGCCACGTCTAAGTCCTTGGTCTTACAATTTTTACAGTAAACATGCTACACTGAGTTTTCTTACTCTGTAGACAAGACAAAGACAGTGGATTTTGTATACCTGAACTTTCGCAAGGCCTTTAACAAAATCTCCTGCATGTACATTATTGACATACTCATGAGGCCTGAGCTGGGTGAATGGTCAGTAATGTGGGTGGAAAATTGGCTGTGCCACCTGGCTTAAGGAGTTGTTGTTCAGTGATGCCATGTCTAGCTAGTGGCCAGTAACTAGTAGTTTCTGGGGTCTGATACTGGGAGCAGCAATGAATAATATCTTCGTTAATAAATTTGATGATGGGATGAAGAGCATTCCTAACAATTTGGGACTAGCACCAGAGAGAGTGGAGCAGAAGACCAGGGCTTTTTATTGTCTGACTTAGTTATGTCTGGATGTGCATTCCAAACTGAATTATACTGTATTTCATCCATTGCCCATCCTGTATTCACAGTGCTCTGTACTGCCTGCAGAATGATCTGTTATGCCACTGATAGATGAGCTGCAAATTAGCTCAAAAGCCGCCAGTTGATTCTTGGTTCTCTTTCATATCACATCAACATTGTTCTGAGAATTAGTTCTAAGGCAGATCAGGTATGTTCTTTGGCAGTTCGCATACATGTAAAAATACCACTTGTCAATGATTTGAGATTGTATTACAGAAATAAATGGTGATTAAAGAATCCTCACTTGCTTTTTTAATTCATTGTGTTCTGAAAAAGAAATAATCTTGTTTTATAAAACTAAGCAGAGAAAAAAAGAAAAGAAAGAAAATGAAACAAAGAAAGAAAGACCCTTAAAAATTTGGAGTTACTTTCAGCACAATAGAACAAGGACATTTGCCACCTTACCACAGAAAATCCTTTCCTCAAAGGAAGAAGTTGAGAATAGCTATTAAAAGTGGTATTAAGTCCTCATGTTTTCAGTGGAAAATATATAGATGCTTATTCCTTGGTGAGTTTAACATTGAGAGCCTTCTCTTGGAGGATTATTGTTCTGTCTTTGTGTTAAATAGAGATACACCTTTTGTCCTTCCTATTTGTTTACTTGTTTTTTGTTTTTAATGCTGTCAAACTGCTACTATGATTTTTTTGGAAAGGAGAGAAGGTGCTAGTGCCTGAAATTGCTAAAGATATGTTAAAATTCTAGACATGTCTTTCCATGTTGACATTTCCCAGTTAACATATGGCTTTATAGTAGATTTCTCTTGAAACTTTGCCATGATATACTGCCAGCAAATGGGAGTGGTGAAAAACACTGGGAAGACCAGTGACTGTTAAAATAACACAAAATAGTGGTGCTGTCATCACCTGTTGCCATAACACAGAATTCAACAACAACAACAAAAAATAGAATGTAGAATATTTTACTGTGTTTTGCCTAGGAGTCTTACTCAAAAAAGTATTTTGTCTTTATTTTATCCATGGATACTTGATAATGAGTCACTGTGTTCAGCAGGTTTAGCACCAATTGTACAGTTCCTTGCTGGTATGTCAGCAGACTTCTCTGAAATGTTAGGCATTGCTTTAGGTCAATAAATAAATGTTTACAAGCTTCATTGGAAACTTTGAACAGAGAAGAATCAAGGATGAGCTTTCATGTGCAGGAATGTTTTACTGCAAAAGTATTCAATTTCTCCTTACCTATGTAAAGCTCTACAAAATGAATGAGCCCTGCGTGCAAATGATAAGTACAACATTTTTAATGAAAACCAAAATCTTGAAGTGGCACTAGGTCTACCTTAATTTAATAGTAATATATTCTTTTGTAATACTATAATAGCTATTAGTGGCAAAACAGAAAAAAAATATTTGAAAATGTCAGGAATATGCTAACACTGATTGAAAATCTAAACTTAACGCAGTATTAACTTTTTGTTTTTAATTAAGTTAAATATTTACTAGAAAGAATCTCAACTGTAAAACAGCTGATTTTGGCTATGTAAGAGAAAGATTTTCTGCTGTTTAATTGATTTTGGTATGGATCTATTTGATCGATTTCATCACTTTTTTTCCCACTAAAGAGGAAGGATTTGACATGAATTTCATCTTTGATATTAAGGATCAGAATTAATGAAGAAAAGTACATTTGAGACTAAAGTGGTAGCAAATGGAATGAGAAAAAACATTTCCTTATAATTGCTTTTAGGTAACATTCATTATTGAGCTATAGAAGCAGTGTATAAGACAGTTTTACAGTAGCCATCTGGAATTAAGTTATTACATCTGTATAGCAGTAGTATACCTATACTCTTGGATTCTATCCTAAGTACGTTTTCACTAGTGAGGGAAGATAGAACTTTAAATGATTTAGGGTCTCATTAAAATTTTGTAAAGCCTTGTCAGCCACAGAGCTGTTTCACAGCCAATTCAAAAAGTAGGAGTTGTTCAGTTTAAATTCCAGCAATTAGTGGTGGATTTCAGAAAAAAAATAAAAACAACTTACCAACTTCTTTCAGCTATCTTGATGTGAATGACATCTTTTTTCGTGAACAACAATAAAACAATAACCCAAAACATTCAAACGTGGATTAGCAGATATAGATAGTGTTACGAAACCACTTTGTGCAGCAGTGTCAAATCCTAATTCTGAAATATTTGCTTTTCATCATGGTTGAGTGTCTCAGTCCTTAGCTACTGGTCATTCAATACTGAACTTACTCTAGATGAAAATTAGCTATTATTTTTGCCAAGTGTCATGTATTTTGCTGTACTACATGTGAGGTAACATCACTGATTTGAATTCATAGTCAGAAGCAGTGGTTTACAGCTTATACTGATGTAATTAAATTAATGATGAGAACAGGAAATATTGTCCTTTGATATTTCTGAAATGTTTCTGTTCACATCAGCAGGAAAGTGAAGCTGTTGAAATTTTGTGTGGAAAGTGAGGGAGAAACTCACACTGGGACAGCTGCTCACTTGTGACTGGTTAGTTCACCTCAGACTAATGACCTCAAACTGTGATTTTTGCGCTTCTAATCTTTCGTAGCACTTCTGAGTTTAGCAGTTGTGCCAAAGCAGTCTGCTCCAGAGTTCTTGTTCTCTGGTTGTTCCATAGCTAACCAGTATATTTTTGGCAAAATTTATATGTCTTTAACTATCTCACTTATTTTTAGTCAGAAGAATGATTTACAGTCACTGATTTCAAAAAAAAAAAAACCACAAGGCTTTTACTCTGCTTTATAATGTTAATCTTTTAGGAACATTTCCATTCTTGCTATTAGATTTCTCATTGGACAAGATTTTATCTGAACTTTGTAGTACTTTGTGTACAGTGTCCTAGACTGAAATTTTTAGGTCAGGGATTATACATTTTCGGAGTAACATGGAGCAGCACACAGAAAATTGCTATTATCTATATTAAACTTTCAGTGTAACTATTCCCATTTCTACTTGCTTTCTTCAACCTGAAGAACATCAGGTACTGTTATTTTATTATTCATACATCTAGATACTTTGATAAGTGATTAAAATCATAGTTCAAAATATAATGTCAAAAATTTACATATTGATAATAACTATTCAAATATTCTTAAATTTAGGAAGTATTTGGCAAAAAATAAGCATGATTATTTGATTTTTAAACACAGTTTTATCTTGTTTATGCAAATTTCTCCTTCGGCTATAAGTGGAAGTTGATTTGACTCCTGTTTTAAATCAAACCTCTGAAATCAAACTTGAATTATGTATGCCTCCTGAAATAAGCAATAAAAAATTGAAGTTTCCAGCTATACAGTTGTGGTCAGATACTAGAAAATATGGTTTGAAGAGTAAAGTTGAGGTGTAACAGTATTCCCTCATGGTTCCTAGTTTAGGAGAGAGTTCTTCCTGCGTAATGTTCAGCAGAATTTCTTGAAGAATAAATTTTTGCAACTCACAACACCTGCTTGCTGATTCCTGTAACAATACTATGGCAGACTTTTTGACTGCTTGTGTACCTCGTCACTACAGCATTTGGAGGAGATACAAACAATTTAGCACGTTTGATTAAAACTTTCTTAGAGAAGACTATGAGGTTTACTTTTTGGAATATAATATGAAGATCACAGATTTGTGTTACGTACACAGAAAGTGATCTGAAGATAGTTTAGATTGCAGATTTGATTAATTAATTCTTTCCTTGACCGTACCTAATCCAAAATCCATCCACCTAAGTTTCTTTATATAATGCCCATGCTACATAGAGACACTTTTAAGTAATGGGATCTTTGTAAAAAGGGGCACTAGGGAGTGCAGGTATGTGACTTTTTTTTTTTTAAATAATTACCTCACAGTCTTTGTGTTATAATTATCTGTTGACATCATGAGATTTGCTTTATTCAAAGTTTCTTTACTCAAAAAATACTTTTATTGAAAAACATAAAACCTTCACATTGAATTCAATGTGATGGTTGTCATATTCCTTTGAAAAAGTTTTTTTTAGCTTTCTAGCAATGAAGACAGAGCTGGCCTTCTTGAAATGCATGTTAGTAGTTCTGAAAGTCTCTTAGCATCATTGCCAATTTTATTGATTGTAGCTCTTCTGGAGTATCTTGAGGAAGTGCAGCAGTACTGCGGCATCAGAGAGGTGCTTGCTTGCCTTTCAGGAACTCTTCTATTAAATATTTCGAATTTGTATTTTGCTGAAATTCATGTAATGATACAGTCCTCAAGGACAGGTCAGAAGGTCTATAGACTGCTGAATGTGGGACAAAGAGACCATAAAGAATCTGGTCAGATGTAGCTAATTAAAGGTAAATGAAGGACAGCTGCTTTTTATGTTTCTAGCACATCTTTGATCTGCTCTAGCCCTCAGACCTCTGTGGACAAGGTAGTTAAATACAAACTAGGAGGCCTATTTTAAAGACATTAAAGCCCTCCGGGGCAATCGAGTGACAGTCCAAGCAGCCATAAGCTGTTTGCTTTATTCATTAGAGAACTTTAAATGTGTCAAGAAATAGAATAATGTCCATGCTCTTAGATCAGCATTAGCAATGAAGATTACAACAGCTTTGGGACGTATGAATGGGCAAACTTCTTATGAAAACAAGTTTATTGAGAAGCATTTTACTATAACAGCAAAGAAAATACAGGTTACACATTTTCATTGTGGGAATATTGATTCAATATGCACTGAAATATCTAAGACTATGGTGACACAAACACAGAATAACCCAGTGCTGACCTCAGTGGATCCCTTCGGTCGTGCTTCAAAACACTTCCTTTTCAGACATAAGTGATAGAAAGAATATGTCATCTGTGAGTGACATAATAGTATGCAATACTTGCCAAAGTATTTATGGAGAATTTACTCGAAATATAGACTTTCACATGTGTCTAGAGACTCAGACACTTAAGTTTGTAAATTGCAAGTGTTTATTTTATAAGACAAGCCTTTAATGACAATACAAGATCTGTAAAAGATGTATAAAGACTAAATAAAAGAATAGTAGTTATATAAGCAATGGTATTGCTAATCGTTTCAGAAAAAGTGATTTTGCACAGAATTATTCAAGAGTCCAATTAAATTATTTTTGGGGGAGTTGGAATAGACTTGGAAATTGAAGTGAAGCAATTTTTTACGATGTTCTAAATGGTTAATTCTAGAGATGCGTGTCATATTACCTAACTGATATTTAAGAAATAAAAGAAAATATTCAGTTGTTTCAGTTTCTTATTTTGATATGACCTTGTTCCTTTAGAGGATTCATAATAATTTATACCACTTGAGGACACAGTATGTTGGTGAGCTTTTCTTATGTGGTCTACTGTGTTTTTGTGCCAGAACTTAAACATTGCATATGTTTGCTTAATCAAACTTTCTATAGTATTCAACCCTACTTAGTTAGCGTTGCTTGTTTAAAATACAGTAAAATTGTGAGGAATCTGGAATTTAAAATATGGTTATGTCTCTTTGAGTATGCCATAAATGCGAATCTTAAAGGTCTTACTATACAGAGAGTAATTTATTTACATGGCATTTTACTCAGAAAGGCTCTGTGAGTTTTGCCATAGGAACTGCTTGCTTATGAAGGCGCAACATGCTACCAGAATCTGGAATTGCTTATCTTCCAAAGAGATGGAGATGTAGTTAAAGATCATCTATGAGTAGCCACTGATTTTTCAGGATGTTTTGGCATTTCCTCCTAGTCTTATTATAAAGGTATTTAACTATACATTAAGCTAACTTAATCCTCCAAATTGTTATAGAAGTGTTTAAAAGCAGTTACGAAGGTACTTCTTCATTTCTTCATATTCAAGGATGTCAAGTTGATAAAGCTGGTATATCTATGAACTGAGTACTAATGTGTTAATTTTAAAACGAGCAGTAAAAATTTCAGATGAAACTGGAAGATTGCATTTGTTTTTAAAGAGAAGGTACTCAGGTGATCATTGAGTAGTTTATTTGAAGCACATTTAAAGATTCACTGAGCTCTACTCTAGGCAACAGCAAGTATAAATATGTGACTGTTGCTGGCAGCTTGAACATAATATACTGATTCAGCTGATAGTGCCAAAAAACATTGTGAAAAGCAAACAATGAGTAAATTTATGCTAAATTTAGAGTACTTTGCCATGCATACTTTCAACATTATAGCTGGAATATTTCTTCCCCAGAGCAAAGAAATATTGCAGAATTCTGCTAAATATAAGTAGATGCACACTGGGGGTCTGGTTAAATTATACCCAGTTTATTTACAGTGGATTTATATTAATCAGTTTGGCTGTGTCTTAGATTGAAAAAGGTGAAAACCATGTTCTGTGCTAGAATGGCAGTGAAAGAGAATCAATAGTTTAATAGGACCATTTATCTTCAATTTAGAGATACTATCAAATCTAACTAAAATACAAGAAATAATCTTAGGGTGTTTTTTTTATGAATTTGTGTCTAAGTATAGTGAAAGCTTAGTTTGAGTATCTTACATTTCTGCCATTGCTGTTTCAGAAGATCCATGCCATTTTCTCTCATTACTCACTTAAAAGCTGTAACACAGTTTTCAAACTCAGAAAAAATAATAGAATATAATTACCATTCTCTTTTATTTGCAACAAATCTGAACAAGCAGTTCACTATCCGGTAATAGCCTATTCACTTATGCTTTCTTTAGCTGGGCATGGACCAGTGAAATCACTGATTCTAGGTGAGCATTGTCAGCACCTACGATTAATAGTTTAACCTGTCTGTTGTGAGTGTACAATATAACCATAGACCTGGATTGGGACTTCAGAAGTTGGAGAGGATTTACAGCTGATCAGCAGCCAGTCTAGATGACATGCTGCCTAAAAAAAAATGGTTTCCAGCTCATCTTCCTCAAAACTCTCCAGTAATTACCCTTTACTTGAAACTCTGTCAATTAAAATGTCAGCTTACTGCACAACCAAAGAGCCCTCACTAATTCAAAAGAGGCTGAATTGCTTTTGTGGAGAGAGCTCTGAGGACCCCCTGTAAGCAGAATCTCACCATTTTCAGCAGAGGTCCTATGGAACAAACATCAAAAGCTTCTGTCTGCAGCTCAAGTCCTGTGTTTTTCTGTGAGCCAAACAGCCTACTGTTCCCGAAGTTTCAGATAGCAGTGCTGCAGGGACAGGCTGCCTCTATTAAGGAAATACTGTTGCCTAACAAGATGTTGAGCATGACCCATCTGCTCTTGCAGGCAAGCAAAAGCTATCTTCTAAGATAGACTATGTAATGATGGCGTGGCAAACTAGAAGCTCCTCCTGAGATTATCATCATCAGCCAACACATTTTTAAACGCGGGTATCATTGTACCTGCCATGGGAAAAATCATATTCAACATCTTGTTTAATTAACATGTTTTCTAGCATATTTTCTCAGTGTAGACAAGATCTCTAGGGGAGAATGACTCATGATTGCTACATGGCCATTATGGAGTTTTTTTTGAGCTAAGCTTCCATTTATCTCTATTTTCTAAAGGAAGCATTGATTTGGCTCATTAATTAGACATTAATTATTGATTTTTGAGGAACTCCAGGGTAATGTTAGTTACTCCCATACCATACCAAACTGCTAAATAGAATCCTGGGCAAGAATTAAAATATGCATAACTTTCTTAAGTAAAGGCTAATATGTAGAATTTTTCCAACGTATCACGTGCTAACTGCTGAGAACATTTTCTTGGTTAAATACTTAACACAAACTTTAAATGGGAAGGGCACAATATGCGACCTTTGCCATGGAAAAGAAGTAGAGTGCTATATATATTATGGTGAACTTAGAGTTTTGTTGTCTTTTATGGCTGAGATTTACTCTTATAGAACCAGCAAAAGCATTATGTATCGGTGAAGATATAGCAGAATGGTAGGCTAACAAAAATTAGCCTGTATAGAACTGACTGTAGGGATGTTGAGTTTTTTTAAAGTCATTGCTTATTCTTGTAGCGATACTATTATAATCAGGAAGAGCTTCCACACTTCATCTTGTCAAAGTGTTTTAGCTAACAGACAAACAGAAGAATATGTCATTGTTTTTATTAGGATACTAAGAGCAACACAAGATTTTGTCTATCAGACATATTCTCAGAAGGAAATGCATAGTATACATAAAATATTTATCATCATTTCTTACCTTGCAACTATGTATACGTAAAAGCCAAAATAAATACAGGCTGTTCCAACTATACAATGTGCTGCGCCTGAAGTGTTTATTGCCACATTTTCTATGACCAGTCTCCTTTCTGTTGTGGTTCTCCAGTGACTGTGTTATTCCAGGGAAATGAGTAACACAAGGGTAGGAGGGTGCATAATGACTTCTGAGCAGTAGGGGGTTGTCTGAATTAACACACATGGATCATGCCCTGCATCTCCTCAGTCTGTACTGGAACACACTTTCAGGGTGCGCTTTGCAGAAAATTCATAGAAGGTCAGCTACTCAAATTTCTGTGGAAGACAGGGCAGTATGTATCACAGACTCTGCAGACCTGTCAGTTCATAGGTTCTAAGAACTGCTGAAGGCTAGAATTTGTCCAATTTGACCAAACCCACAATGATTCTATTTTTATCTGTGCTATTTAGCAAGTACTGTTAGCTGGATTTCATTCTTTTTTTTTTTTTCCTATTCAGTGAACAGGTGAAACATGGTAACATTCTTGTTTTGAAGAGTCACAGCATTTTCTGGAAGTGTTAAATGATCATTGTTACAAGGTTTGTGTGTGTGATGGAACAGGGGAACAAACAGCAAAGGAACTGAACATACCTACCAGTCACTGAAATGTTTACTTTGAAGAGAAGACTGTCAATTTGAAATTTTAAGTGTGACTCTTATAGAGGGAAATGTAAGGTAATCCATTACCAAAAAAAAAAAAAAAGGCAATATTAGCTGGAAAAGGGAAAATGTTCCACCAAGGAGAGTTGCTTCAGTGTTAATATTGTCTGACATTTTCTCCCTCTGCAGGCTTAGTTAATCAGCATCATGGTTTACATAACATAACTCTGGACTTACCTCTTGGTTGTTGATATTCCACTTGCGTACATTAAAAACGTTGTCAATGATGACAGCTGGTTATTTCTTCTACACACAGATTTTTATTGTCTTACTTTATTGTTAGTATCCAGTTTTCACAAGGAACATTTTCCCACCCAGAAGATGACAAAGGTTGGATTGCCCTATTAATTGTTCTTTCCTATGTTTCCTTTGGGCTCTTGTTTGGTTTGTTGGATCTGAGCTGCTTTATACATAATTAGACCATTATAAATCACTCTGAATTGGTTCACATGTGACATCACCATGGAGACCCAATGGGACTATTAGAACATGTTTTTGGACAGTCTATCTGCAGCTAAGTTAACTGCTTTATCATGAAAGTAAAGTTGGTAAACAGTAGTCTTTTCAGTATGACAAATTAAAATATATTGCACCATATCTATTTAACTAATTAGATTTTCATAGTGCAAATAGAATTTGTCACAAATCTGATGAACATTAGCTAAAGTAAGAGAAATATATTTTATTTTATTGGGCACGTCTCAGAGTGCTTGTAATTTAGTAAGGCCACCACACTTTCTGGGCAGGCTATCAAGTTGGATGTTGTAATGATTTGCGTGACTACTATAGTAGATGGAAAAATGTAGCTTGTGTTTGTAACTATTGCATTTACATCTTCTACAGTGTGCACTCCTTTGGTGCTCTTCTGAGAGTCTTGTAATAATCCCAAGTAATTATACGTTGTTTAAAACTTAGTATGTAATTAAATGATGACACAAAGGAGAGACAAAGAAAAGCAGATAACCAATAGAATCCTGAAGTTATCAAAACAGATCTCTTGCCAAAGACCTTGGAATTCATCTGATTCAATTGCTGGAAGAATGCCTGAATTAAAAATTATTCTATGAGGACCAAGAAAATAGAGCCAAATTCTGGAACCATACAATTTTCTCCCAAAATGGACATTAATGCTACAAAAACAGAATAGAGTGAACAGCCCCTGGTCCCATGCTTGCCCCCCTACTGTAATTGGTATCTGACAAAAAAAAGATGGAAGATCTAAAACTGGGGGGTGAGAGAAGTAGAAAAGGGGGGTTGTTAGAAAGGAAGAAACTAATAGGCTATGCCCCCTGCCAGCACTTGACTGCAGCTCTACTTGCAAAGCACCTGCTGGCAGCTGTTGAGTAGCTTATAGGTTCTGGGACAGACTGAGGACAAAAAACTTATAGTCTGTGTTCCCCTATGTGACATGTGACTTGTTCTTGTTTTAATAAAATATAAGTCATTCCTGGGCAATAATTATGGGAATTAGGTATATGACATCCAATGCCATGGGTGTTATCTTCCTTTTTTGCAGAAATTAAACATTGAATGGGGTGGAAAGCATATATTGCAAAACTATATTCAAATATTACCTCGATAGTTTCAAACACAGTGGCAAGAGTCTACATGTAACAGGTTATCTGGACAGTTTTATGTTTTGCAAGTATTGTGTATTAGAGTATAATTGTAGAAAAGTGGGAAAACTGTAACTTTCAGTAAATATTTTATGTAAATAAATCATTTTAGACTTTTTAAGATCTTTGCAAACTTTCATGTAAACTGTTCATATGCATTTAGTTGAGGTTATAGTATTACAGCTTATACTCTCCTGTTAGTAACTTGAAAAACTAATTGTGTAGTTGTGGAAAAAATCTTTTCAGTCTTTCGATCTTTAGAATATTCTTCCTTAAGATAAAAGTATAACAATTATTAATAATGTATCCAATATGTATAGAATGTTGAGCAGAAAACATTGTGTTTTTTAAATATAGATATTTATTATAGATTGAGCTAAAATTTGCATTTATTAGCTAATTCTCCTTTGACTATAATGAGAGTTTTCACTCCACTAGTGCTATGTTTCAGTGATAGATTAACTCAGGTAAGAAACTGTACTATCTATAAGTATGGATAATGTTAAAATAGAAAATAAATAATATTTTGGTATTTTATACTTTCTTACTTATATAGATGTAAAAAAAAAAAAAAAATGGCTGAGAGAATTAGTGTTATTTAGTCTAGAGAAGAGAGAGCTCCAGAGAGAACTTATAGTGTCCTTCTCATCCTTAAAGAGAGTCCACACAAAAGTCTTTATCAAGGTGTGTAATGATTAGACGAAGGTTAATGGTTTTAAGCTAAAAGAGGATACATTTAGATAAGATGTTATGAAGAAATTCTTTAATCAGAGGGTGGTGAGGCATGGTCAGAGGCTGCCCAGAGAAGTTGTGGATGCCTCACCTCCAAAGGCATTCAAGGTCAGGTTGAACGTGGCCCTGGGCAGCCTGATCTGGTGGGTGCCAACCCCACAGCAGGGGAATAAGATGATCTTTAAGGTCCCTTCCAAACTAAACCACTTTCGTTCTTTGTTTCTGTATTCTAGTATATTTGATACAAAGATGCAAATTTTCTCAGTATTTATAAATAGTTAAACATTTGAATAGTTGGCTTTTTCATGTCTGAGTACTGAGATCTCAAAAATGTACTTCTACTGGTATACTGATAAATATATGTTCTTCTTATATGCTTTCTGTTTGGAGTAAGAGTGGTATATAAAATGATCAGCAAAATGCACAGGCCTAGAAAATGTGAGCAAATATGTAAAAAATATGAAGCTCTCTGAAATAACAAAAGGCAGCATATGCCATGGATTGGGGCAATAAAGTGGTAAAGTTCTGGACTTTTCATGAGGTGGCAGATGGGTGGAAAACAGTAATGGAACCAACTTTGAAGACAGTGCTTGCAAGTGCATTAGGGATTTTCCAGGTCTTTTGTCAAATTTTTCCCTTTACCATCCATGCCCTGAACTCTTGAGCATGGAATGTCCCCAGCATGTGAACCTAAGTGTTCATGATGGCTGTTGGAACAAAAAGGGGGAACACGTGGGCAGCACATCAGTGTTAGCAGAGGAGCAGGACAAGATGAAGAACCAATAAGATCTCAGCTCAAATAGCCATCTCAGGAACAGATGGTCATTTCAGTACTGGGTTCATCAGAGCCGCCAGCACTGTCTTGCTTGACAGTAGTATCTTTAAGGAGTAGTCTCATATGACAAAGAAGCCAGTGATAACCTGAACTCCCTTCCTTCACTACTTTCTGCAAGACCTAATGAATTTGTTTATGATGGCAGTCAAATGTTCCTGGTAATCTTAAGGCAGAGAACTGGGCAGAAATGGTGAATAAAATGGATCCTATAGCTTATGTGCTCACTTTCCTCTCTGCAGTGAACAATTATCACTTAGCTTAGTGTTTAAAAACTTTGAAGTGTGATTAATATATGATGTATTTAAGTGTTAAAACATTAAGGATATATTTAGGTTTTTATTTTTCAAAGTTCAAGATCAAGCTGAGTCAGTGAAAATGAAATTAGTTGGTATAAATGCTTATCAGGCCTTTTTTGTTATTATTTTATAGGTCTTGTAGAAATTTGCCTGATGCATCCCCTTGATGTAGTGAAAACAAGGTAAGATTCTGCTCGGACAGGTTTTGTTGACACTGGAAGACATCCAGTTTAGGAGCTGTCAAAAAATAAAAAGCTAGAACTTCCCCAAGTAAGATAACTTCTGTCTTTAATGGTATTTGTATGTACTTACACATATCTACAGCATTTGACAGCTGGAATTTGAATAGCTAACACATTTCTGATTAGAGGTCATCCAAAGGTGTTAAATATAGTTCATGACATGTATTTTAAGGTTGTAATGAAATCCTCCTATATGAAGATGGCTACAATTAAATTTGCTTCCAGTATGTATTATCTGCAGTAATACTTCTTCATGTAATTGGGAAATAACATATTGCCTCCAAAATCATTGTCAGAGGTACCTAAGACTTGATACAAATGATAAAAATGGTGAAATGGGCATTGTGTTTCTGCTCTGTACGCTAAGTAACTTCACCCTTTTTTCTTTTAGCCCTATTTTCTTTCCGGACTATTCATTTATGTGAATATATGTGATGTAGAGACCTGGAAATATTGGTCATATGTGGTTTTTTTCCAATGTTGTTTTGGAGATGGAAGAATAATAGTTGTGTTCCTAATTTATTGTATATACTTTTCCTTTTCCTTTTTTAGTTTGCATAGTGATTCTTAAGTGTTTGTTGCTATATATGAAAGGTAAACCTAGAATGCAGAAAAATACAACAAAAAGGAGAAAAAGTGCACATGACGTGACATTCCATGCAATACCTATACTTAGTATTTAGGTGTCACTGTGCAGTTTTCACTCATCTAAGTAAAAAAGCTTCACTGGGAGATGAATCAAATCCCTGCAAATGATGAGAACAGTTGTGTTGGCTGGAATATGTTTGAAGCTGTTAATGAGAACTTGAGTCCTCATTGAGTCTAGTTTGTTAGTCAACATTTTGCTATAGATGTATGTTAAGTTCTTCTGAGGTTTGCCTAAGAATTTGAGATACTTTTCTGCAGCTTGCTTTTTGCAGGAGACAGTCTAGTCATTGCCTCAAACGAGAGAACAGCAATGCAGACTGCATTGACATCAGTTGCTGTCTGGGTGCCGGAGGTGCTCCTCAGCACTCAGAGTTTGCTCAGGAATTCTTGATCAAGAATAATTTGATAACCCTATAGAGGCAATACACCTAGTAGTTTCAGCTAGGTCCTTTGTAACCTTTCAAGTACACTAGAACTATGCAACTACAACATAACTTACATATCAAGACTGAAATTGTAGACTACAAGCCAAACATGTACAAGACCTTAAAAGAACAAAAAGAAAAACAAAAAGAACTTAAAAGAACAAAAATTTTTTCTTGTAGTACTCATGGATGTACTTTAGTGGCATCAATTTTGGCAGATTGTGCTGTAAGAATTCTTAAAAACTCTGGATGAATTGCCTCTTCCTGTTTTCCTCTTTGTACTAAACTACATATGTTCCTCTATAGCACAAATGCACAATCACTGTTTTACTTCTTATGTCTTTGCTGCCCTTGAAGTTGTCCTCCAATCCATCCATTTCTATTCCAGATTTTACTTTTTTTGTATGTCATACTGTTAAAAGGGATCATATCTGAAATCTAGAAATGGATAGCATTCAAGAATGCAAGAGGATGTTTCTGAATCTTTATAAAAAAAAAAAAACAACCATAACAATTGAGAGCCTTTTAAATGTGAAATCTGAATCCATGAACAATGAAATTAGAAGAGATGAAAAAATGAAAGAACAATATGTGGGTGGGAGAAAGCAGATTATAGTTCAGAGCGAAATCAGGGGTCTGAATCAAGTGAAAAAGCTGCTAGGCAAATTTTTTTCCCACTGAGTTAAGTGTAGCTCTGCAGAAGTGAACAGCATCTAGGCAATAGTTTTTCTTTTTTCTGGTGGTGTAGATGTATTTAAAGATATTACATGGATTTTGATAGTTCTGCTGAGGTTAGTATTTGTCAGTACTTGTAAATATTTACATCTTGAAAGCCAAAGGCAAAACCAAGAATGGAATATTCTCTGATCTCATCTACCATTCAGTGCTATGTATATTGTGCACCTTTCTTTAGTTCTGTGATTACTCAAAATTCTCATAACTGGTGGAGTAGCTTAATCATTTCATAGTGGTTAAAATGAAACATTGCTTTTAATTATTGACTATGAATTTAGTATGTTTTGTAATACATTTTCACTTACTTTATTCCTTAGTTACTGTGTCTCTGAGCACTGCAGTGCAGTCTTTTCCAATGTTGTACTGATAGTCTGTAATTTCTTAATTACTTCCAGCTAATATATGTTGCTGGGTCTTTTTCTTATGGCTAGGTGAAAGGATTTATAAAAGCACCATTTGTTGCTTATTTTTTATGAAGTTTTGAGTTTCCTGCATTTTTCTATGAAGTATTTGTTTGGTGGAAATTCCCATGGCCTTTTCAAATTAGTAGAATCTTATTTGATCAAAGTTAGCATTCTGAAGTTTAGGGAAGATGCCAAAGGCTCACTTCTAGTGGATTTGTTGCTCAGCATCATTGCATGGTTGTTTTATTTATTTTGTGTATGTTTTTAATAAAAAGTTGGAGAAAAGTAAGTTCCTGTCAAAGATTATGTTGAAACCCTGGAAAATAGTTTGGCTCTTTTGCAACAATACTTTGCAGTATTTTTTCTGCCTTTAGTAATATTCCATTATTCTGCAGTAACAATGCTATATTTGTTCATCCACAACTCACATCTGAAGAGGAAGAATGCATATATATAAATGAGACAAGGAAAATGTCTAATAGACTTTTTTTTAAAATTATTTATTTAGCTAAATGGCAATTTCATAATATTTTCTTATCTGCTATAACATCAAACTTCACTACTTTAAGAAATTCATATAAATTACCTGACTAGAGGGAGGTAACATATAATCCTTTACTTTAACCCAATGAAACTCCTTTTTGCTTTGAAGAAATGCTTTCTTCTCAAATGGAAAATGTTTTATGTTACTATACATTAGTACAGTTTTTCATGATACAGCATGCAAAATTTTATTTTAGATTTGTATATATTTATATAAAATAACAGAGACTTTTTTTTAGCTTTTTTGTTTACCACTTCCCCTTATGATGAATTTATTAATCTGTGGATTAAATAAAGCACCTAATCTCTGTACCTGCCATACTAAATGCAAGTTATACAGAATTTGGTAATAGTTTATGTATGAGCGGAGAACAGTAGCAAGAAAAATCTTTTGGGTACAAACATAGCCAAGACATTGAAGGTTTGTTTTTTCTTTTTAAGAAATGTAGAGGATCTATTATATGTCAGACTTACATCAGGATGATAAAAGGTATACTCGATCATGATATGTAAGACAAAGCATTGTCTCATAAATATTTATATTAAATTTGTATATTATTTTAATATTAAAACCTAAGTAAAGTGCTTTTCCACCTAGAATTTATCCTTTGTGTTCTATTGACATACATTTTGGTTTAAGAAAATGTACAAAATTCAGTACTTAATAAACTTATTGCTGGAAAAAAAATATACTTGTGCAACAGCTGATAGGAGTAGTTGCAGAGGAAAGGGGAGAGAGTTACAGGGAGCTGTCAATGTCAGGGTAAAGCTGATGCAGTTTGAGGTATCAGCCAGGCAAACCTGAATGTTGACTGGAGGATGTCACAGAGTTCTGTCAAATTATCACAGAACTGTAGGGGTTGGAAGGGACCTCTAGAGATCATCTAGTCCAAACCCCAGTTATGGTCTTATTCAGTCCCATAGTTTTGAAGAAATGGTAGCTTCAAGAAAAAAAGATATTTTTTATATATCCCTGCTGATGATGCTTTCAGGAGCTTGCTAGCTTCCAAACTACTTGCACTGGCAGGTAATTTTCACTGCTGTTACATTTTAACACTTCTAATTTTGCAGTATCACTCTTGGTTGTATGCATTTTGGAAGCTACAATCCCTATAGCCAAAAATAAAATGTTGGCTATTATTTCTTCAGGTTTATAAATTGATTACCTTTACCTGTTAATTGTCTTTTTCATAAATTATTGCCAGTACTTATTTATCTTAAATTTAGTCATTCCACTATTCTTGAAAGCAAATTTCCTAGTTGTTAGTGCAAGTATTCATTAAAACTATAAAACTTATATCAAAATGGAGATACTAATTTTGGAAGCAGCTTGGTATTCTGTATTTATAAAAAAGTAAACCATATTTTGTAACTATTTTTAACAGTTGCATCTACATGATAATTTAATAGAAAAAAAGTGTGAAGAAATGTGTGATTAAGTGATTTGAAATAATAGAGAAAAGTGACAAGTCATCAGAAAAACTTTCCACTACACAGCTTCTAAGATGTGTCTAAATGTCCTGAGACTAGAAATATACTTATATGAATTAGATGAGTTATTTACTGCTCTTTCATTTTGACATTCATTTGTCATCAGTATAAATTTGAATACAAAATTGTGCTTCTGTTCTGTGCTGACTTCAAATAGTAGAGATGTATCAGCTGATACTCCTTGAGGATTAAGGGTTCCATACAGGGTGGAACCAGGGGGTGGTGAGCATTATCATAAACTAGCTACTGCCTAAAGGACTTGGAGATATTTAGTAGCAAACTAGACTAAAGAGAACTATCAGGATAACTTGTGTCTAAACAAATTGAACACGTGTTCTGGAGGCAGTGTTTTATTGCTTCTCTGGTTAATTCAAATAATGACTGGTCCAATTCCTTTTAATTTGTTGTTATTGTTATTGCTTATATTCTTCAGATTCTCAGGAGAATACATTGCTATGTATAGCTTGCTTTATGGATCAATCTATTGGACCTCATTGTTATTTTTCTTAAAGCTGTTCTCTCTCTCTACAGAATCTGGGAAAGATGTGGTACATGTTGCTTTTACTTTAATGCCTTTTTACTCAGTGTACTGTTAGATCAGGATCTTTATGTGAACTGTCTTTCTATCTTTTGTGTGATCCAGAATATCGGCATATAAAATAAGGCCAGTAATTCGCCCAAGAAAATTTTGTGGAAGTTTTCTTCCAGTCGAGATCGAGATTTTATGGTTTGCCATTCTTACTGCAACAATCAAGACCAACATCGTGGATCTTAAAGCCCCAAATTTAGAAAAGAATTTGGGATGTAAGTCCAAATTTGAACTCCACATTACAGACCCATTTCTAGTTAGCAACTGTTCTGCTGATTTGTGTGTGTGTTTATCCATTTTCTTCCTTTGTTCCAATTCTGTCATTTTGGTCTTATTAAAAATGTTCAGCTTACTACATATGTTTCCGATCTCATTCCATCTGTTGTTTTGCAAGAGCTACTTCCTTTATATCATTAATTCCTCTTTGATTTCTGGTCTCTTTTTGTTTAAGTGAGCAGTAGTGGAGCCTGTTTCTGAAAAAACTATGGTTTAAGGAAGAGTTCATTGTCCTTATACAATGTTACCATCTCCAAATGATCATAACTCATTTGGTTTGCATAAGTTCGTGTTACTTCATGCGAAATACTCTAGCTAGATTCAAAATAATTTTAAGCAGAAAATGATCTTCCTTTCCTAGGAAAATTATGAGTATGCTGAACATCTCAGCATTCTGTTTCTCGGTTGAACTCTTGGAAGAATGTTAGAAAAACATTGAATTTTGTCCTTTTCTTATTTACTGGAAAAATAGAGTTCTGCTTTGAAAATGTTGAAAATAGACGATAAAGGATATTGTTCACTCCAAATATATAGATATATGGATTTATTGGATCTGATTGTTTCCCGAGAATCTTTCTCTTTCATATGGAAGAAAATGTTTAGTAAAAATAATCCTTGACCAAATCAAATTATTCCCGTCATTTCATCCAAATGTCAAGGCTTTTCCCTGGGATTAGTCTTAGTTGATTTATCAGTGTCCTTTGGCACATTTATTCATAGGGATTGTTGTAGCTGACACTGTTTTTGGCATTTGAATTTCAGCATTTAAATACTTTGAATATTTCCTTTCAGATCCAAGTTTTGTACAATACAAACTTATATCAAGTTTACAATGATTTTGATGTGGATGTTATCCAGGACTCAGTCATTTGCCCTTTGTTTTCCTTCTACATACAATCTGTTAGGAATTAATAAGGGCAAACGACCTAATAACTCCAACTAGATGTACTATTCCAATTTAAATCCTTCCATGAATTAAAAAACAGTATTGATGTGCACTGTTAAACAGATGCTCTGATTTGCAGTGCTAGTCAAAGTGATTTCTGGGTGGTTTTTTTTTTTTTTTTCCCTGTTTTTTTTTTTTTTTATTATGTAGGCATACCATATGTATATTATATAAAGTCTGTTGAGATACTTCAGGATAAAAAGAACTGTGTAAATAGAGTTTCATCATCTCCTCATGTGATGCTGTGCCATTTGTGATCAAGCAGCAGCTTAATGATATCCCTATTTCAAATCAATGTTGATTTTTGTCAAAAGTAATATGGAGTTTCTTGATTTTAGCATCAGCTTATCCCTGTTGTTAGAAACTGAATTTGTTAGTCATTTTTGTGATTTTTGTGAAAAGTAATATGGAGTTTCTTGATTTTAGCATCAGCTTATCCCTGTTGTTAGAAACTGAATTTGTTAGTCATCAAAATGGACTGTCAGAGTTCCTTTCTTTAAAGCTTTTTTCTTTAGTATGAATGAGCATTTTGCCATTTACTCTGCCTTCTTATGAATTGTAGGAGCTTTTTTAAACAACTGCTTCCGTTTTACAGAGTAGCAAGATGATATTACTATTTAGGTTATGTGTTATCTGTGTCATTTCTCTGTTTATACAAAAATTATCCTGTTTTCTTATTAACTTGCAATCTGGACTTTCCAACACCCACCAAATAAGCCATTCTGTCATGCACATGTTCAAGATAGAATAATCTCTGTTTCACTTTTAAAGAATCCTTTCTCTACATCTAAGGTTATTTGAGAAACAAAATAAAATAAATGAAATTTTTGGATGCCTAATCAGCTATCTGGATGCTAAAGGTGTGCAACTGGCTAGTGCCTTACTGTGGGAAGGAAGTGGGTCACTGTGTGATAGGTAAGTGCCAAAACTGTCTCAGGAAGAGAGCAGCAGTGGTAGATGTGGGATGAGATTCCTCAGAAGAAGAAAATGGACATATCCCACACAAGACAAATGTGAAAGAATGCCTGAGAAAGAGCCAAGGCTGATAAGAGGAAATGTCTGATGGTATGCTGTACATTTCCTTCTGATTTCAGTAGTTGTGGAGGGTGTGGTTTTTTTCTTTCTGGAGGGAAGCTGGATCACAGATGACTTGGAGTGGTCTTAGTGCTCTTCATACTGTAGTCTGTACATCTGCTGGAGAGTTTTGCTTGTGTGAATCCATCCTTCTACACACCCCATGCACAGCTCTGTCTGGTAGAACACTGCAGCTGATTCCTTGTGCAGACAACCTAAAGAACTATCATACTAAAAGACTTATCAAATATTGTCTGTCCAGATAGTGACGAGCCTTTTGACTATGAAAATTTGCCAAATGTAAAAATGCATTTTTGCTTACACAATTTTATGCTTTTCATTCAGTTTTTCCTATGAACTAGAATAGTTCATTTCAGGTCCCTTTATTTTATGTTTTTGTTTTGTTCTAATGCCAAAGCATGATGTTCTTTCTGTGTTTAATCTTCCGCTATTTACTGCAGTCAGGTTCTGGATTCATGTATGCAATTCTTGACAACTACATGAGCAGAACTTATAATATGGCTGAGAGTTTCCATTTGATAATTCACATAAAATTGTATTTAAATCTTTTAAAAAAAATGCGTACAGACCCACTTGGTTATAATTGTATGGTGTCTTCCTTGTTAGAGAAGGTAAATTTTCTTGATGTTTAAGATCTATAACACTGGAAAAAAGCTGCAGCTGATTAGCTGTGTCCTCATGATGGAGTTGCATGAGGGCAGGTGTGGGTTGCATTTTAAGTTTTCTTGGGCTGCACATTGTGCACTCATGTTTTAAATCCAAGAAAACTCTGAATTTTTTCCTTCCTCTAGTTTTTATTATAATTTTGTGAAAATACTTCCTTTCATAAGATAAGAACACTGACAACTCTTGCAGACAGAATAAGTAGATATGACAAAAAAGCTCCAGAACTGTAATGCCATGTCATGAATTATTAATAGGATGTGTTTACTGTTTCTTCATAGCACTGTCTGATGGGGAGAGGAAGAAAAGGGGTGGAATCTAGAACAAAATGCCCTCTAAATTATTCTCAGTCTACAGTTGGTTACTTCCCCAGTTAGAGCCTACCAAAGAAGTAAGAGAGAGTGTAGACCTGCTTAGATTCTCCCCATAGTATCTCAAGATTTATGCAGATATGAGAACGGATACATGCATCAGAAACCATGACCAAATGCTCATGACTGAGAATGAAATTCAATTTTAAACACTTTGGATGTGTACGTAGGCTGAGGTCAGGCTGAGTTCTGGAATTAAATATATATATATACGTTTTCTGCATAAATATATATATATATATAAAATATATATACTTTTTTTGCAGAAAATATCCTGTAGTGTTACAGTATGTGTTATGGTTCTCATTAAACACAATAGATGTATTTAATTATTTTATTTATTTAGATTCTCACAGCCTCGGGATATGCCATTTGATTTCTGTTTAAAAAAAAATCAAAATTGTTGTAATGTATGGTAATGTACCTTCTTTGAGTTATGTAAATTATTTCAGTGCCCACTTATGAATCTGATTCATTCATTTTGGATGTGGAAGATACATTTGCCTCTTCATCTGTGTGTTTATGGCAATGAGGGCTGCCACCAAAACTGCTGATTTCTCACCCAGGGTTATACAGAAGGCATTTTCAACTAGGACAGTTGAATCAAGACTTGAACTTACACCCAGTTTCTAAGCAATATGTTACAGACTACACTCATCCTATCTCTCCTGCCACTGCTGTGGCAGCGCTCAGATGTTTGCATCCCAGAGCTGAGTTCGGCAGGCACTCCTGGCCTGCCCTTGTCTCTCCTCTTCTTTTTGTCTTCATCTCCTGTTAAAGAACAGGCCCCTGGTATGGAAATGGCTCCCAGGCAGCCTGGAATACTGGCTTTGTTTTCTTCTGGCTTTCTCATGCCTTATTCTGGGGCAGTTCCTGTTTGTCCTCTACTTCCCCTCTAAGGCAGAACAAGAGGGGAACTTTCTGCTCCAGTTAAGAGGCCCCTACCACTGTTGGCTCCCCAGCTCCAAACCACAGCTGGTGTCCTGTCTGTTTTAGGGTGTTCTAGGTGACAAGTGCACTCTAATTCCCTCTGGGAGCTCCTGCATTGCCTACCACCTCTCAGAACCTCAAAGGATTTTCTAATGTTCATATGTTTCCATTATAAAATTTCATCCCTAACAATGACCAGTACCCCCTTTACTGTATATTGCTTCTCTTTTCCCTTTCTTTATGTTTCCCTTTAGACATGCCCCCATTTTCTTTTCCTAAGTCTAAATTAGGGTAGATAATCAAATAAACTCTACATAATCTTCCATCTGCATCAATCTTGTATTTAAAATATAATGAGTCAAGTGAAACCATGAGGGAGAGAGTGGAATGAGAACACGAACAGAAAGCAGAAAGTGGAGGGCTTGGAGGTGATAAAGTACATGGGATTCTATTTACAAGAAAAATATATGCTGAAAATAAGTATTTAAAATGGGAATTGGGGAGTGGAAATGACCAGATGTTAGTACAGTTTAAATAGTAGTCTGGAGACAAAGAAATGGGATAGTCTTAAATATGCATGCATTTTTAAGTGATATTTAAAATAAGGGTTAAGCAGCTGGGAAAGGTTAGTTAGGCTGCAAGTTGGAGACATCCATGGTATAAATAAGATTTTTTTAAAACATTCGAACAAAGCAGATGGGGTAGTTATTAGCAGATGTTAATGATTTGTCCATGGTCTAAGAAGTTAAAATCACATTCAGGGGTAGAACATGGTCATGCCTGATTTATCCATGAACAAAAATCTTGCACTAGACAACTGTCATGCCTGATTTCTAACCATGGATGGAACAAGCCTAAAATAAAAGGAGCAAAGAATTACTCTGTATTAAAAAAATAGTTATGTTTACTACTTTTACTATTTAGTCATGAATTAGAATGAGCAGGAGATAAATGAAGTATGGAAAAATCCCACTTAACATCTTCAACTGTAACGAGCTTAAAAATGATTTTTTGCCTCTTTATGTTTCATTTCTTCTTACTTGTATTTGCACTAGCTTTTAGAAGCTCTGAATACAAGAGAAGTGTGTGTGTTGGAAGCACAGTGTAACTGTAGCAATGCCAACAATTCTGTCAGAGAAGTTGGCCATTAATACTGTAGTTAAGTATGTCCTTAAAATAACTGCATTAGGACAATAAGTGCCAAGTGAATCTATAAATAAACAAAGAGAGAGATAATATCTTTATGAACTATGCTTTGTGTATGTTTTTACAAGCAGATGCATCAGTGTATATTCTAGGTCTAGAGGGGATTTTGAAAAACAAAAGTACTTATGTTGAGAAGGATGCAAGGAAAATACCATCTCCAAAATAATCTTGGCACAAAAAAAAGCTGTCTTTTGAATTTATTCCTCTGGAGGAAAAAGAAAAAGGGGGGGAGGGGGAAACAAGGAAATATTTGCAAGTTCTTAACTGCTGTGAAGCTGTAGTGATCTGATGACTCTTTGGCAAGAGGACAGCAGGTCAGACTGTACTTTTACAAACAGAGTCAGACACAGGGCAGAACACTGCACCAACAGCACCAGAACAGTGCCAGAGGGCTGGGCCTCAGTGGCTGCGACCTGGCTGGACCCTGGTCTCTGACAGGGAGTACTAGACTGCTGATCCACAGCAGTACGGACTTCTGGTAATTGCAAAAGTTTCTGTCATCCAACACTGTTATCTATTTCCTACATTTGAAGCAGTGACAAAAGAATACACAGGAATACCATGTACTGGCTGCCATGTGTATGTCTGCAATGGAGTGCTTAGAAAGTACTGCAGATGCCCATATCTACATGATGTTATTCAATGTCTGTAACAGTGATTAGGCAGATAGAGTTCTAAGTGCTGCATCCAACTAGCATCTGTCCAGATTTTAGCTTGATCTGTAGCAATTTTGATGGTGCTGGTCTCCTAGGATGCAAGTTAGATGCTTCTTTCTTTATTAGCACATCAGTGAGCTGAATCAGCTCATCCCAGGAGTCAGGTGAGTGGCAGAGACAGTACAAGGGAGGAAGAAGGATGAGAAAAGTGCCTCTGGGATGGGAAAAGTGACTGCAGAGAGCAGCAAGTCTTGCTGACAGCCACCTCTACTGTCTCATGACAGTTTTCCTGAGCAAGTCAGCCACAAACTGGAAAGCTTCAGTTAAATAGTTCTGAAATTACTAAAGCGAAATACAAATTAGAAAAAAAAAAAAAAAAAAAAAAAAAGGAGACAAGTTTTTGTACATTTTTTTTTGTACCCTAGAAAGAACTGAGGAAGGGCATATATCATTTGAAAATGTGATTCTGCAAAGGCTTAAGTTCAGTTATTTTGGAATCGCATTTGTTCTGTCGACACTGTCATGCACTGGTAGCTCAGTGGAAATCTGATCAATTAATCACCTTTTTGTTTTCTCTTTTTTGCCAGCTATGTTTTCTGAAATGGTTCTTCATACAACTGCATGACTGTCACAACTGCCATACCAGGGCAGAAAAGGGAGCAAACCACACAGATTGTCAGTGGCAATCACCAAACTGTATGCTAATGGTATGCATGAAAGGCATACATGCATGCTCTAGCATTATAGCATAATGTTACATTCAGTCTGGTGAAAGGGTGGTCTGAAGATGAAGTCGTCAGTCCTACTAATGGATAGCAAACCATGAGCTGCCTAGCTCCCTTCACTTCTGTATGTAGTCTGTCCTCAGTGTTTCCCTTACATCAGACCTAGAAAATGCAAAACTTCAGGAAAAGTTGATTCAGCATACTGATAGGTCAGAAAATTAATCCATAAAAAAGTCATTGTATGCAGCCACTAGATAACTCAGTCAGCTCAGTTGTAATGAAAAAATGCATTCAAATTAGAGATGTTGATGCATTTAGGTAGTACATCTCTAAGTTAAATAAAAACTCTGTTTTCATTGTCATTTTTTTTCTAAGTTTTCTATTAGCACATTTTGTTATATCTTTTCTTAGAATACAAAACTCAGGATGAACAGAACTGTTGTTCCTCTGAAGGCATAGTTTGAGTTCCACTACAAGAGGAATAAAAATAAAGCAAGAATGTTAGAGGTAAAAGAGTTTCCTAATAAAGTCTCTGAAAGGTGAATTTTTAAATGCAGCATTTTCCTTCTTATATATTTTCCCTTTATTCTTTCTTTCTTTTCTGAATTGTTTTATTGCCTGAACAGTTTGACATACCTAAGAACTGAAACAGCTAACAATTACATTATTATACAGACCATGTGCCATAACATTCTATAGCATATGCCTCTTGAAGTTGAGGAATGTACTGAAATTTATTATTCAGTTTCATTAGATGAGAAATTCCAAATTTGCAGTTGATAGTTGCTAAAGAACAGGATACATTTTTCCTCCTATGTGAGCAACACTTCTTGTACAAGCTGTAGACCTTGTTGTAGTTTTTCCTGGTCCTGTGCAACACACCATCATAGGAAGAGACAAATTTACTGGAAATTGTATAATTTTTCGATGAAATTCTTATTGAACCAGCTTATTGTAGAAGTGTTTAGCAAATACTAAAAGTACCACAGAGGAAGGAGCTGGACCACATAGGAAAAGGGGAGAAGGAACTGAGGGTGAAATCTCCCTGTTTTTTATTGTGTTGTTTTGGTTCAGTTTGGTTTGGTTTGTTGTTTTTTTTTAAGTGAATTCTTAGATAGCTCAACTGTTTATGGAACAGCTTAACTCACAGAGGCTTCAAACCATTTAAACCAGGAGTAAATTAATTCCTGTTCTTCAGTTCTTTTTTATCAGTTTGTAATACTTGAATAATATGTCTAAATAGTTTGCCAGACTTGAATGAATAAAAGATTCTTGAAGTTGTCAAAGAAATTGCACAATTTTACTAGAGTCAGTTGCAGCTATTGCCACAAGAAATGAGTGAATGCTACAAAAAGCTGCTGACTTTGTAAAATGTGTAATTAGAGTTGAAATTTCATGTTACAGCTTCTGCAGATTATAGTTCATGGGTACTATAAGTAGCCTCACATGCCCTTGCGCCAGCCCTACACTCAGCAGATTCAGCTCTCTAACTTAGCCAAAAATTAATTCAACAACAGCAAAGACAAATAATTTATAGTTGCAGAGAGAGAAACAAGGAAGAAAGTAAACTGAGTCCTCTCTCCAGACGTAGGTGTGAGTTTTTCAATCAACTCTACCAAAAAATGTGAAAAACATGGAACTTGCTCTTGTCTACCCTGCCTAGAGAGCAAACCTGAGTATAGAAATAAGTATGGTTCCATAAAGAAAGCTTGTTCTAACAGCTACAAACGCTCACAAAGGAAAGAGCAAAGACATAATTAAGAACATTCTTGAGCTCCAGAATCATGGACACTGGAAGTACAGAGAGTACAGACTTGTCATCTTACCCTAACAATCCCTTATCAATCATTGTCATGAACTAAATAATTAGGACAGATATCCTTCTGATCCTCTACACTTAATATTACCACAAAAATAATCAAGTCTAAATTTTCCAGGAATTATGTTTTAGTGATCAGAGCAGAATTGTGGAGCATCCTTCTAATAGTTATTGTAGGGGCAAAAAGCTGTAAAACTTAGTTTGCTGTGAAGCTTAGTCACTTTCCAGGGACAAGCGACAGAGAGGGGTGTACAAGGGCAAAAGTAGCATAGCTGCTTCTAATAACAGGGAGTGAATTCATTGACTCATCCAATCCCTTTCAAACTAGTGTTTGATTTGCATGGTAAATTGTCAGAAAAGTAACAAAAAAAAGATGATAACTGTATAATGCTTGTATGCATTTTGAGTAAAATGAAAACCATTTCATCCTATGGCAACAAGATAATTTCAGAGAAAATCACACTTGTGGAACAAGTTTAATAGTGCCAAATATCTTCAGGTCTCTCTGCTTCAGTAGCTGCCATATCACAAAACCATCCTCTGATTAATCAAACAACTAATGTTTCTTAAATTGCATGATTTAAAAGTCTAAACACAATTTAGCAGTCAGATTTATCATTATTTTGAGATGAATTAGATGTATTAATGATGCCCTTTTTACTTTTTCGCTTCGCAGTATGTACCAGAGGTATTTAGATATGTTGAAGAGAGACGACAAAGTAGTAGTCTTGTCTTTTTATGTTACTCTGACTGCTCAAGGAACCTTGAGGGACATTTTGGCACTGGAAAACTTTCCTAATGGAACAGAAATCCTTAGGTGGTATAGAGGTGGATTAATGACTCTACTTCACCTGTTTCTCACAAACTCTTGTATGGGAATTTGTAATTCTGGAAAGAAGTCAATAGTCAGAATGTCTTTTATACTCCAGCTTTTTGTGGCTGCCAGGACAGACCCTTGTGACTAATAGGAATTCGGCATCAATTAGAGCAACTCCCAAACTTGTGTTATGTGTGCTGGGGCTAACACAGTTCCACTATTCTTGGCTTGTCCAACTGTAATGTAACTACAAGAAACAGCTTTGAAAAGCTTGATCCACAGTCCTTCCTCCCACTTAGTCACATTGCTTAAGGATAGTGTAAACTTCATTTCAGAGTGACAAATCATAAAACTTGTGCAGCACTAGGCCAATTCACAGGTGCTCTTGGAGGACATAATTTGGGCAGTTGCACCATATTTCAATTGCTGTAAATAGCCAGAAGCCTTTAGAAAGAGACTATTTTGTTACCTGCAAAATAACAGTATTTTCAAATCCATTCCACACAGTCCTGTGGCTCAGAATAATATTGTACACATCTGGTATTGGCAGATGATTCAGCAAGACAAAAGAGATATTATGGAAGTTTGTGGTAATGCGTTCTATATATCCATGAGTTTAAATTGTTTACAAAATATTAAATATTTTTGTAGTCTAATTTTACCTTTCTCTAATGAATTATCAGAGGACAGTGTGACACCCTTCACACTCCTCTGAGCACTTCAATAGAGCTGGAGGGTTTTAGATATTCTGCTCTGACAATCCGCATAGACATGAGCTCATGACATGGATGTTTATGACAAATTTTGTGAGAAATTATTTTTTCATGAATGTAAACTTCTGTATATATATTTTTTAATTTTACTCTAAATTGACTCTAAACTGAGTCTAAATACTTCTTTCTACAGAAGAAATGTCTGCTTAACCCATGCATAAGGCAGATACTGAATTTTGTTTAGCCATGTTTTTGTAATTTTGTATTTTGTAGTATTTTATCATTTATTTTCAATAGTTTTCTCTTATAATCCAGTGTATTTAAACACTTTTCTTGTCTACTAACCAAGTTGAATACAAGTACTTAAGAGCAGAGAACTTAATTGCACTTTCTGTTGTTATAAATACTCATGTAATGTAGAAGAATTGCACTGACATTTTAATATGCTGTCACTTTAAGATACTACATGAAGTGTGAACAGAGCACAGGCACTTTTAACAGGTGTCTCTAATTGTTACTTTGCTTCTTAGAAATAGCCATAATGTAAAATTTGGTGAAACATGTAGATCCAAGGTGTTTGGATCCTGAGACATGCTAGCCAGGTTTTCCTTTGGCTGCTGGTAAAACAAATTGGGGTGTGTAATTGATTTTTTCCAAGAAAGCTTTTATGTTTGCTTTGAGTTCAAACTCCATCTTTTTCTTGTTACTTTTTGTCCCTGAGGAGGGATTGCAACATGGGCTTTTAGGGTGGAAAAAAATAGTTCAGTGTATTCGTTTATTTTAGCAAATAGGATATTTCTATTGCTTTCAGATTTTGATGGTCTGTAACTGCAGAAATAATCAAGCAAAAGGTGAAATACAGATCAATTACATTTAAAAAAAAAAAAAAGAAGTGTATTATCATTAAATTTTCCAAGTGCCTGTTATGCTCAAAGGGAATTCAAGATTGTCTTGTTCACAGAATACTTGAAAAGCCTCTTAAAAAGAAACTCATACGACGAAGAAAATGGCTCAGTGGTTGGGTTAAGAGTGCTTACTTTTAGAAAATGGCAAAAGAGCATCAGCATTCATGCAGACTGTCCAGATTTGGAATTCGATTCCAGATATTGACGCAAAAATATCTTTAAACAAAAGAACAGAGTACAAACCTGGTAACAAAAGCTAATATTGGATGTTGGGAGAGGGGCTGTGAAGCAAGAGTGAAACAATTCTTTTCCATGACAAAGGAATTATGAACATGTACCTTCTACAAAGTTTACTTACTTAATAAGATTTTGTTAAAACTGTTATTCTTTTTCAGTTTGGCAGAACTATATAAGATCTTCATGTGCTTAAGATTTAGTGAACATTTCACGATCAACTGTTTCAGTAATTTTGCAAATACACTTAGATTGGTTGCAGAAAATTATGCGAGTCTATTTATTAGTTAAGCTAGAGTTAAGGTAAAGGAATTTTGATCAATTTGCTAAGAATTGCCTCCAGCTGTGCTGGTTTCCGTCATGTAGTTAAACAGAAGCTCACCATAGTTAGTTCTATTTGTCCTCATTTTCATGGTCACAGAAGTAAAGTATGATGGCTTGAGGAGCAGTCCCGTGTTCTCTGAGTATTCATGTGCTAATTCACAGAGTCAGTGGAAATCTTCAAAACCACTGGGGAAGTATATAATTTCTGAAATAAATGTAAATTAAATTTTCATCAATTAAACATTTTAGGAATCACTGAAGAAACTTAATTTCAGAATTGAATCAATCTCTCACTTAGAATAGCCAATAACCTCATAACTCAGAGGTAAGAAATGAGAGAAGTCAGATTTGGACTTGACCTTCCCAAAACCTACACAGCATCTTGATCTCTGAGTCTCTGTGATGTCATTCTTCCAGGAAATACTAAAAGTATGAGCTCTAAGACATTCTTCCAACATGTTCACTTGCAGAACAGTTCACCTGCACTACGTTGTTACAAACCAAGATCTTTAAGGCCTATCTGCCAGACCCTACTGCAAGTACTACAGCAACTAATATCCTGCTTCTTATTTCTCCTGTAGCTACAGCTCCTTTTAATCAAAATAGCAAGATAGAAGGGTTCATTTTTCTTCCTCACAGCAGTTTAAAAAAAAAAAAATCTTACCTGTGTCAAATGGATTCATTTCTATAATTATTGCCAGATATAAGTTTACACTGCAGGTGCAGAATTGTACACTCAAAATACAGGATCTTTTTAAGTCTTATTACTGCCCACAATGTATTTCTGCATTTCCAGTCTGCGTGGCACACTTGGAAAATGCCCAGTGCTCTAGTTATGCTCGCACATCCACTGTTCTCTCAGGAGCATCATTCAGATTACTATAGTTTCTGAAATTTTTCCATAGATCTCATTTAATTGGAGCATAAGAAAAAAAAAATTGTGCAGTTTGTTCATTCCTGACATATTGTTTTTGTTCAGCCATTCAGGATGACATTTTCTTGCCGCTTTTGCCACATATTTAAACAAAAACACCTCTCTGGCTTCAGCTATCTGGCTTTAAGCAATATTTGACTTGTGAAAGTCGGATTCTTATTTTCCACAGTCACACCTACTTCTTGTTGTAAGAATCTAGCAAATTTACCTTATGTGTACTTAGCAAATATTCCACTTTTCTGATCTTAACCTCAAAAAGTCACAGAAGATCACTCAAAGTAGCAGCATTATCTCCTCAGTAAACTGTTGCTCTTTACTTAAGGCAGAAATGATCCCAGATCAAATCTTGCTACACATTAAACCAAGAAAACATAAGACTAGCAGATGAGCAGCATAGTAGTGCCTATTTTTTGGGTAGCTCATCCATATACCTACATTCAGCAGCGAGTGCTCTTGCTTACACCCATACTCATCAAGCTCCAGGTCCTCCAGGTTTATGGAGACTTTTCCAGCCTTAGGCTGATTTTGAAGCTTCTATTCACTACCATTGTATTACTCAGCTGCACTGGGTTTGTCAAAGGAAAAAGAAAGCTCATACAGCTAGCTGACCCTGGAGGCATAATGCTATCTTTGTATGCTTCTAGAACTGCCTTTTTCTTTTTCCTGGTGTTTCAGGTCATCATGCTTACAAAGTAATACATCCCTGAATCTTCTCTTGTCAGGGGCTCTCCTTACTGTGAATGGTGTTGTTGAGATTACCTCTTAACCTTGACATTTGCTCAGAAATATTTGTTGTTCTGTGATAGGGACATTGTTTAGCCTTTTACCTGTCAGAACTACAAGTTCAGGTACTAAAGTGAATCCGTAGTAAGAACAATCCAATTGCCAAGTTTTTCCTCAGGTGAGATTTTATCTTTGGAGTCTGTGACACAGTATCCTAGACCTGATATGAAAGATATCTTGTAGATTCTCAAGGCTGACTAAGTCTGACATGCTGTCATAGTACTGAGATCAGCATCTCCATGTAGAGTTTAACTCAACATTTCTCATAACTGTCAGTGATGAGTGGTGTTAGCCCTTTATACCATTCCTTAGGCCCTGGTAAAAAGCTCCATGGCTTCTAACAGCCTATTTAGTTTGATCTTTTGCTAAAAGTTACAGCTACTGAGTTGGTAATTAAGAGACGGTAGTAAATAAATTTGGAAACAGACACAAGACATAATCTAGACAAATCTTCATGTCCAGTAATGTAAATTCTTTCCTGGACATTATTTTTAATCCCTATATTGTTTCTGTGGACTTTCTGAATGCAAATTAATTTATGTTATAATGAATAAATTTTCTTAAACCCTAACATTTTAAATCCTGACTCCCCTTTCTCTTTTCATTTTACAGTATTCTACTCTGATCTGTCAAGAAATAATTTTCTCTCATGCAGAATCCAATACCAAGTTTATTTTTTCTCCTGCAACTGGACTTCATTTGTAGCTGATAAATGCCATTGTTCTTCATCTTAAGATTGAAAAAAGGAATGCTAGAGCCAAAATTTTTTTTAAAACTGAGTTTTATAGATAGAACTAATTTTTCTATCATCTAATCCAAAGCAATTGCAAAATGGCAATGTCATTGATCAAGCACAAGTCTCTGTTGCACTTGTTCATGCAGTTCACTAGGAAATACTTTTTTTTTCCTCACATTTAAAGACATTTTTCAGGCATTCCATATGCAATCCACACCTCACATCATAATTAGTAGGACTTGTCAGGGTGCCCTGAAATATTACCACCTCTGCAGGGGGTGACCTGCTGTCCTACATGGCTTCATTCTCCATGTGCTATCACACATACAAAACAATGAACTTCTGCCCCCAGTTTCTCTCCTTTGTGCATTTCATGAAGGTATTACCCCTTTGATAACAGAAGCACAGAAACTAGAGTCTTCTTGGTACATCAGTGCTAGGTACAGTCATGATTACTATTAACAGTGACAGGTAGTATCATTGATAGCGTCATAGTCCAAAACCTTGACATTTTTTATTCTTGGTTGTTGTATTTGTCTCTTGTACATTTATGAGATTCAGTTAATTTTGATACTGATTTTAATTGAGTGAGCATGCTTGTTTTAAGGTTTTAGTGAGCAAAACTTTTGCAGTTTTGTTTTATAGGTGCTCTTCCAGGATTAAGCAGTGTAAAATACACACTGGAGACTAATTTAGTTGTCTTTTTTGTCAGTGAGCACTTTGTCACCATATCTCTTTTGCATGATATTTTAGATTGCAGACAAGTCCAGAACTTCCTGTTCATGTACAAGTTTGTGGCTGCTCAAGACATAAGGGTACTGAGACTGGCAACTTTGAACTTCCTTCTATGCCTTGTTTCACTCCTAGACTTTTTCCACCTCTCCTTGATATCCTTCTGAATTACATCATGTATCCAGAGAGTACAACCTTCCCAGACACTACAGTCTTGTAGAGAATGAGAGCAGACCAAAGGAAGTCTCTAATCCAAAGTTCACTGTTAGTGCTCCTGTGATGATTTCCACAAAATATTCGGACACCTGCTGGATGTAGTGTTGGACTTCCCTGCGGATGTGATTATTTGAATCTGTGCAGGAAACAAGGAGACACTTGGTATTAGTCTGCTGGCAAGTTTAAGTGACTTGTTATCTACTCTGTAAAGCTGGTTGTGTTTTCATGTGAAATATCTATTGATTTTAAACAAACAACAGAAAACAGTGACCTAAAAAAGCAAACTATTGACAAGTGTGTGCCCCTTTGTTTAGGGCACTCACTAGAATATGGACAGCGTACCAAAGGTAGAGAGCTCCATCTATAGTCAAGGGAAAGAGAAGAACAATTATGTAGGACATTACATTCCTGTCCTTTATACACAGTTTAAGATTTGGTGAGAAGGATGTGCAAAGCTCTGCACTGACTTTGTAGGGAGCCTATATGACTGATGTAAAAATGGGTGCTTAAATGGAAAATGATTGAGATTAAGCAACATGAGTCATTCTTAAGTACTTAAAATGTATACAAGAGTTCTGCTTTATTTATATCTGATTCAAAACAGGCTGTACATAGTTAGAGGAGTTTAGGCAAGATTCTGATTCTGCATGAAGATAGACGTCTTCTGTGTCACTAGGTAGACTGGGGGAGGCCAAAGGATCTTCCCCTTCTCCCATTACATAGGACTTGCTAGATATTGCTTAGTTCACACACTGGCAGCCACAGAGATGAATGTTTGTGGTAAATAGCTGCATGGGTAGCAGCGTCTCACATAACTACATCTACATCTATACTGGAAACCAATTAGCTTACATCTTCTATAAGGTTACCCTTAACCAGTGGTTAGAAGTTGCTCCAACTCTAAAGCAGAAAATAACACCATTGTCTTGTTAGATGATTTGAGTGTCATGGCAAATCTCAGCATCTGCAATTTCTAACTATTGCCACTAAATTGGTACTGATCAGCCACCAACAGAAGTATAAGCAGGAGCTGACTAAGAATGTTGCAGTAAATGCAATGCTGAGGCCGTGTTAGATGTAAGGTCAGGAACCTGTTCTGACCCACTTGCTAAATCACTCTCTCCAGCATATGATTGAGAACATGGAATTTGGGAAAGGCCCTTGTTTGTTGTGACTGCCTCATCTTCTCTTTGTGAACTGAGGAGAACCCAGGAATAGAATTTCTTTTCTGCCAGTCAGACTGATCATCCATGTTTTTCACTCTAGAGATGCATAATGCATGATTTATAGATCTGCTGACTGCTGTAGTTACAATTAACACAATACTGCCTTTATAGTTCAAACATTGAGCGCAAACAGGCCTACAGTTTAATCAGTCCACTTTAAAAATTATTAACTAAACCAGCAGTTTACTCTTCTAGTCAAACTCTAAACAACTGTAAATCTTGTTTTCAAAAATCAACAGAAAAAATGTGACACATTAAAAGTAAATTAGACATCACACACCACCATAAGCTGTATAATAAACAGATCACAGCCCAATAGTAATAGTTGTGATTTCTGGCATGTCACTGGAGAAGAACTCATGGGTTTTCAGAATGACCTGTGTCATAAATCACTGCATTCTCATTTATACTGAGCACATGTATCTAATTTTTCAAGAGCAGCTTCTGAAATCCTGATGAATGGTTTCAGAAATGATTACTGGAATGTAGGAAAAGTGGTGTGATTGCCTAAGTTGAGGAAAGGAAAAAAGGACTAAAAATACAGTCCAGTGAAATCTGAACACAAAGAAATAGTGTATACTAAGGGACAAATGAATAACGACCCAGGAGATAAGCACAAAACAGGACAAATGTAAAGGCTGTCACACTTTTCTTCAAGACAGATGAATTAAAATAAATTTTCAGTAGAGTTAAACCTATGTAACCATAAATCATACATGTATTTTTCATCCATAGAGGCATCATGATCTTGCTATCCAGTTTAATGTTTTCTGTGTGTGTTAAAATGCATGTTTTCATAATATGGAACGCTTTACATGCTAAAACAAATCAGACATCCTGAACCAGGAAATGTATTCTAACATTTTAATGAAACTCCAGAGACAAAATGAGGCATTCTTGTGCATATCTTATCCAATTAATTTATCTACATGATCTTTTGACTGCATGTCCAAGATTGCCCTCCCCCCTGCCGCCCCATACTCAAGTTGAATAAAAAGCTGTGCAATCAGTAAACTGAAATTCATACTCCTTGACTCTCCATAGTTCTGTGTAGACACCATAGACATACTGTCAAACATGGGATTTTCTCAGTTGTGTTGTTTATGTAACAAGTGGAAGTATAACTGGTGAATCCAGTTATATTCTTTGTGTAAAAGGCTGCACATTACAACACACAGTGAAAAATAATGTAACAACTTTTTATGCTTTGTCCACCTTTAAAAATTTATCTGTGTCAACAGCTGGAGCACATGGACTGAAGCTGAATGTGTTACATGATTGTAGCATGTAGATTCTGATTTGGTGTTGAAAGAAACTCCTTGGCAGATAAGTAATGAAATGAAACGGTGAACATGCCATCACCTAATAAAAACATCAGTTCATAGGAAACATTAACTGCCTTTTCCAAATACACCCTTTTTTAATTGATATGTTTGATTTTGTCATAAGAAAACAAATTCATGTTGCTTTAATGATATATGCTGAGCAGTAACTATACAGAGGGGAAATTTTATAAGGAAGCTGTTACCTTTTGTCCAGTCTCTGTTTGCAAGGTTCAAAATGACCAGTATTCGTTAAACTTTATTACTGAGGTTCATGAAAGTTTCTTTGGATTAGAAAGGCATAACCTTCTGTCCTGATTTAGAACAGTGTTGCAGCTTTTCATTAACCTGGAAACCTCCTATTTACATGGTTCACAGCCTGGTCTCAGCTCACTTGGAGGTAACAAAGGGTGTCGGGACAAGAGTGCAGCAGGGGGCTCATCCTTTAGGGCTGCCATCTGAATTTGATCAGGTCAACTGTTTTAACTCCTACCTCATTAGGCAAAATAAAATGGAGATTATGGTGTGTGGAAGGATCAGATTGCAGACAGCAAGCTCTACCTCCTGACACTCACTGCTGATTTTGCATTTTGACAAGACCTTGCTCACTGTGTTTTTGGATCTGTATTACAGCAGGCTTTAAATTATTTTGAAGACAAGGTCTTCAGATTTGTGTCTGCTGGCATCTCAGAACTTATCCAAAGAGGGGTGAAGTAGTAAGTGAAGACACATTAGTCTCAAAGACAAGTTATCTACAGGACAGATGTTACTGTGTACTATGGGCTGAAAGCTGATAGACACAAAGATTCAGCTTGTCAAGAAATGTCTAGCACTCCTCTTTTACAGTTAAGGCTACCAGTAAATTTGAGCGAATCTGACAAAAATATATTTACTAGGCAGATTATTATTACTACCCGGCACATAAGATTAAATCATATTTTGGTTACTGATAAATAACTGTTCAGGGTTTTTTTAGACACTGCTTGTAGTGTTCATAGATTGTAAAAGTTGTGTAGAATTGAATGTATTTCTTACATTATAATGCCTGTTTGGGTAGAGATCAGTATCACTGAGTACTCATCTAATAATGAAAATCTCTGCCACTTGGTTGTCTGCTGGAAGCATTTCCCAACTGACCTCATCTGTACGTGCCATATATTAATAGGAAGTTCATGGTCAACAAATGGCAAAAAGTGGTCCAAGATATCAGTTTAGTCTGCTAACAACTACTTGGAAAATCTCTCACAAAGTTGGTAGTTCTTATCCCTCACACTCAGCTTGATTTTCTTTAAGACAAACAGAGGTAATAAAAGCAGGTGGTGTGTAGCAATTAGATGGATCACTTCATTCTCTTGCTCCATTGGTTAGTAGGATTTTCTTTAAATTCCTCCTCTTTAGTGTAAGAGTAACAACTCCTATTTAATGAAGAGGAAGTGGAAATATCAGAATCAGAAGTGAATTTACATTAGTTTTGCAATTTTTCCTTTATAAACCAAGAGTTTGCCAGAAGTAAAGACACTAACATGCTGCCAAAACAAGAAGCTCCCTTTAGGGAAGGGGGCAATGAGGCAACAAGTAATATGCAACAGATGTGAACATATATATTATTTAATGCAAAGTAGAATGTATATGATTATATGATTAGAAGTGTAGCATAAAATTTTTTTAAGCTGACTTAGGATTTGTTATTTTAGTAAAAAACAACCAAGAAATATACAGTACTGTTACAGTCTAAGTGAACTTACTATGTCTGAATTAAATGTCATTAGCTTTCAGAAAACTACAAGTTGCACAATCCCTAATAATGTGTCTCTTTAGTAACATGGGCCACGTGACAATATTGAATTTATTCTGCATGTTATACACCAGCTTACACATCTTTGTTGCTAATGCAAGTTGATTCATTTGCAGACTCTCTTTTATACTGCGGACTTAGTGAAGAAGGGGCCTCAAAATATAAATGACTTCTTGTACATTTTTATTACCACAAATGTTTCACAAAAATTATATTTTGTTGAGATTTTTAAAGGTGAAATTTTCCTCTGAGATGTTCACAGGAAAAGCTTGCCACTTCCAAAAACAAGCCACAGAGATATAGAAAACATATATTTTTATGAAACAGTTCCGTTCAGTGAAAATACTGAAAAGATTTTTGTTTAAGGAATGCATCATAAGGCATGTGCACAAATTATTGCAGACTCTTGAGGCCCTGATAATTTCTGTTTTCCTATATTCCCACTTACTTCTGCTACCAGCCTCCCATTTCTCCTTACCCTTATTTTCTAGCACCAACTTTTTGTCTCACTCACCACCAGTAGCTGCTTGTCTTTTTTTTCATCAGATCTGTCCACATCTATCTCACCTGTTCTGTACATTTTTTCTTTGCCTTGTTCAACTCCCAGGTTATTCCTCTCCAGTCTGTCTTCCCTTCACTTGAACGCAGTCCTTTGCTTGCTCTGTTTTCTCTCTAGTCCTTTAGATGAAGACATCGCTTTCTGCTACAAACACAGCACTTGCTGAGATCTCATACTATGCTGAGAATCTATGAAATACTCTACTATAAAACAGAACAGACTGCATCAGAAAAAAATGAAAGGACTTAGAATGGCAAATTCTCAAACTTCAGGCATTTATTACTTCACGTTATCAGCCTCCTAAAACAATGGTATAGCTTCCTGTTCTGTTAGAAAGCTGAGGAAACTCTTGCCAAAGCAATGTAAGAAAATCATATTGATACACTGTGAGGGAACAATTGCAAAATTTGCCAAAAAAAAGTTTGGTTGCATGAGAACAATCACAGCCGCGCAGCCAGTCCGACTCATCTGGCAGAGATCAGAGTGACTCATGGAGGGTGCAAGAGGTGGGTGCAGGCTGTTCCCCAAAGAGCAGCAGGCTGAAACCACAGCAAGAGAGCAGAGCTCACTGGTAGCATGCTCGAGGTTGAATAGACAAAACATTTCCGACATAATAAAATCTCACTTTTCAGGTCCAGGGACAACCACTAAGATCATGGTCTCTCAGAGTGTTTAAGGGTGCATTAGCAAGGGGATCTGCCCAGACCATTTGGCAAGAGAAGAAAAAGAGAGCACTACCATGCTTTTGACAATCTGGCATAATGAATGAATCGCTGAGCAATTTAACACAGATGATTAATTTGTAATGATTAGAAGTGATGTGGTGCCTGGAGATGGTTTGTCTCAATGGCAGCTCTGGCTTCCAAGGGTGAGAAAGTAAAGAGAGTGCAGAAAAATGCTGTCTGTTGTTCTGTTCAAATGCTACAAAACCTGCAGAAGGAAGTTATACTGCTAGAACCCTACCTTTTGTGTGTGTGTCTGCCTGTCTGTTTGTCTGTTTATCTGTCTCTCTTTAGGAATCATTGAGAGTAGTACTACTATCTCTAAATCTCAGGGAATGTTGTCCTAAGCCAATTCGGGTCAACAGGAGAAGTTTCAGAGTCTAGGCTTCTTTCTTGCGATTCTTGCCATTTTATTTGTACAGCAGTGTGTAACTATTATTCAGGATGCAGTTCATGATGCCAGATTTCTACTTTAACATTTTAATGTTTTACAATTTTACTGTGCATGCCAGTAATTGTCTAGAACCTGACCTACTTTCAACAGGAAAAAGAGCGGAAGTGTTAAGTTTAGCAAGAAAAGAAAGGAGAAAAGAATCAAATACACAGAACATCTAGATTTGCATCAGTAATACTCTAACTGATCTTAGTCATAAAATTATTATTGGAAATAATATAAATATGATAATTTATGTTGTTCTTTAGTAAATTCATTGTTTACAATGATAGCAAGTGATAATCATCTTTCCATAGTCATTTATAGTAGGTTAATTATCCCTAAGATTTTCTCCATTTTGATTTTGCATATAATTAATTTGTGTGCATTTCTCCAAAAGCAATTTTACATTATATCAGCTGATACTCTCAACAGATTCTGCATACAAACATTTCTCTGCTTCTGGGAGAGGTTTGACAAAACATGTCTTGCGCTCTCACTTCAAGAGGTCTGAATCTTTCAACCAAATTTAATAGCTATTTGTGCCTTGAGAAGATCTTATCTAATGTACTATTGGTTCAAGGTCATTCACAGCTTTGCATTATATTGAAATGTGGACAGAGTATAATTTGTTAACGTCATGAAGGATGAAGTTGGTTAGAAAGGGAAGTGCACACGATTTATAATAACACAAGTGTTTCCTTGCTAATCCCTCGGCAGGTTCATTATCTGTAGAGCCCCAGGCAATAGTTGGCCTATCATGAGAGTGAAATTTAACCCACAGCATGAAATTAATCCTCAAAGACTTTTGTCTACTCTTTCTAGAAATAATAAATTCTCCTCTCTAACTTTATGCAGAGGTGTTAAATTGGTTATCTAAACTCTACAGCATATGTCAACCTATTGATTTACTTTTTGTTAAGTAACATGCCAGTGTATAACAAGAACAAGAAATTTGAAGATGTTTATTTGTGCTAAGTTCATTGTTTCTTCCTATAAGCCTTTATCCTTTCTATTTCTTATAAGTAGAGGAAAGAAAGAGTGCATACATGTACGTGTACATGTATAAAACCATTCCTAGACTTCCTAGAGCTTCAGTTTCTATAGTTGAAACAACTGGTGGATGTTTTTAACACTGACTTTTTTTTTCTTTCTTTCTTTTTTGAGAGGTGCAGGGAAACGTCTTAAAAATTTAATGAGGTCTTTTTTCTGCTAAAAAAAATGGATTTATGGTAGAGTTTTAGAAAGTACTTCTTGATTTAGCTGCATAAATACGAGTAGATCATCTGGCTTGTTTTTTTTGTTGTTGTTATTTTTTTGTTTGTTTGTTCTAAAAAAAAAGGTTTCGTTTTCTTACATTTACAAATCGATAATAGAGGAAACTGATTTGCTCCTCTGCATTTTTCAGAATTGTATTCCATATTCATAACAAAACGTAGTCTATAACAGTAGATGAGCGGTTCTAGAAACTTTCAGGTACACTATAAAGGTATTCACTGGAACTCCACAAATTCATAGCTCTCAGGGCACTGACAAAATGACAAGAAATGAAGCAGCTAAAGTGCTTCCTAGTACACAATCCTAAACTGGACAGAAAGTTTGCAGGCTGCTTGAAGGCCATTTTGTGACCAGATCTGGAAACACATTGCTTTTCTGACCATTCTTCTTATTCTTCAGACATAATTTATAACAGTGCTGTGGAAATTGAACCTTTCTCACTTCACATATTCCGCAAAAGATAAGTAGCTCCTCAAGTCATATCGTGTTTCCTCTGCATGTAGTCCAGTGGTAGGGAAGGAAACAGCAGTTGCTGAAGAATGTTGAACATAATGGTGATCAGAGTGTCTTTGATCCTAAAAAAGAGTTGAAGACATTAAAAATGCCAGTTGCATCTTATAAGTTCATCAATAAGAGATGAGATATGGTGTAGATGTAGGGAACCTCTGAAAACTACATACCCTATTGTGGTATTTGTTGTTCAGGATAGAAATTCCTACAGAAGTTTCTCATCGTCATTAAAACATCAGGTTCTAATATATTTTCTAAGCTATTTTTACTATTAATGGAAGCTGATGGCTTTGAGCATTGTAATTTGGCAAAGTAAAGTACAATAAATCTATACCATATAGTAATTTAGATATCACTCATGCCTACATTATGACTATTCATTCAATAAATAGAGAAAGAAGGGAAATTTCAGACTTGCCGTACTTGGTCATGAGTGCTAGAGACGACATGCAAGGAGCAGAAGTGATGATACATTGCTCACATTTTGACCAATGATTGCCCGAAGTTGCAAACTGTTGTATTCTGTATTCTTTGGACTACTCTCTTCTACTTCCTACCAGTGTTCATAATTTTGCTCACTCTTTATGCATCCATCAGTCATTCCCCTGTGACTGACTTTCCCCATTTGCCCTTTTCCTGGACCGCAGCATCATATTGAAAACTTCTTGCAACAAAAGCAGCAGTGTTTGTTGACTGTGAATCTGTGGTTTCTGCAAACAGTTACAATGACATGTTGGCATCATGTGATCTCTAGTAGTGGGTTTGGTAGGTGATAAATGTCTTAGCTGGTAGGCAGAATGGCTATTTGCATTTTCAAGAGAGTCTTGAAACAGAAAAAGGCTAAGAACTCCCATGTGTGTAGTGAAACTGGAAATTCTCTTCTACAGACCCTTAAGGTCAAGTTTGTTCTTGGAGAGATGGCTTGTTCTTGCTTTATATGGCTCTCTTTTGGAAGAAACAGAGTCTTTTCTTATAGCTGCTTCCCCCATTAGCACACAGCTAAGAAAAAGAGGGAGAAATGTGGTAAGGCCAACATGTTGTACTTCGGTTTTTTTTTATTGCACTCTTACTCAGTTTGACCTTAAACTGCAAATAGCAATTTATGTACCAATATAGATGTAACCCTACTTGTAACCTCACCTGTTATATATAATTTTATACATAGTCATTATCTTTGAATTCTGTATGAAGCACTGACTTTGCAGTCATAGTTTAACAAACCCATTGTATTTGTCAGTAGGCATTCCATAAATCAAAAGACAATTAGCTTTATCTCTAAGGCCATGTAGTGCTACAAAGACTTAACTGAGTGTGTGGAAGATGTGCTGAATGTGAGAAGGAAGTAGTCCCTTGGAAATACTGCATGACAACTTTACTCTTAGGGTTCAGTAGCTGAACCAGGTCAACCATGTTAGCACAGTCTGCACAGTCTGGCTGGAGAACTTAAGCAAAATATCTTTAAAAGTCTTGTGTGAGTGGAGAATGTTACTAGTTTCCAGCTGATGATTAATGGAACATTTTGTTTTCTGAGGTCATTGTAACAGGATCTTCAAATATTTCTTTGAAGACTTTCATGAAATCAAAAGTACTCATTTAACTTTTTCTTTTTTTCTTTTTTAATTTTTGAAAGCAGTACATAAAAGACACAAGACTGCAAATATGCAGTAAAATCTGTTGAGTTTATCTTCCAGCTACTGTACTGCCTGCTTCCCACAAGCCCTTTGCTGCAATCCTCTTTCTTTTTCAGATGTTTCCCTGTTTTGTACCTTTAAAATTATCAGTGCTTGAAAAAGTCTTGTTAAATCTGAAAGAAGTCCTGTTTTTCCTTAGACGTAACGAATGTTTCAGATACTGATTAAAAAGGAAACTCTCCCTTTATTCCTGAAGTCAGTAAGAAATATTATGGAAAATTGCATTAACTCTTGCAAATCCCTCTACAACTATAAAAGTACAAATGAGATCGTCCCTGCTGTTTCAGTCAGGCCTATGAACCTCAGAGCAATAGGATATTTATAAGAAAATTCCAGACATAGCAGTGGTGCCGTGATCCATATGACCCAGTTTCCAGTCTTTGTCTATCCTCCTGTCTTTAAGGAAAAACAGAGGGGCATAAAATGAAAACTTGGAAGATCACAAATCATTGTTATGACTCATTATTATGAATGATTTGTGCATTACTTTATAGAGTAGTTAGGTTGGTTTGGGGAAAAAAAAGAAACCATCCTTCCTAATTTTCACCACTTTACGCCAGTTTTCAAGTAACTGTCTTTTCTAAAACAACAGTGCTCTTTTTTCCATACTATCCTAGTTAACTAGTGAGTTTTTTCAGCTGGGATAGTGTGCTGTGATACAAAAGTGCACTCTTGCACTGCTGTTGTCAAGAGCCTGTTAGTGTTTCCATTACAACACTAAATCTTATTTTCTGGTGTTTATAACTGGGCCATAAAATAGTTGAAGTCAAACTTTGGTAATTTTCAACATGTATTTACAAATAAGATGAATAATCTGTCTGGAAGAAGCTTATTAGTTTTGCAAATATTTATATATGTATGTGTATGTATACATATCCTGACAGCTTTGCAGTAATTGTGAATCACAGTTTTGGATACTCAGAATGAGTCCTCTGGCCACAGCCTGTATTCTCCAGTTTTGTTTAACATTATTTTTTGTTGTTACCTATTAATAGTATAAATGTTACAAGAAAAATAAAAATAAATCTACTGATGGGTGAAAACAGATGCTATTGCTGCTCCTACAAAGTAGTTTACTATACTGCATTAGGGAGAACTCACCTTCTTTATCTTCATGCTGTGAGTTAACAGGACATATTCTGAAGCATCTAAGTTTTTACATCCTAGGATACAGTTTAAGTTGTCAGGCAGATATTTGCTTGAAGTGTAGCTATATACCTGTTGAGTCTAAAAGACACCAGCAAGCTACCTATTCTGAAGCATCTAAGTTTTTACATCCTAGGATACAGTTTAAGTTGTCAGGCAGATATTTGCTTGAAGTGTAGCTATATACCTGTTGAGTCTAAAAGACACCAGCAAGCTACCTATTCTGAAGCATCTAAGTTTTTACATCCTAGGATACAGTTTAAGTTGTCAGGCAGATATTTGCTTGAAGTGTAGCTATATACCTGTTGAGTCTAAAAGACACCAGCAAGCTACCATTTCAACACACAGCAAACTTAAATTTATGAGATCGTGTTTTCTTTTTTGCTTTTACAAAGAGGCAAGTGTACTCTTTCAGATAAATTTTGTTACAGAAAGCAAGAGAGTTCCAATATTTTACTAGTTTTACTCTAACTTGAAACAGCAGAGAGACATAGCACTTCAGAGGAAATTTCATCCTTAACTCGCCTTGTTGTATCCTACTGTATGTTAAGAGTTGCTAAGGTCACTAAGCACTGCCTGATAATGAATTCCATATAAGCAGCAATATTGAAGCGCAGCTGGGTGGATAAGAATTGAGTTTCAGTCTTTAATTCAGAATTTCCTCATCTCACTAGTTTCATTTCTAACTGTTGTGCTGCTTAAAACATGTGGGTTTTCTGTTGCTTAGCTATACAAATTAATTGAAAAAATGACATTTTAACCTGAAATCAGCATATGCATAGAAGTTAATACCCATATTATTTGCCATCAGCCTTTTTAAAATATTTGTCTCTTAATAAGAAAGGTCATATAAAGTAAGGTTTTCAAATACAGAGTATTTTGCTGTATCTATCAGTAGGGTAAGTAGAGTTGTATCCCTTCCAGTATTTGAAAAACCTCAGCCACAATGTCATAATCAAATCCTAAATATATTCCAGCACAAGCATGGGAGGTTGGGTGAGCATTCACAACTAACACTTCTTTCAGCAACTCACTATTTCATTTTGGCTCTTTTCCACTGAAAATGAGTTTGGATTTCTGTATTTCACCATTTCTTTCCTTTGGGAAAAAAGATATTTTTGGTTATCTTTACTACTTTGGCCATAGGGAACAAGTGTAATGTATATTTTGTTGTGTTTTGCAAATTTTTGGTGATAAATCATCTTAATACACATACAAAAAAAAATACACTAAGCTATGATGGGATTTATCTCATCAAAGAACTTAAAGTACTAATGAATTCTGAAAAAAATCAAACAACTCTTCAAAAATGCATCCCCAAAATCTTGTCAGAAAGCCACAACAATTTTCCTGCCTTCTCAGAAGGAAAAGTGCAGTGTGATTACCAGAAGGGAAACTGAAATCAAAGCTTTGTTGAAAAAAATAATAATAATAATAGAAATACTTGGCTCCATCTGAAAGAATTGTTAAAGAAAAAGTATCTTCTTCCTGTGGGATATATATTTTCCTAAGTGCATATTATTTCAATATTTAACCTGGAAGAGTTTATGAATAATGATTACTATTCATATTTAAGAGCAATTATTCATTTGAATTGTTCCTGTGACTTATTAGATACGTTTTTTTACAAAGCTGCTTGTTTTTGTTTTACAAAGCTGCTTGCCTTTGTATCTTTCTGAAGCAATAAAGAATAAGCTTACTTTTTATAGGCAGCTAAGTTATTCATCTTATCTGATATAATTGATCTCATAACAATTTTAGATGATTGATAAAATTTTCATATTTTTAAATTTTTCAAAGGCTGTAATTTGCAGAGGCTAAGTAACTTATTCATTGATCTTAGTAATGTCACAAGGCACAAGAATGACTATACTGAATTAGGCTAAATTCCATCTAATCCAACAGAGAAAAGTCAAAATTTTTGTAATAGCAATTCAGCTAAGATAAGGAACTGGACATTTTTTTTAAGCAGACACGTTACACACAGAAATCAGCCAAACCACATTCTCATTTTACCCTGATCTGGGACTGGATACTGGAGCCTTTATATAATATAATCTAATATCTGACTTCTTGTGAAATCTTTTCTAGTTGTTAGTTTGTATTCCTCATCACTTTGTCTGTTGTTTCTCCATAAGCTGCCTTGAAGGAAAACATTCTAGGCTTTATCCAAAAGTAATGAAAGCCAAACTTTTGTTGATGTATTAGGCCATCATTAATTACCCATACGTAAAATCACAAAAAGAAACTTTATCATCTCAGGCAATGCAAAATTATTCCTCATGCTTCCAATTTCAGTGCTTTGTCCTGCTTAGATAAATGACAAAAACATCCATAGATTTTAGGAAGCAGAGATTACAAGAGGTTTCAGAAATGTTGTTCTTAAAAACAAAATGCTGTTTTTGCTGTTTCTAATTTCTGCACATTCACCAGCATCACTAAGCATTTTATACACAGTAAGATACAGACCAAAAAAAAAAAAAAAATACTCTTTAAATTTACATATTACTTTTCCAATTGTCACTTCCTAGCCAGTCTTATCTAAATGAGATCATAGATCCTCAGCTGAGAAGATAGGCTGGTACTTTGTGAGGACTGTGTAGGAGCTCAGAGCTGCCAGTTGTAGACAAGCAGCCAGAAACACAAGAGCATAACAGAGCTTGGAGGCTGGGAGCTAAAGCCAGGTGTGCATGTGCAGTAGGTGGGGAGGACAATGGCTCTGAGCTTCTTTCATAGGTTTACCCTGATAAGGAATATACAACAGTCTCAGTAGAGGAAATCAGAATAAGATAGTAGAATTTTCTTCGAACATAAAATATACTGGACTCAGAAATTAACTGCATCTGAGGTCTCGCTCCTCCAGTGTTGAGGTACAGTGTGCTTGCACTTCCAATAGCAAGTTTAGGAGGACAAAACAAAGGTTTTTCTGTTACCTGATCAGCACCGAGCACTGCCAGTGTTGTCAGTATTTTAATCTGTCAAATAAAAACAGACTTGAACAAGAATGTTTCCCTGCCCAACTTTTAATGAGCAATGAAAGAATGGTAGGTTTTGTTTAAATTTTTTGTTGTTGTTTTGAACTCTCTTACACATATGGACGTGCATTGATGGAATATGATTATTAAAAATATTTAGGATTTGAACTTAATTTCTGCTATGTTTCTTTCTCAGAAAAGCATTAAATGATTTCTATTTGACTATTATAATTAGTTATTTTTGTTATTAGGAGAATATCGGGGAGATTTGCATTAAACAGTGCCGTGGTTTAATCAGACCTGTTTTTTGGTAAAGTTTGTCTTCTTCTAAAGCTATTAGAAAAGAAAATTTCTTTCTGCCACTGTAATTTCTGTATACTTTGTCCCATGTACCTAATGGAAAAGTTACTGCAGTGTAAAGAGAAAGAAGTTGTTCTTCATTAGTAACTGACAAAATACAGTTCTTATTTCTAAAATGCTTTATTACACTCTAGTGATAAATATAGTGCTGCTTTCTCTTTCCCAGCAATATTTTTGGAACAGCGTTTGATAAATAAATCAGTACTATGAGAATTCATCAGTTTGTGTTTGGTAATTTTTTATTTGACCTTAAATCCAATAATTGATGTTCTAACTCGCATATAAGTCATCTCTGCAGAGAATTTTGAGTTTCAGGGCATCTTTACGTTTATTTCCGTTATTACTGTTCCACTCTTCTTCAAAAACATATGTTCCTCCAAAACACATAGAGATAAATAAAGTAAAAGCACCTTGAATTGCCAGTAAGTGAATAAAATTTTCATTTTTAAATTTTCATATTTAAATTTTGAAACATACCCGTGATTCTGATAGAGTAAATGTGAACTGTATGAAAGCAGATAAACTGTGTGGTTAGATGGAGGCTAATCACTATCTACAATAGAGAATGACTGTGGTAAGGTCTGTTCATCACCTGCTCTCCATGTTACTACTTTATTGTACTCATACATGTTTTTTTGCAGTTAAATAATCATCAGAGCAATACTAGAAGTTTTAAAATACGACCTCTGCAATGGCATAATTTATATCTTTAGTGCCTTTAAGTAATTGGGTTGTTTGTTTTGAAATCTCATATTTGGTTCTTCAACAACTCATATGATTTACTGTTAAAATAAGTGTCTGAATTACACTCCCAATTTAGTTATTATCTTGTAAGTAACTTATGCAATGCAAAGAGCCCGAGCCAGAAAAACAAAATAAAATATATTCTCAAGGTCCATTTTGTAGCACAAAGTTTTGCGTGAAATCTAAGCATCAGTAGATAGCTCTAACCAGTAGTAGCACCTGAAAAAATGTTTAAGTTAGCATAGTGAAATATTTTTAAATTATGATGCAGTTATTCTTATTATAGATGTGAACTATTAAATGGTGTATATTTATATAGAGCTTCAGGCTATACATTCTTGATCAATTTGTTCTACTATGAATAACTACAGAAGCGTGTCTGGAAATATGGGAATTACTGAAAGTGCAGGAAAACTATAAATGCTGTTTTAGGCTTTCAGAATGCTGCACATTTGCTTAAAAGTTGTTTTAAATTTAACATTGCACAGATCATTTAATTTGTTTTGTTGTTATGCCACATGACTCTTCTCTCTTCTTTATATCATCTGAACAGCTCAGTAAGTGAGATTATTTGCTTTGGTCCCAATCATGGAGGAAAACATTGTGAGCTTTATTCAAAATAGAGTAGAACATATGATAAAATCCTAACAAGATGTAAAGAGAGGGGAAAATATAGCTAAGACCGACACTCATTGGCAAGAACTGTGACATGGTATAAAGTCTGCCTTTCTGAGTAAATGTTTTTCTTTCCCCTGGACTTTGTGGTTGAGAAACTTGTGAGCAGCACTGTTTACAAGCACCAAGAAATTTTTGAATTTATGAATGAGGATCCCAGTGGTGAGTCTGGTCTATATCACAGAATTCAGTGAGTCTGCTGCACATCACATTGTAATTGTTCTGCTGGGATTAGCAACTCAGTAGAATATAGATATGAAAATAACAATTTCTTCCTTTTAGAATTTAGTGTAACTAGAAGAATTTCAGCATGAATTTAAAATTTTTATACAGCACAGAACGCTAAATAGAAAGAAGAGGATTGCTAGCTGACGTTGTGATGAACAGGGTTTGAACACTGCATGTGCAGAGAATTTAGTGGCAAAATCCACAACATGTTTTTGATGAGATGTTCAGCAAGCAGGAACAAAATTTCAGTGAGTGAAAGAGGGAGAAAGAAATGCATGTATTTATTTATTTTCCATGAGAAACATACATCTTCTGCTCTTGTAGATACAAAGTGTGTTAGAAAAGACCATTTAAAGGACTTCTGCATTAGGATACTTTCACAGGAATGTTAAATTTAAAATAACTTTTAAATTTTTTCAAGGAAAGCATCCAACGTAATGAGGATTTTATAAAACTTAGAATAAAATACTGGCTGTTATAAAGTCAACAAGAACTGTAAGATAGGCTTTAGAAACAGATACGTGTGTTTATGTAGAGCAGAGTCATTGTTTCACAATATGAAGTATCAACTGTTAAAGGCAAAATTACTAAGAGAACTGGTGAAAGGAGCCGAGCAACTTCTGCATTACGGCTTTGCATGCTCAGCATGTCGAGTTACTGATCAAGAGCTGTGATCATAAAAATGCACTTTCCTGTACTATCAAAATAGTAATTTAAGTTTATTCATTTCACAAGTGGTAGGTAGGATGCTGATTAGTGGATAAGTTAAAATGTCTTCAGGGCTTTTGATCATAGCTCTCAATGCAGACACTGCATTTTGAGCATGCTCCATGACTTCAACCACGCCTCTTTCGGGGTAAACAGGGAAGGACATTGATGTTCTCTTTTAAAACAGTATTAAGACGTTTTTTGGTATCAAAGAAAGCTACCACAGAGGTGGTGTTCAGACATGAGGGCATAAAAGACCAAGTCCCACAAGCTGCTGTTGTGACTCAAAAAGGAGACTGTGAGGTCTCCAGTGCTCTGAGGAGACAGAGGTGAGAACACTGGGGAGGAGCCTGGGAGGAAGCAGCAGGTCCAGGTAGGAGGAGGTCACCTGGGACCTAATGCATCCCCATGGCTCTGCCAGCAGTGCCAAGGTGGAACCTCACTGTGGGCAGACAAAGAAGAGAAAAAAGGGAGAGAGAAGTTGTCTGTTTCTAGGGTGAGAATGCTCTCAGTAAAGACATCCACTGACTTGTGATGCTGGTGGTAGCAGAGAGCAGTCTGCCTCCCCATCTTTTCGGCGCATCACTCATCAGTGACTGCACATAGTGCCTTTCAGACATCAAAATAATAGATTAGATCATAAGTTACTGCTCTGATTGTGTTTATACATTAGTTCATCATTTTTGATCTAGCAAAGCTAGCATCTTGCAAGGCAGGCATCCAGTTTTCAAAAAATGGATGAAATTCAAGTGTTTTATAATGCTTTTAGAAAGAAATGGATTTGAAGCAAAGAAAGCAATTTTGAACCCCCCAGTTGTATTCATTCCTCTAGACAATCATTAAAAACAGGCCAGATTGTTTTCTGAAGTGCATGCTTTCACTCTTCAGTATTAATAAGATTACTAATACAGGGTGCTGCCTCCAGAGAAACTAAGAAACATTTCTTCTTGAGCTTCTTATAACAAGTGCTGGTGATCAATTAGCTAGTTCATTAAAAAGTTACACATGATTTTATTGAGGCAAACAGTTCTAAATCAAAGAATCCAGTTCACAGATCTAGGTTGAAGCACATAATTGGCATGTATTTTAGGATCACTGTTAAAGCTATAAAAAAGATTTACTAGGGAAGGTATGGATCCAAAAACTCTAAAGGAGGGAATATGTTACTCATGTGACTCACTGTTACAAATGGATTCATTTAATACTAAAGTCTTATCTACTTTAAATCAAAATGAAAGAAAAGAAAAATAAACGCAAATCCCTTTTATTTAACTTTTTATTAAGAAACTGTTCTTGTGTTTCTTTTTCCAAAATGAAGAAATTACATATTTTATTATTTCACGTATTTTGCTATGATTTTCAGTATTGCTATCAAAGATGTATTTTTAGTAAATCATTTAAATTTAGTTGAGAAATTGACAAAGTGTAATTGTAAAGCCAAATTATATAATATACTTCCACTGTGTTGTGGTGGTGCTCAGCAAGTGATTAATGCTGCTGTTGTACAAGCACTTGTGCATGTGCACATAACTGGGAATCTTGCAAATGTTCTGGAAGGATAAGTTTGAGCATTTGCAGGGCATGAGAGAAGGAAGGTGTGTTGTTCTGAGAATGCTTTAGAAACAGTAATGGCTTGTTCTGAATTTACAAGTCAGTCAAATCTTGAAACTTGAGAAAAGCTTTGGGTTAAGAAACTTTCCTTCAGAAATATGTACATGAAAACAACGAATTTTTATGTGAATTGTTGCAAGATTTCCTTAAATAAAATAAAGACATTTTTGGTTTTGAAATGAGAGGTTTAAATAATCAAGTTCTAAATATATTCATATTTGATTAGAGTCTACTTTCTATGATTGTGTTGGTTGTCCGATTACCTCAATGTAAAAGCTTCTGTAGCTGATATTACTGTTGGACTTTGTGCAACGACACTGAGGCAGTTTCAACTATTAGCCTTCCCCAGGGTTCTTTTCAGACAAAATGTTATGCATCAGCTCTTATTTGAGTATAAGCCTATTGAAAAGCATTCTCCTCTCTGCCAACTTGGCAGCACGTTCTCCTGCTAATAAAAGAGGTTACCCCAGATAGAGATCCCAGATGTGCCTGAACTACTTTTATTAGGACTATGGAGGGGCTCAGTGTTTCCTTCTGACTGTTTTCAAAAAAGGTGTGGGCTTGCTTTCATAAGTACACAAAGAATTGCATTACATCACTGGATACTTTTTTTTCCTCAAAGTGAATAAAACTTTAGATGTGTTAGCACAAAACGTAATTTAGGAAATACTGATGTTAAAAACAATAAATATCTTTTGTCCCTATATAAACATTGATTTGATTGTACTGAATTCTGGTAAGAAAGAAAACACTGCTGTTTAACACTGAGTTGAAATTACCTTCCTACTCTAAATTTTAATGAGAGCCAGTGTGATGATCAGAAAAAGTAATGATAGACATTTCTAAGAAGAGCAATGGTTATTACTTTTTCAAAATAAATTTATATAGTTAGAGAATATTTCTAAAAAAAATTTTTTTAGAAAACATACTTAGTGATAAAGCCAATTTACTGATTGCCTGATAGAGGTCTCTTGTGGACTGGAATTGCTTATATCAGTGTTTTGTTTGTTGGTTGGTTTGAATTCTGTATAATTATCTCAACAGTTATAAAATATATTTTACAAATATGAAAATGTATTCAAAACTTCTTCATACTATTTAATTGAACGTCTTGTCTACAGTTTTAAAACTGCAAGTAGGATAATCTTAATGGGATGATTATATATAGTTTGTTAATCTTACTGTTGCTATCAAAAATGGTAAATAAATATATGTTTACAATCATAAATCAAAGTCTTGATTTTCCTTTCCCCTTTCTGTTGACATTTTTATTGTTGTCTTAATATGAATAGAGAAAACAAAGTTTTAATTAAAATAATTCCTTGCTTTGTTTTACTATTCGCCTTCTTAATAAATTGTGAAAAATGGCCACGTCTCTGATTGATTTATTGTAACTGCATCAGATTTAAAAAGAAAGAAGTTGCACAGTGGATTCATTTCAGAGTTAAGCACATGACAGTATTCCATTTCAGATTTTCAAAAACAGGGTTTGATTCAAAGGGTCCCATTAATTTCAGTGGGCTTTGGATCAGGCACAGGGTTAACAGCTTATTTTTCAAACAACTAGAAAGAGGTGTAAATGTCAAAGGTGATAGTTATACTGTGAGTTCCATAAACTACAAAAAAAGTTACTACTAAAGCTCTATTTTCCCTTAGTTTAACAGCTTCTATGAAAACAGTGTTAATAAGTATATCAGGAACAGTATATAATAATGAATCAGATACGTAAAAAGACCTTTAAAACTCCTTCTATATAATAATTGGAAAGTTAAAAGTGACTTAAAATCCCTAACTTCTCATGCTGTGATGAAAATTGTATTTTTTTTTAGGTTCCAAATTCAAAGAGGGAAAACTGATCCGACCAGTTACAAGAGCCTGGGGGACTGTTTTAGGACTATTTTCCAGAGAGAAGGGTAAGACTATATGTTTTTTAAATTGTCAATTTTATGTGACCTTTTTTAATCACCCATTTTCCAGACATTAGATCCTCTTTATATTTCACTCTTTATGCAACTGCCAGAATTCGGCAAAAATTTAGTCTTACATAATGATCAGAATGTGAAAAGTCCTAGCATCACTTGCAATCCCAAATTTTGCCATTAGGATATGTTTAAAGACTGTGGTAAACAGCTCTGCAGAGATATTTGAGTAAACTCTGCTTCAGTGCTGGGAGTTAGAAGGCCACAGCAGTGCATTTCAGTGTCTAAGCTTTTATATCTTGTATTCATTTTCTGAACTAGCTCAGCCTGAGCTTGAGTTGAGTGAAGTGCTTGTTTGCAAGCTCTGATTGAACAGATATTCCCAGTTAACTGTGGTACACAATGATTCCAACACCTCTGTGAGTAAAATTCCACAACTTTTCAATTGGACAGAATATAGAGGAGGATTTATTGTCCATAGTCACCTGAATCAAACTGGCTTCAGAAGGTACCACTGCTCTCTGAGCCTCAGCTCCTCTAAGGGATGTGGGCTCTGATCCAGAGAGGCATTTAAATACATGCTTAATTTTATGGGCACTCCTGTTAAAGCCAGTGAATGTAATGGGACTGATCACATGCTTAGTTAAGCCTGTTATCCACAGGAGCTCTTCAGGAGCTAGCCTTTAATCAAGGTAGCTCTAATTAGTCAATCCCAGTTTTGAGTAGCTGGTAGACTTTCCATAAGAACTTTGCAAACATAATTGCTACCTTTTTTTGTCCATATATTGATCAAAATGGAGCTGTGCTCATAAAGAGCAGTATAGATACCACATGTGGAGGCAGCATAAGTGCAGCAGGGCAAAAATTTGTGCCCAGAAGTTGCACTGGAAAAGCAGAAGAAAAAGTAGCAGTGAAAATGAAGAACAAGACCAATTTCTTTCTTGTGCTGATACTAGCTAAAATACATTACATAAGTACACAGATATAGAATTAGATTTGAATTGCTAAGGACAGATATAGAGATGTTTCACTAATGTGGTAAGAGGGAGAATCATCACATTTGCCCTTATCAGTGGTAAATTTCTTTCTGACAAAAGACCAATGTGCATTATACCTAAAAGATGTTGAAAAGACCCAAAGCTAGAAGGACCACAAAAATTATAATCTGTGGCTTCTGCGGTTTTCTAAATTGAGTATATTCCTTCTAGAAAGAAAACTTCTTATGCTTTCTCAAGAGAAAAGTAGTAATATTTATTATCATGTCAATCTAATTTTTTTTCCAATCTAGATTCAATATTTAAATAAGTGAGCATTATGTCTATTTATCTCATCCAAACTCACTATTATTTTTATATTGTTGAACAAGTCTCAAAATGTAAAATCAGCAATGGGGAGACATGTCTGGGGAATTAGTCTAAGTCAAAAGATTGACTCCAACATAATTTATTTAGGATCTTGCTTTATTTCCTATATGTTTATACTGTGTATCTAAATATTTGTATAACCCACATGCATAAAATAGTAGTAGAACACTGCAAGTGTCAATGTACCATATAAGATAACATTAACTTATTATTAATTTCGGAGGGAAATTAAATAAATGCTTTATCTTTCATTTTTTATATGTTCTGCTTTACACGTGCTTCTCAGAGATATAGCTATGTCCAGTCAATGGATTTGATCTAGTTTTTATTTTCCCAGTGGTCAGTGTGATGTGTTAGTATGCTACATAACACACACAACCTTTTTGACTGTGGAAAAGTATTGAAGGGTCTGAGTACAGTAGTTATCTGTGAACAAGCTTCAGAGAAGAAAGATGAATGTCGTGGGCTTTTTTCTGTGGAATACTTATGCCTCAGTACTTGAACAAAATCACAGTTTTTTTAATAAATCTAAGTTTTAAGTCTTGAAACTTTCAGCAGGAATGAGAAATGTCACATGAAATTATTATAGATTTAAATAACAACTAAGCAGGAGGGACTTGCACAAAACTTCCATCAGGGTAGAGCTAATGGAGATTTTTACCTAACAATTGAAAATGTGAACTATACTGATGTAAACAAAAAAGCAAATTCTTATGGGTATCTACTTTTGTCCAGAAAGTTAGAGACAGAAAGTTTCATATAATTAGTCAGTAGTAGTCATTAGTAGTAAGCACAAGGCAAAAAAAAAAAAAAAGAAGGAGAATCTCAGATATAACATAATCTTAAATGTTCGATAAAAATAAACAAAGGTAATCAACTAATGCTAGTATTCTTGCCTGAATCCTCAAGTCTGTTATTCCCATCTGCACAAGTTGTACAGATTCTGAAGCTTAGTGATTGTGACACTTCAAAGGAAGTGAGAGAGAAGATTGTGAAATCTTTAAATTAGTGAAAACCTTCAACCCAAATATCCTCTCCTTGGCTGGGCACTAAATTATACAGAAGAGAGCATCAAGAAAGGGCTTCAAATTTAGATACCAAGCAAACAAAAATAACACATGAGGTATGCAGATTTGAGTGTGTATATCTGGGAGAGGATCAAATGAAATGATGCCCCACGTCTATTCTGTAGTAATGGCCTCCTTCATCATTTTATGTTGATTTTTAGAGAGAATCAATCCTGTGTACACTGACATAAGATATCTATGCACCTCCCTCCACTGCTTAGAACTGCCTCAGCATATGTGATTTTATGTTAAGCTGATTACAAAACAAATTCACAAAGTCTGGGAACACAACAGAAAAAGAAATTTTACTAATGGCCTGCTAATGAAAATGCTTACATATGGGAACAGTGCTTAGGCTCCTCTGTACTTGTATTTTCAATAATAGCAACCACAGAGAGCAAGAGTGTTAGAGTCTATTTCAGACAGGTAAGAAGACCGCTCCATTGCCTTAACTTTTGCACCTTGTTCAGGTTATATGAAGAGTAGATTTGGTGTAAGAAATACTTATATTAATAAATATATATGTAAATATTTAATTTGCTTCAATCTCTCCTTATTTATGTTACTGTCCCATCACAGTAACAATCTGATATTTTCATGGAAAACTCTTTCATCAGAAATGGTGGCAAGGATTTCTTTAACCATCACTTTGATTTCCTCTGTGTTGTAATAAAAAGGGCAGAGAAAAATTTCCAGTCTAACCACTAGTGAAATAGTGTTCTCTTAAAAGATTCTGAAGATTCCTTTTTTTTTTTTTCACAAAACATTAGAAATTTGTTAAAGAAAAAAATACAGAAAAACATCCCAACACCTACAAAAATTTCCTTCCCCCAGCTCCCAAACCTTGAAGAGATCTTTAGATGGAAATAAATTTCTTCCACAGGAATCCATCTCTTGAACTCTTTTCTTGTCTTACAAGCAAATGGGGGCCACAAAACAAAAAATTTAATTGAGACTCACTGAGGGAAGGCTTAGACTATCGGAGCATTAAAGGTCATACAGTTTTCTATTGAAGGGAGTTAGAAGTATTCACTACAGGGCTCTTGTGAGCTTGCATTGGAATCTTCCAGTTGCTGCAAATTTCGTGGGGATGGAAGTTCCATGAGTCCACTCTGAGCAACCTCTGCTCAGCTATATTCACTAGGAGCCTTGGCTCCACATTTCTCTGGTTTCACTTAAAAGATGCTGCATGTATTGGCGGATCTTTGACAGCAGAGGTAAAACCACCAGGAGTATATCTGTTTATTGAGGGGTGACAGCTTTATAGCCAACATTAAAATAATCTGATGTTTACTGGGGAAAATATTTGGATAGAGGATTAACCAAAACCATTAATAGTGAAATCTTTTCATTCTTTTTGGGTCCTACATAAGAGATTGAACATGTTAAATGACTGATTTTTGTATTGTTGACATCTTTACTACATTTGTATTCAATCACTTCGTTCATAATGACTTAGATATGAATATGAAATGTAAGAATAAACCAACAGTATAGCTTTATATTAAAGACACATGTTGTTGCGTCTTGTTTTGAGAATGGAAAACTATGCCCATCTGCACTATCTTAATTTAGAGTAGCACTAAAATGATAGATGTCGTTATTTTGGGTCTGTAAACAACTTTGTTCATATAAACTTAAATTTTCATGGGCTCATAATTTTAACAATAAATGTTCTGCCTTACAGTTGTTTTTTTTGATAGGCACTTAGTACAGAAACTTGTTACTTTTTTCATATGTTGGTTAGGTTGTCTGAAACAGAAAGAGTAGTAGTATCCTGGTTTCTAGTTTCATAACTCAACATTTTAGTAAGTTACGGTTTAAAGTGCTGTTAGCTTTTCTTAGGACTAGGATGATCCTGGAAACTACAAAACACTATAGTCACTGATCATTTGAGATCTCATTACATCTGTTAAATTCGGTTTGGGAAGGAACCTCCCCAACAGAAAAAAAGCCCAATAAGCTTTATAACTATTTCTGTCTTATAAGCGTGGCTTTACCGCTCAGTTATATCTATAAGTGCCTATATGACCACACAGCTTTCTTTTACTAAGCAGCACCCTGACTCATAAGTCAGTGGGATTAGGCTTTATAGCTGCATGAAACTTGTTAGCTATGGGTGGAGTAGGTGGGAGAACAACCAAGGCTAAGCGGGAGCTGAATGAATGCCAAATTGTCAGCAAACGTGCAGAAGCTGGAGGCTTCCTGGCTTATGTGCCACCAGCAATAATTCATTGATTAAGGAATTTTCTAACACTCCCTTATGTCTTGTCTCTACCCCTTGGCTGTCTGTCATGGGGCCAAGTGCTGAAGTTCTACTCTTGGGGCCTGGCTTTCCTAGCTAGTTGCAGATGATACTCTGCTGCTTCTAATTGCCAGCAGGTCAGGAAGGGAGGTTTGCGGGACTGCCAGCCCTGCAAACAAACCCTGGTGTCTTGATGCTCATGAGCACTCATCACTGCCCACTCCTGGGGCCCAGCTGTATGTCTGCTTTTCCAGCTGGGCTGAGGAGACATATGAAGAGGTTGCCAAATAAATATTATACAATATACAAATTCTTAGCTACCTTGTGCATCTTTCAGTGAAATTGCCTACCACGGAAGTATGACATGGTAAATCATGCCAAAAATCCCTTTTTCCATGGATAGCAGTTATGAAGCAGAAACTAATTTCTACTTACTGGAGGCATACATTCCTATGGTATCAAAAGACCAGACTTCAGGCTCTAACTGAAGTTGTAGATTGTTATTTCCTCACACAGATATCTGCCCCACTCTTTGGTTTCATAGTTAACACCTGTACCATGAGGAGTATAGGTGAACTGGGACCTGTGCTTTCCCACTGCTCTCAGGAGCCTGATTCTTTGACAGAGACCCACCTGCATCAGTACTTTTGAAGACTGCGTCCTTGCTAGTTGAAGGCATGTTTTCTCTACTGCCCCCTACTGCAAGGACAGTAACTTCCACATGGATGCTTAGAAAGGTCTGCTAACACTTATACTTCAGAAATATCTATTCATAAACGAATCTATTTTCTAGTCTTACACATCTGCCCTAAAAACTCATAATACTTGTGCAAATCTTGTCAAAATGACAGTGAAGATACAAAAAACAGTACTACAGTATCAAAATACCTATCTGTACCTATTTTGAATCCACTTAGTCCACAGTCAATAGTATATCACTCCTTATCCTACACAATGCATACACACAGCATATACAACACAGCTGTTCCCGGTGCCATTTACTCTCACTTCACCCCTACTCTTACTCCATGTAGACCTGTGTGTAATATCATATTTATCTGTTTTTACTGTTTCAGTTTCATTTGTTTGTCTATAATTTGTTTGTACTTGCATCTCATAACCATCATTTGCGTTTTTCCCTTGAATGGGCATCAAGCCATAAAATCTAAATGATGGGACAGCCTTGGGTAAAATTATCATTAAGATTGCTTTTAAGCTTGGAGAAGAGAAAGGTAGAAATGTTAGCTGACAGATTTTTCTGATTATTTACTTTAAGACTGTGATTTATATTATGTCTGCAAGGTTTTAGATTGAATATTGCCACAAAGGAGAAGGTGATGTGTGTTGTGTTTTCTTCAGTAAATTAGCGTGCATGTTTGGTATTTGAATTTTGTCTCATTTCCCAGTAACAACAGCAAAAAACATAGGAAATTCTGATCCCTGGTAACTTTTTAAAATATATGTATATGTCTATGCATACCTATTTGTAAAATATTCATACATTATTTTAGTCTCTTTGTAGATAAAAGTAACTTTGTTCATAATTCAGTAAGGTTTTGCCGACAGTCCCAAGTGACTGGATGCTTTTGCAACACTGATCAGTCATGAAACAAAGCTGAAAACCATTCTTCTGATCTACAGGTATCAAAACACCTTGTTGAAAAAGGAAGCATCATTATCTTATTTGTACAGATGGGGACACTCTGGTGTAAATTGCAAGGCAGTAGAGTAGTTGTGGACAGGAGCACGCATACAGATGTTTCTCATGAAGCAGCCTGACACCATGTAATCTGTTTGCCCCACAGTAACATGTTAATATCTGAGCATTTCAGAATGTGTGTGTTGGACATATAATTGCACTTCTTTTGATTTAAGCTCTCAATTCATAAGGGGTCTGAACACTTTCCGGGCAATCTGTTTTGTGGCCCTCTGCAGAGCTGGGGGCAGTTTTATGCCTGTAGCCAGATATCCTGACAGCAAACCTGATGCCCTGCTGGATGGGCTGCACTGTTTGCAGGCAGCCAGAGCACTTACACTGATGTTACTGTCAGCAGGTTTTCATCATCCTGCTCATGCAGCAATTCTCTGTTCCTCACCATAGGTTCCCTACCCCCATCTTCATATGTTAACACTTGAAAACATAAGAAATGGCTCTGGAATGTGAAAAACTTTTATTCCCAGTTTTATGTGTGTAGCTTTCTGGAATACAATGAGGTTGCACTGGTGTAACTGTAGGCAGCATTTGATCAACCATGTTTTTATTACTGATGGACAGACATTTTACTTGCAAAATCTGATCTGGTATATATGGCAACGCAGTAAACAGGGACACTTTTAGAGAATCACTTCTGAGGATCAGATGCCTTAAAGATGAAGCACATGCTCCTTTATTTCCCATAGGAAAAGAACATGATAAAATTATGTAAATCTTATAAGCACCTTAGAAGTGAAAAGGCCAGGCCTTAACTGGTTTTAGTTGTTACTCTTTGCAAAGGCCAGTTTATGCTGGGTATTTGTTTTGTATTTCTAAATGTTCAAGTCATATTTTTTAGATATCTAATATTTTCACATTGTTTTAATCTTAGATTTGTGGTTCCTTGGGTATCTCTGTGTTCTACTAACATCACATAAATATAGCTCTTTATATGATTATATTTATAGCAATAACTTCTGCAGGGTTTGGTTTGAAAATAATTGACTGCATTATAAGATTACAGTAGTAAGGAGGTACTCACCAGTGATTGTTTACAGTCTGCCCTTATCTGATTTAGTTAGCAAAATACAAGCAGAGCTCTCATTTTCAGTCCTTTGGATGTGAACATTCAAAATATTTAACATTTTACCACATTCATTTCTTGCTGGATTCAAATGTATCTGTAATATTGTTTAAAGAATCGATGTAATAATTACGCATTAAAAAAATACCTTCGAGTCTAGCGTAAGGGAAGTATTAAACATTCTGCAACATCTTGTTCCCTGAGAGTGAAGAACATAATGGCCAAAGCTCCTCCAGGCAAGGGCTTTCACCTGAGACCTCAGTGGGGACAATTTTTCCCCACTTGGGGCTTCAATATAGCACCAATCCCTGAGCCAGCAGTGCTCGGTGGAGAGCAGGCAGCCAAGATACTAAGCAGAGCCATCTAGAGTCGGGAAGCTGGGAAGCATTCACTCCCTGCCCATCATGTCACCTTTCTCCAGGGCTTCCTTGGCTCTCCCAGAACTGTGAGAAAATTCTCAGCTGCTGATCTAAGAGCTTTCAGGTCAGTAACTGAGGCCCTCCCAGCGGTGGTCACAGCCAGGCTGCATGACCTCTGAGCAAAGATGTAATGAATTGCTTCTGCATAAGTCCTGTTTCTGGATCATGCTGCTTCCGGGGGGGTTTGTACCTGTGCAATTTCCCATTTCTGAAATGGCATATATATTCTGCCACCAGAATTCAGACTTTACTTATAAAGAGCATAACAGCTTCTAGCCCTGACAGAGGAATAGGGGATCTCTCTAACACAGACCCGTGCAGTACTGTCAGGCTCTGCAGCAGGTAGAGGAAAGGAGCTGAAATCCACGCAGAGCCTTCTTTCCTATCAAAAGTAATAGCTCCAAAATCTGAGCATAACATTGACAATAGTCAGCTGTCAAAATTAACCGTGTCTGTTAGGTAAATCTAGGCATTTTTGGTTGATATTTATGGTTTATAATGCAATGACAATCTCATATGCATCTTGAAATGCAAAATTAATTTCAGTTTTGTGTTGCAGTTCCTTTAGAAGCAAATTGTTTACTTCACTGTGATTTGAGATTCTAGTAGTAATGACTTGTTAACCTATTCCTTAAAAGAAAAATTCCACTGTACCAAGGGAAAAATAGTGACCAGAGAACAGATAAATCACTTTTATATCCTTGAAACAGCTGACTTTACACTTTTATTACAGTGTTTGAGAAAGCATCTTTTCATCTGGAAGGAATCAGTTTAAAATGTGATTGTCAACACAACTAAAACAGCTTTCTGTTTAAAATGGCTGCTCATGAAGATTAGAACTGTGGTTTTGCCAGTATTTTCTTTATAGACATTAGTTACTAGGACCAAGAGATTTTAGATGGGATGTTCACAGGAAATACCTGGCAGACAGCGTAAAATGCAAAGTAAAGCATTTTTATTTGGATTGTAGGAAGCATGTATGTGAAAATGAGCAACAGTGTTTCAGGTCAAAAGCCTTCTTTTTTAAAAAGAAGTCTGTAAGTTGTAAATTGAGGAGGAAAAAATTAAAAGCCTGGTTTATTTTTTTTTCACATCCTGACCTAACAAATCAGACAACATACATTTAGCATGTTCCTTAGACTGTATTTCAAATTTATTTATAATGAAGCTGTTAAACTGTTCTCTGATTTGCATGTGTTTAAGTCATATAACATCATTTTCTTCACTTGTTACATTTAAAACCAAAACTTTTTCTCATTTATGCCAATCATTTTGATTACTGTAGACCTCAGTTGTTTCTTTAAATATGACTCTGATTTATTTGAATTCCCCAAATATTTGATCTCTAAAAGATTCAGGTGAAAATCCTACACAAAAAGAAGCATTGCATTCACTGATAAAACATTTTAATTTCAGGAATAATTTCAGCTTTACACTATACAATTTGCTTTTTCTTTTAGTTGGAAATTATGAAGATGTAATAAGATTGTATTTATAAGATTGCCTGTTAGAATAGGTATATTCTTTTCTATACATATCATTTTCATGTTTTCAAGGCAGGTCAATTATATGTTTTCCTTAGCATTTTTGTTAACAACTTTTCATTACTCCGTATGCTGAAAATATGTTTCCTCTTTTTTTTTCCCCCTACTACATTACTAGTTTCTTTTTAAACGTTGTAAGATGAATACCATTATATGATAAAATGTATCTTCATTGAAGAACATTTTGCAGAGATGATGTTAAGCTGCAGATGCAGCTGACTGTGCTGGATGTGCTGATCATCCCCCTAACACCATCGCCAAATTGCTCTTCTGTTTGCAATATTTATTACTCCGGTTGATGGTTTTCTCTGTTTTATGCTTCGTGTTTCAAATTAAATCTGGTAAAGTAGATGCTGAGAATATCTATGCTTGACCACAGAGGAAAAATTATTCATCTAAATAAATATAAAAATAGTAGTAATCAAGGTGAAAAGGCAATGTAAAACTATGAATATTTGACAGTTGTGTGTAGGTGTTTTTCAATGGAATGTATCTTAAATAAGACAAGGTAAAATAAAGAATTAGCATTACATGTGGAAAGATTTTGGAAAAATATATTTTCTGCAGAACACTAATTCATACTTCAAGGCTTATTGCACTCATATGGCTAAGAGAATCAAACTGTGAAAAACAATTATTTCACTTGCCTGTCACACCAATTGCCACTCTGAAGAAAATAAAATTCTAAATAGGTATGTGAGGATTTTTAGCTTTCACATTCTTTATGTGTTTTTACTTTCAGTCTGTTGTTCTTTGCTGTATAAATAAAAATAATAACTTTAATGTAGTAAAAATTAATTGATTGTAGAAAACACTTCCATCAAATGTGCTGTATGCATAACTTGCTGCATCTTCTTAAAGGAGTTCATGCATATAAACACAAAAAGTGTGCTGTTGTGTTCTGTCTTTCTATATAGCATAGAAACTTCCTTTCACAGTTAGCAGGCTGACACTCCATAGTAGATTTCTGAAGCTTTCATGCAGCATATGGGGCAGTAACTCTCACTGAAAGTTTGGCTCCAGTTATGAATACAAGATCAATTCCCATCTGGGTAGAAATGCATTTTTTTTACAGTTTGCCTTCACTGTTTGTGTATTTTTGCATATTTTGGCTTTGCCTGAACTTGCGTATCCACTGCTCTGTAGCTGACTGTCATGCATTGGGTGTCTGAAGTACAGAAATATTCTGGGGGGTTCTTTTAATCAGATAAGTTAAATTTTCCATAAAAAGTAGACACTTTTGCATCATAGGAATTTGGTAGCCAAAAACCAATACATCTTATCATTGTTTTCTGTTGCAATTGAACTCCATGACAGGAACAAATACTTCTATGCTCTAGATGCTTCCTAATGTAGGTATGAGCTCAGATTACTTAATGTTTAAGCATTTCTTAACAAAACTCATTCCTTCATTATGTGATTCCTTCTTAAAAATATATATATGCATCCTGACTTAACAGGATTTTTTTTTTAATTTGCAAAACCCTACTTTATAAGAAAATCCAATTATAAGATCCTCTTATTTCTTCAAGTAAAAATAGAAATGTAAGCAGCTTTCTGCATAAAATACTTCATAATGTCAAAAAATTCCATAGCTAAGCAGATTTTTATATCAGTATTATTTCAAGTGTTTTCTAACTCTGACAGAAATTGTCATTTAACATATAGGTAGTATTTTTTTGTTGTTGCTGTTGTAACTTTGATTTAGAAGAATCAATTTTGTGGATAAGAGCAAAATGCTAGCATGCATTTGAGACTTTGTTTTAATATATTCTTACATAACGTCTCTACTTTTGAAAGTACAAACAAGCTTTAATATCTTTAAATTTGCATATTTATTAGTTTACTACATATTAAATTATTTCATCCCTTTTTAAAATGTTTTCTCAATAAATTGGTAATTTTCCTACAAGTTCATAAAAAATAGCATTGTTTTTGTTAAAGACATACCTAAAAGGAAACCAGAATTTTCAGGCACACTACAAAAAAATCACATTGAAAATAAATATACTGTCATAATTTTAAGAAAAATAAAATTTCTCCATCAATATTTCAACAGCTCTTGTTAATAAATTGTAATTAATTAATATTTTTTCAAAGTTCAATAGTTATTTTTGTAGTTCATGGTTATATTTTTTTCCTCAAAGTTTTTTTTACAAGAAAAACAACTATGCTTTTATACAAGCTATACCCTTCATAAGCTTTCTCCAAAAATTTTAGAAATTTTGTCTAGAAAAGAGGAAAAGGTAAAGAAATATAATGTACTCATGAGAACAATCATACTGGTTTAAAATGTGAAAAAATGAACAGTGAACGGTGCCATAGAGGAAGAGTTAGAAGTCCTTGCAAAATGCTCAGAATTAATTGCAAAAAAGTTGCTTTAATTATCCCATTGAGGGCTTGGGAAAATGCAGCTTGAGGAGTAGGTCTTTCTCAGTTACTGTGAGGGAATGTTTGGAATTTTGTCTTTCTACCAAAAAGGATTGTCTTTCTACCAAAAAGGATTGGCTTTCCCTTGATTGTCATCAGTTTGCTTGGTTGTCCTGCTATTTAAGCTATTAGAGACTGGTGTGCTGCTTGGTCTCAGGTGATCCATAAAAAGGAATGAAGCCTTGGGAAGGTAAACCATCACCAGACTGGCTCGGTGTCTCAGCCTTCCATGACGGAAGCTCTTTGTTGAGAGTTGTTGGCAATTACAGCAGTTTCCACCTGAAGATAAAGAGCCAGAGTTTTCAGATAATGCCCTCGATCACACAACTGATGACAGACTTCTGCATGCAAGTTTTTTCAGGTGCTATGTTTGCTCAGTAATCCTTCAGTGCCAGTCTTTTCTAAATGGTGAGCAGGTCCCGTCAGTAATGGACATCAGCTATTGAGCTTGTAATATTTGTCATATATCAGGTTACGGCTTTGTTACAGCAGCCTGATGAATGGATGCTGTTATGCTTAGAGAAAATAAAGGAGTGCTATAAATTTAGCAGTCAGTACTAAATGAGCTGCTACCTTAAGGGCCTGATTCACGTCCTTCCGAAGCCAATGACTTTATGGTCTTCATATCAGCCCTTTAATTTTCTTTATCTTTTAAGACATAGAATACAAGCCTGTCATTATTTTTTTTTCCTATTTCTCACTATATATGGTTTTACACCTAAGTAGTAACTTTAATAAAAATCTTGCTTCATGTCTTAAAGTTAATGTCCTGCACTAATGGTTTGATTAAAGATGGAACCATACAGAGAGATGATCTTAGAACCTGATAGATTACACAGGAAGGAGTCAAAACAGGGCTACAGGGCTTGAGGAGTTAAATATTAACAAAGTATTTCTCCTCTTCTCTTTTTTTTTTTCCCCCAAAGATCCTTCTTATTCCTACACTAGATTTTCAAGACTGTACTCTGCTTTTATACTTTATTTACTTATTAGAATTTTTATGAAAGTTATTCTGATGAAGACAGAGTTTATAAGTTTAGTAGACTGTTAAAATCTGTCCTTGACAAAAATCTGTTTCATGCAAATTTTGTGGGAAGTTCAGATGGTGGCCAAAGCATTTATAATTCATTAAAATCCTTTCTGGTGTCATATAAGTCATGGGTGTCCTTTTTATACTCTGCTAAATAAATAAATAAAGGTAGTACATATGAAAAAAAATTAAGAGTCTTTTAAACCAAAATCTATTGAAGTGTCAGACCTTATTATTTCCTAACTTTGTATGCACAACAGTTTAAGATGACTAGGGGCTAGCAGGGTGTTAATTCTAGCCACAGCCATAGAGGTTTCATGTAACTGCTTACTTACTAGGTAGTATGTTTTCTATAGCAATTGCTATTTCAAATCACATAATAAATAGCCTTCTTTTGGGAGATAAACTGTCACGGTGATGTAGACAATGATATAATACCAATAAAACTAATAATCCCCCAAAGTCCAACCCAAAATTGCCAGACAACACCCATTTTCATACTCCAGCTAGTGATAGTATTATACAGATTCACTACTTCTCATTATCTTTATATATCCTCCATTTGTGTTACATTCTCTCCTTTATGCTGTCATCTTTAAATCTCTAAGACAAATAAGTAGAAGTGTATTGAGCACACATGTTGGGAAAAATAAAAATAAAAAAAAAGCAATAGAAAAGGGAATGCAGGAGAAATACACTGAAATATCCATTGTTTTGTGTGTTAACTGTTGAGATACCTCCTCTAAGAAATACATTCTTAACTGATATCTGACCTAGACTGGATCTGGAGAGCTGTGATAGTTAGAGAGAAGGGAAGAGGTCCTCACCAGAAGATGACACAAAGGCAGGTTAAAAAAATTAAAAGTCTAAAAATAGTTCTGAAAGGGTACAGTGTAAGATTAAGACGATCTGAAAAGTGGAATGTGTTCTTTCAAGTTCATGTGTGCAATGAGATATGATTTTTAATAGAGTAAAAGACTGAATTTAAATGCAGATTACTCAAAGTGTACAAGTTCAGGGTTTTTTTCTTTAAAACAAAAAGAAATCTGTTATCTTTGACAAGTACATGTTGTTGCTGCTTGTCTATTTCTTAAAAGATTCCTTGATTCCTTCTGTGCTGAGTAGGTCATTTCATTCAAAAGGAAACTCATAATTCCTTTCAGATCATAGCAAGTAAATTTGCTTCTGTCCTGCTGTGTGTTCATTACATTCTACAGTGCCATAGGCTCCATATAAACACTGTACTCTTTCTACATTCATTAGTGACCTAGAAAAAGGTAGATTATTTGCCAAATTATTTTACATACCTTCTATAAGTCTTTTCTGTTAAATTACCCAAACTTGTGTTTAAGACACCATATTAAATTATAAAATCATTAATTTTATGATTGCCCAAGCTTTTGAGACATGCAGTGTGGAGAGAATAATTTGGATACCAGTAATTCTGTCAGATAAGTTATATACAGGCATTGTGGCAGCAGGTGTGTCTAACAGGCATTTCTAAAATTCATGAGAACTGTATAAAATCTGAACTCAGATAAAACTGTTTAGGCAACAACTGAAATGTAGGGACCAGGCATCATCTGTTAAACTACTTTTCCTTGCCATTTATTTTCTGTAAACTGTAATACTTCTCATTTATGGAAGACCTTGTTTTTAATCTTTGAGTTTAGGTTGTCACAGCAAATGTTGCAGATAGCAGTGATGAAATGTTGGGAGTTACTGGAAAGCTACAATATGGATTGCTTATAGATAAATCTATTTATAAGGCCAGCTGTGCACAGATGCATTTTAGCTAAAGAAGGAAATGTGTACCTATAGTTACAGTATCATAAGTGCCAATGTACCTTCCTGAACAAACCATAAGCCACTATTTTTCCAAACTGTAATTATTCCTCTTCTAATTTAGAAAATCTAAATTAACCCAAGTTAAACTATTCTTTCTGGACCATAATAGAAAGTGTAGTTTTAATGCTGGTAAGACAAGTAAAAAAAGCAGTGTCCAGAATAAGATACTGTCATCTAGGTCTAAAATTCATACGCTAAGAAGGCATACTCAGTTGCCTGGTGGAGATGAATGGAGTGCTCAATCCACTTCTCAAGAATCCTAGGCCATGCCTAAACACATCCACATGATTGTACTTATCATGAAGTATGGTTGTGTCTGCTATCAAATTTTTAGAAAATAACAACCTCAGAATATATTTTCCTTTATCCAATAGTTTAAAGGTTGGTAATCCTGTACCCATAGAATTCAGACTTACTAAGCTCCCACTTGCTGGAACATGATCTGTCATTTTAGATTCTTTTCATAGTCATAGGAGAAGGAGACCAGAGACGGGAGCGCTCATTTTACGATTGTTGCAACTTTGTATTCTTCAAGATATATCTGTCCAGAGGGCATTGGCCTGTAACTCTGTGATGGTGTATCAGGAGGAGGGTAGTGGCTTTAATTGCATTCCCAGAACACTAATGAGTTTATTAAAAAAAATACATATATACCCCTGTAGGTATAGAAAAGGAGAATTGAACCTGCGTTTCTGGTTGAGAGGTAACAAATACCTCCCACTGTTTTCCCTGCAAAATAGTAGGTGCTTATCTACTGTAAGAGAAATAGGTGTCTCTCTCTGAGGGATGATTGTGAACCATGGATCATAAGTGAAAGGAAGTTTTTCCCGTGAAACCACATACACATCAGTAAAAACTGGGATATTAAAGCTTCTGTAGACACAGTGAGTGTCCACTCTGTAGAGTGAATCTGAGCCTTGCAGTATTGCATACTGAGAAGCTTATAGTATGCTTCAACATTTCTGCTCGTGAAACCTAGGTCTCTACTTGTGTGAAAACTTGAGTCTAGGGAAATTCATCAACCTGTTTCTCACTCAGCACTGCAATACCTCAAGCACTTGGAGTTACAGCACCTTTGTATTTACAGCATCCTGAATTAGATATTGCATCCTGACTTCTCTCTCCAGCATTTTCAACATACCCTGGGGAACTGGGCATTGTAACAGCTCAAGTATGCAAAAAAACATGTATAACCAAAGTGGCAGAGTGCAATTGTGATTAGAAATCAGGCAGGATATCTTGCCACATATCTGCTTTGAGAGACTATGTCGCGTTATTTTCTTATGGTATGTTTTGTATATTTATTATATTGTCCCATTCAGTGTTTCAGTGTTGAACTCAGGTCACCTGGGACCCTGTGAAGCATCTGAAGTCTGTAGTTAGTGAATCACATCATAAGGCATCAAGTCTTTAGGTACTGAAGCTTTGAGTGCTGAGAGTGTACCCTAGAGTAGTGGGATGTGAGAGACAAGGGTCCTGGAAACCAAGCTGGCAGAACTGCAGGAGATGGCAGTGGGGACTGCTTCAGCAGGGGGAGCATTTACTGCCTCTGAAGAGTAATTTCTGTTTTTGCTGGGAAAGAAAACACACTGTAAAAGCAGATCTGCACTGCAGGGATAGCACTGACTGTAGAAGTGATGAGAGGGGCATCTTGCCAAGTTTTTATAGACATCATTGCTGAGGCAGTGCAGCAGCATCCCTGCTTATTTTGTTAGCATATGCATGCAGCTTGGCATGGTTTTCAAAGGATACAGGGCTTTAGTTCCTCCATTAGCATCCCCTGGGAGAGGCCCAGCTCTTGTACAACATAATGGGTACAGTCCACCAATGTACAACTTGACACTATTTCATCAGAGTTCTATCTGCTGTAGTATCTTTCCTGATATACATAGTTGGTGTATAAAAAACTGTTAACCTAACATTTTATTGTTCTGAAAAAGAGAAAGAACCATTACCTCAGACTTCCCTGAAACTGGGCTCAGAGGTATATGTTCTGAAGTCTCTTAGGCATCAAGTAGTAAACTGGAATTCAAGAAAGCTATTTGAAACAATTTCTGTTTCCTGTTTTTTCTTGTTTGACCTGACTTATGGAGAACAATTAAATTTGAAACAGGCATTTAATCTACTTGTAAGTGCTTTTTGGAACAATTTTCTCTTTCTTTTACAGTAACTTGCTGGTATTTATGTTTGTGTTTTATTATTGGAAAAAGGGTTTGAAACATGCCTGATAAGAATATGATCATTGGTGTTTTGAGTACTCACAGGAAAAACTTTCAGTTAATGGGGAGAAAAGAGAACTAAAAAATTCGAACATTTCTTTGATTGATTATTTATGCATTTTTTCACTAGAAGCTAACCACAATCTTTTTCAAAAGTATTTTGCTCAAGATTTATTTATTTAGCTGTAGGCTTTTGTTAAACATCTAGATTTTGAACCAGATATATAACTTTGCCCGTGTATTGCCGGTGATGATTACATCGGTCACTGAAGGATAAATAAAATGTTAAGTCAAGGCTACTGAGAGAGAGAAAGAGGGAAAGAGTATTTGCATGAGTGAGCAAGGTCATTGCTGATTCCTGTGGAAAGAGAAATTGTGTGCAAAAGGCAGAGATGACGACAAATGAGTGCTGACTATTCACCAGCTTCCAAACTCACAGTAGAAGTTTTTCAGCTAGAATCCAATATTTATAAAAATTTCATTCAATTTCTAACTACAACAAACACAATTTTTATTCATAATTTGGTATGTACCTTTATTTTTTAAAATTCCCAGTAATCTAGGAGTAAATCAGTGTAAATCTCAGTTTTCAATGTCTGGAATAGAAAGAGCCCTGAGGTCACACCTGAAACAGAGTTTTGGGGAGTAACATATTGCATTACGACATGGATCACTAGACCAGCTGTGTTTATGTATATTGTGCAATTAAAAATTGGTGATCCTTTTTCTGATAACAATGGAATATGCTGTACTCTGAATTCATGAGCTGCATGGAAAAAAAATCCACTCTCTGGCCACTATCCAAAAATGACAATGACAAGTACATGAGCAAGTGGTGATTTGTCTTGCTCAGTCTCTGGAAGATGCCTTTTTTTTAGTTCTGTTATTTACAAAGTAATAGAATTGTTGGGCAATAATCAAGCATAGAGAGCTGATGGTATTAATATAGCATTGATGGACTGGAAACCAGATGGTTTGTCAGATAATGAAGTATTATCTGGCAAGAGATTGTTCCTGAAAGCCAACATCCTCACCTATTTAGCACTCTGGAATGTCAACATATCAGTTACCACGTTCATGAGGTGGTATGCGTTGTACTTTAGAAGCCATCCCAAAAAGAGGCTTTTAAATTCAAAATTACTGCCTGATGAGAGGGTAAAAGTGCCATTATTGTAACACAGCTGGATGAGGATAATATACAGCAACATGTAAGCCTTACATTAAAAAATTGAATTAGAGAAGAAGACATAATAGCTACATCCTTATCCCTGCCTAACCAAAGCCTTAGTTTCATGGATATTTTAAACCAGCACTGCCTTCAGAGGAACGAAACACATATGATGTGTGCCCAGACCTGTATGCTCTTGGTTCTGTGCCACACTCTTCTTCGTGCATTTCTCCACCTGTCTCTGAGCCATGGACTGGTTTACTGAGTGGGGTGGACGCTTTCCAGAACTTATTTGTATAATCAGTATTGAACATTGTAGCACTAAAAAAGCAAAAAAGATGCCCTTTTTGTTGATTTATGTTACTTTGGTAAATTATTTTCAAGGTGTTGTAATCAAATAATGCTAACAAAGATAGGAAAAAAATTCTCCTTGGAAACAGTAGTTTTCAGACTTCTTCAGAGTGCATATTACATATCTTGACATATTTGGACTATCTTCTTCTCCAATATTAACATGGTTTTAGAAAAAGCTACTTTTTCTCCCTCAGGTGAACAAATGGCTTCCTTAGTCATGATTACAGAAAATGCCTTGTGAAAATAATAATTGTCTACAATGACTGTAGCTGTAGAGCTGGTAGTCAGCTCATTTTCTATTGAATGATCATGAAGGCAGTGGAAATGGCTTGTTGAATTCAACCTCATATTGTAAACTACAGTCTTACTGATAACAGCCTTAGCTATTCTCTGGCATCTTCTCTTTAATAAACCAGTCTGTCTTGTTGTTTTTCTCAGTTTTGCATTCCACTTGATGCCACAATCCCAGCCACAGTGGGATATCTCCACACCTTAGTCCCAGTCCCCACAAGCCTTCCATCTGTTTACCTCCAGTAACTCTGGCTACTCTTGAGCTCTGGTGTCACCCACACTTGACATAAACTAACACTACTGACAAAGAGGAAATAATCCCCTTACCATTTGCTCTGTCCTGCCTACACACTGTCCCTTCCATTCATCTGGCATGATGCAGATGAGAGGGAGAGCCCTTCTGAATTACTATCTTTCTTTTTGTTTCCTTGTTTTTTATGGCCATGCAAAAACACTCCCAATCATTTTTCCACTATACAGAATGGAGCTTTAGATGGGCTAAAGTAGATTTGTGGTATCACCAAACCCTGTTATCTTGGCAGGGTGAATTTTCAGTCTGCCAAACAGATGACAGAATTCAGAAATTCACTGATGTGAAACTAATGCTCTCACATTTGCTGAAATATTATCAGTTATAGCCTTTCTTTTCCCAAGCTTGGTTTGGGATTGCTTCAAAGCCATCATTATCTCTGGAATCAAATTTATAATTCAGTCCAGCCTTTCGGAATCAAGAAAGAGAACAATAATTAAGAGTGGGAAGAGTTTGGGTTAAATAAAAACAAAGAAGTCACATACAGAAAGTAGAAGTTAAAATATGCATTAAAATCAGTATTTTTATTTTTTCTTGTTGAACATTTAATGAAGTGAATGAATGAAACTTTTCAACTTAAACAATTGCTGTTTTGCCAGACTTACAGATTGGATGTAGAATTATACCTGATTACATGGTCACCATGCAACTAAGTGTCTTTACACTTAGCCAAATACAAAACAATTCATGGAGGAATCAGAATTATATATATATATACAACAACATAAAGAGCATTGTCTTGGGTAATATTAGCTCCAAAAGAATTAATACTTAGAGATAATTGCTTTAACATGAGCTTATAGTGCATTCTAGCAAAAAATGATCATACAATCCTACAGCAAAAGAAAAGGGAAATTCTATGTGCAACTTCGGTAAGACAACTCAGTTAAAGTACTCAATGCTTAATTTAATCAACACTTCAAAGAAAATGTAGAGATAATAAATTAAATGATAGTAAATTTAATAAACACTTCAAAGAAAATAAAGAGATGCTGAAGGAATTTAAGAGCACCAGAGAACTGCCTTAGAAGTACAATACACCTTGTGTCACAAAATTCAAGGGTTATGTTTTTCTAGTAGTAAAAGAGATTGTTGAGAAGTTACTTGTTACTGTATATAGATATATTTTTCACCTATGGAAAATGTATTCTGGCACTTGTGAGTTCAAGGTTTTTCAACCTTGCTCAGTGTAAACGCTACCTAGTAATCTGAAATTAGGCAAATTCAGCCTTCAAATGCAGTTTTCTCTGAATTTAGGAAAGTACTAGACCAGTCAGCTAGAGGGACTTTTCTTAAGGGCTTTTTCTGGAGGACCATTACTTAAGTCTTTAGAATTTAAAGTACTATGTAATGTACTAATATTTGGTGTAGTTTTGAGGTGAAAATATGTATTACAGAAGTGATAGATCCTGATGGATTCTTTCTTTGTCCTCTGTTTTCCTAGCTCGTCCCACTTCTTGGATGAAGCTTTGTGAACCAGAACTCTTGCACTGCCCTGAACCTGCAATAAACTTGCAGGTTTGCATTATAGTAATGATGGCACTTACATCATGCTTCAGAGCTTCAGCAAGTCACTGTCAGGGATCAAGAGGTATTATTTTTTCTTAATGCACAATTGACTAGATGCATAATAGAAAGGATTTTTTT
>VXAB01009975.1:217026-256730 GCA_013399175.1 Odontophorus gujanensis
CTGTATATAGATATATTTTTCACCTATGGAAAATGTATTCTGGCACTTGTGAGTTCAAGGTTTTTCAACCTTGCTCAGTGTAAACGCTACCTAGTAATCTGAAATTAGGCAAATTCAGCCTTCAAATGCAGTTTTCTCTGAATTTAGGAAAGTACTAGACCAGTCAGCTAGAGGGACTTTTCTTAAGGGCTTTTTCTGGAGGACCATTACTTAAGTCTTTACAATTTAAAGTACTATGTAATGTACTAATATTTGGTGTAGTTTTGAGGTGAAAATATGTATTACAGAAGTGATAGATCCTGATGGATTCTTTCTTTGTCCTCTGTTTTCCTAGCTCGTCCCACTTCTTGGATGAAGCTTTGTGAACCAGAACTCTTGCACTGCCCTGAACCTGCAATAAACTTGCAGGTTTGCATTATAGTAATGATGGCACTTACATCATGCTTCAGAGCTTCAGCAAGTCACTGTCAGGGATCAAGAGGTATTATTTTTTCTTAATGCACAATTGACTAGATGCATAATAGAAAGGATTTTTTTGATTGGATACAGATGAAGGATGTGATAGCACAGATTTGTCCTTTGAGGTGAAAAGGAAATCCTTTAGAGAAGGATAGTTTGTTTCTGAAGGCTCAGTCTCACCTATTTACTGTTTTGGGGTGAGGAAGGAATTTCTGAGTTTCTACCTCATTTTGGCAGGGGCTATCATAACTTTGCTGTTCCAGGCATCCTTTCCTGCCCTTTCTGTCTGTTTTCTGCATTCCACCCAGCCTGCTGCCTAGATTCCATATGTTGAAGATCAGTGTTGTCTTTAACCTGCATGAGAACAAATATAGCAAACAGAAAGGTCTTTCAGTCAGACCAAACTGAATTTCAGTCTATAAAACATTTGATGTCACTTATCCATCATTGCTCTGCCATTTCAACTTCTTTTACTCTGTCTGTCATCTCCACATGTATTTCTTTATTTTGGAAGAAAAAATCAATTTCAGAAGCCTTTCACTGTTTCCAGTCACCTTGCATTTCCTTTTTTCAATTCTTCCCCCCCTACTCTTCAATAATCTTGTATACATTGTGATCACAGCATATTAGTATGACAAAAATGTTAGCACAAATGAGTGTGAAAGACCATGATACGGAGACAGAAACAAGTGCCTGGGAAAAGCTGTGTTAGGAACATACAGGCAATTCTTAAACCTTTGCTGAAGTGAACTTGCCCTGCAACATGCAGTTACTATATGCATCCATTAAACGTGTTCTAAATCTTCCTGACCCCTGTATTTAGTCACAGATTCTCCCTCCTATGGTAAGGCATCCTTATACTTTCCCACACTGCTCTATCCACACATAAATGTTGTCCAGTTTTTCACTCTTTGTACTTTATCATCCTTGTTATCACTCCAAATAATTCTCCTGATATACTGCCTTTTTATTTTCCTTCTGTAATATCACTCTCAAAGTCTTGTTTGAGCCTGGAAGAACTCTGTAGGCTCAGATACTATAGCTCTAGCCTTATTGCCTTAGGTATCTTTACTACAATTCTTAAGAATTTAGAGTTTAATCCAGATTAGGATTTAGGCTGAAATATAGATGAGGTCTTACCCTGTCCAGTGATTCACTTTGGCAATCCAAGCATATGCAGCAAGAACCACTTGACTCAGCAAATGATGATTTTACTTTAGTCATCTGGTAGCTTGGTCAGTGATACATTATGCTCCTGGAAAGAAAGGTGGTGCTAGGATGTTCTTTTTCTTTTTTTCCAAGGGAAATAATTGGATCGAGTCCATGCAGTTGTAATATACTGATTTATACCTAACTAGTTGGCAGGAATACTTCAGAATCTGAGGAGCAAAAACTATTTCCTCCAGCACACTCATTTTCACAAACCTTTCTTTGTAACAAGTAATAGTTTTATTTCATCATTTTAAAACAAGTGACTGATGTTTAGATTATGCTACAGTACCATTAAAAGACTAACACAAAACTTTTTAGTACACGAATGGTGGACACATGGCAATGCTCCAATTTTTAATTATTCTTTTCTACTGTAGAAGATATAAAATGCTATTATGATGTCTGGTCCTTCCACTGAGAGAATCTGTTGTTAAGTTTCTCCTCTTGTAACCTATGCTTTATTTGCAGTTCTCAACATTCCCAATGGCAGTGGGCTGGTTTCACATCAAATCAGTCCTCCTACATACAAGAAAATGTTTCCAAATGCTGTTTTTGTTCTTCTGAAAACATAAAGCCTGAAGCACTAATTCTTTCTTTAATAACTGATGAAAATAAATTTTTAGTGATTAGAATCTGTGTGCTTTTACTCGATTTGGACATGTCCCACAGAAGTTTTAAAAAAAAAATGCCAGAAGATAATCCATTATGGGTGGGTGATTTCCTGGACACTGACATGCTAAACATCCAAAAACATTCTACAGCTCCTCACAGTTCTGTATGTGTGGAACTGTGTGAAGCTACAGATGTTTCCACTGCCACAGAATTCACTAAAAACTGCCAGGGAATTTGGCCCAGATGTGCTATAGAATTACAGTGACTCTGGTAATAGTGAAACTGTAAGCACCAAACACCAGATGTCCAGTAAAATGGTTAACGCTGAGATCCGAGGCATTTTTTTTTTTTTACCACATCGTCACAAACAAGTATGGAGTGAATAAGCTGAAAATCTGCAGTAATACTTCATTATTTATCAACTTTAATCTGATTTTATGTGTTTGACCTGTTGTAGTGCCACTCCAGTATAACATCTTATAGGAAGGCTGCATTCCAGAAGCTTAAATAGTTTTTAAAAATGAATTAATTAGAATAGGTACCTCCATTAAACTTAACACAAGGCTGCATTTTTCTCCTTATCTCTTTTCTCATCTCATTTTGCTTGAAAAGTGATTCTGCCTGCATGTGTGCTGTGATAGCTTTCCCGTCAAAAGCACAAATGAACTGTTGCTAGTGCCAACTTGTGTAGTTCTGCTTTAGCTCAAATGGTAGCAGGCTCGAGCTGCAGTACGAGGGCTCTGCACACTGATACATCCTGCATCTGTCTGTTTGCAGAGTAACTTTTCCTGCAAAGTACAGGTATTCATTACACTATGAGGCACTGGTTTATGCTTTGTAGTTTCTGAGGGGTCCACGTGCAGGACAGACCCCAGAGACAGTGGAAAGCATTATATTTCTCTTTCCACTCTCAGTTGATTATTTATGATTTCTTATATCCTCAAGTGTAAGTTTTACACAGCTGTTACCAGAACAGAATTTTAGCCATTTTTTAAGTGTCTGTAAACAAAACAAAATGTTTCTATTATAAATTCTGAATCAAACTGTACAGTGTTTTTCATGGGAGCCTGTTTGTATTTGTTAGTGATGTATATATGAATACACATATTTATATATATGTACGTATAAGACAATAGACATATGACAGTATTCATAAGTCAAATTCATTAAAGCATTTTTCTTAAGGCCTGAATGTAGCAGTAATCTGCTCTGCATTGCCTCTGAATAACTTACAGTACCAAATACTTTCATTCATGGGCTTCATAGACAAAAACAGAATAAAAACAGAGATGCAATGGCAGGTACAAGAAGCTGCAGGGATCTTGAATGCTTAGAGAAAAGCTAAGGAAGGGGTAGTCTTTGAAAAAAAAGCAGCGATATTCTCTAAACTCATTTAAAGCTTCTTTGCAAAAGATGTGGTACAAACACAGAGGATTATTCCAGCTCTGATTTCAGTAGGAACTGAAGAGTCTCTGATATTACTATTAAATTTTACACATGAAAATATAAAAACTTTATTACTTAAAACTGTGTTCATCCCAGGAAACAAAAATTTTTCTGAACCAACCAGTGCACCATAGCAAAAAAAAAAAAAAGATCGAACTGCTTTCAGAATTACTGCAGCTCAGGAATTTATGACTTTTTTTCTTCTTAGTTACACAGCTATTTAGACAACTTTCAACTGGTCTCAGGCGATGTCCTTGGGTGAATTTTCATAACCCGAAATAGAATACAAGGCAGTTGTCAACACTGCTGAATTTCTCTGGTTTTTTGCTGCATTGCCATTTTTACATGGTTTCAGTACAAAATCATAAATCGCGTACTTCTTTCTTGCACTGCAGATGCATTTTATTAAAGCACACAGACACTTTAGGGCTTTTCAGCATTATTAACTTACAGTACAGCACAGCCTGTAGAAGGATCTGCCATGTTGCTTGTCAGTACTGCCAGTATTTCCACCTAGCATTACCTCTGGATCCCAAGAGCACACAACCAGTTCAACACCCCCTCCTCCAGCACAAGTTGCAGCTGCAGCAGCAACCATTGCAGCCTGAGCTCTATGCCCACCCTTACCATGCAAATTCGCTGAGAGTAGACTCTTTCTTCCTCAATGGCAGTTTGCCAGGTATAGGTTTGCAATGAAGCTGTGGTTACAACTGCTTGCTGCTCCAGTTAAAACCAGATAAATATCTTCTTGAGTCCTTTCTGCTTTTGCTATGGGGAGGGATGGTTTTCACATGTTCATAGATTAACTCTCTATAATACCAGGTGATAGTTTGTTCATGGCTACTGAACTGCTGTCTCTATTCACTTCATAATGATCTCTGATGATGGTGAGCCAGGAGGAAGTGCAGTTGCAATTTGCAGTTACACTTGCAAACTGTGATCATGGCAAGCCACGCTGCTGCTGAGGGGTAGTGATAATCTCCGGCTGATGCAGCTGAGACCTAAGCACTCAGAGCTGATTGCTAATAAAGTCCAATGGCATACTGGTGAACTGGTGCAAGAAGAAAAGATTTCTCTTTGTCAATTCAGATAAAATTGGATCTAAAATAAAAACAAGTTAAAGTCAAGCTTATTTACTTTTTAGATATTGTTGGTTGCAAAGGTATCACTATTTTAAGTCATAAAAGGGTGAAAAAATTACTAATCTAATCTCACTGTGTGCTGTAAAATTTGCTGTTAAATCCCTTTACTTGGATTGCTGTATGAAACTTGTTCATTTGTAAAGTGAAATACTTCACATGCTTTTAAAAGTAATATAGGAGAGAGGATTGGTTTGTTTTGTTTATTTAATGCCAAAGTGGCAAAATTTTCTTTTTTGTGGAAAAGTTCAAGTTGAGAAGGGTGCTGGATCAGAAGAGTATATTGAGAAAAAGAGAACATTTCAAAAGAGATGTTCAAGTTAAACCTGCTGAGGCAGGTATGCTGTTCAGAGAACAAGTTGCAAGTATTTTTAAAAAATAAATAATTCAGTAGAAACTGCCACATCAGTGGGACACAAACACCATTGTTTTCTTTATTTAAAGAAGTACTGAGTTTCTATATAGACATCTATGCAGATGAAGAGACTACTGGCAGGTGGAGCATGGCTATAGAAAACATGAATATACAGACAAAAAATGAATATCAATAATATTAGGACAGCTGCTTCTACTCAACTCTTTCCTTCATATATTTGTCTTGCCTATACATTTGATCTCAGAAGTTATTTACATATCTCTCCACCACGACCTCATAGCAGTTTTTTCAACAGTACCTACACTGAAGGAGTGTGCTTGTCTAAAGCCTTGCAAAATCTCTTTCCAGTCATTTAGCATTCAGCTTTCGCTGAATTTCTTCGGTAACTCTTCACTAAGAGTTTGGCATTTCTCAGTCACTTAACATCACCTTGTCTGTCCTTTTTCCATATGAGAAACTCAGAGCGAAGTTTGGTCACCTCTCTAGACAAAGTAATAATGTAACACTTTGGTGCTTTATCTTAAAATTTGTGTAAGGAGGGCAAGAGGAATGACTGCACAACATGAGAGGTGTTGGAAGTGGAATAAGTTTGGAAAAAGCTTTCACATTCAGAATGTATTGTGCTATAAAGTGAAAATAAATCTGTTTCTATTAACTGTCAACTGTTTGTTCTTAGATTGAGATAACATTAAGGATAAACTATTAATCCCCGTGGTATTTTTAGGGCATTTACACGTGGTACATGAACAGTAGGACGCTTTTGGACATGGTTCCAACATCCATGGCAGTCAGTGTGGAACAGAGACCTTCATGTGGCAGTATTCTTAGCAGCATAACCTGGGCTGGAGCGAAAGCTTGAGGCTTTCACTACCTGAGAAGTGCTCCAAATACTGCACACTTTGCTCTTAGTGAATGCAAGACTGTTACACTCTGATGGTGCAACTACCAGCGATATTCCTGCTATGAAGTCATGAATCTTTTATGATTTCTTGCTAGAGGTACTGTAAAATGAGTAATGAAAATACACCAAGGGTCAAGATGTTAAAAGACGGAATCAAATTATTTTTATATATATTTGTATATGTTTGATGATACCTTTTTCTTTTTAACACTGAAAGCTGCTGCTTTGAGGTTTTTTTTAAGAAACAGGAAAAATGTGTGCGCCTTTTAGTTTGTTAAAAACACTGTAAAACTACTACTGGCCTAGTTTTACCTTTGAATTCAGAAAATCAATATGTTTATGAATCCAGATTATTGAAGACAAAATTTTGCACCTGCAGTAATAGTTGCCTGCTGTTCGGTTTATTTAAGTATTTACATCACTGATTGCGTCTGAAAATTAAAAACATCTAAGTAACCTAAATTACAAGCGCAAATAATTGCAGGTGCAAAACTCATGCACAGACAAAATGATCACTGAAAGTTGGTCTTCCAAATCTCATTGGAAGTTATTCAGTGTATCATGAACCTGGAGTCCTCCTGGGAGAGTCACTAATCTATATAATGACACGGAAAGCCTCTTGACTCTCATATTTATCTCACAGATGGGAAAGAATACATGTAGTCAGATAACTCCCTAGAGATTCCACATGTGGATTTTGAGGAGTATAAATTATTCCAGTGAAGGCTAACATTAACTTGCAATCAAAAATTTCCTTCCTGAGCCACATTCTTTCTGATGAAATTAAAATGATGTATTTTTATTAAGTCACTACTGATCTAAGTAGGACAAAATCCCAGGGCAAGTACAGAAAATTTTGCTAATCTCATGCATTTTCCTTTAATGAGTCATAGCATTAGTTTAACATAGACAAATGCTGTCAGTCTCTTCTAGAAAATGCATCTAGTTATTCTTTCTATGCATTTTTTTTTTCATTATTAAAAGTAGAATTCTAAGTGCAGTGCTGGAAAAGCCTATTTTTTAACCTGGTTCGAAACCGAAAATGAATCACTTTCTCACATTCTTTAGCTTCAATAGATATAGGTGTGGAGCTGCTTTAAGGCAGTGACTGCTTCCTGTCGTACCAGTTATGGCAGTACTGTTAGTAAAAGACGGAGAGAGTTAAATTCTCTTCTAGTGTTTGAACAACTAAAACTTCTACTGAACAAATGAAGCATTCTGCCAGTTCTGACAATCCAAAATACAATGAAGAATTTTTCTGTTTCAGAAGCTTTAGGCAAAGCTGTTTTGGCATGTCTTTAGCTTATTCCAATTGCAAACAAAGGGGCAGTTACAGGGGAAGTCTTTTTGGAGAAGAAAATGCTGTCAGTTTTAAGAAATAAAACATGTAGAGCCATTCTGCAGCCCAGCAATTTTGTAAGAGCCCAGAGCAGCTGCCAGTGATAATGCCTCTGTTTTCACTGATCAACAGGGATTGCATCAAACAGACAAAATTGGTATTTCATTCATTAGCAATGGGGGCCATTATGCAAAAAAAGTGGTAAGGAAGAAGAGGAAAGGCAGCAGCAAGCCTCATAGGGTGTGCTTTGCTGCTCCTCCCACAGATGCAGAGATGAGCAGTGTTTTGTGCAGCTGGCAGGGTCACAGTCAACTGTGACCTGTATTGCTCAAATCCTCCTTTAATAGGGGCAGTCAGTCTACCTTTCCAGCCTTGGCACTTACATTGTACTCTCCCCAGCAAAACATTCCAGAAGGAGGCCTTTCAATCCCTGTTAATGGATGCTGGGAGGTGATTGCACCAGCTGACTACTCTGCCTAAAGGCATGGTGGGGCATAGCACACCTGATGACAATCACCTCTTTAATTAAGCATGCTTTCAACTAATTGTTCTATCTGATTTTATTACCCAGATTTTTAAAAATCTAGTTTAATTGAATCCATTACTCAGGGAGGACATGGTAAAAATGTCCCACTTACTTGACTGATACTCATCCTCCAAACAAAAAGTCAGAATAAGATGTTCTTTTTTTATGCATGGAGAGCTACTGAGGCTGTGTCATCCATTACAGTGCAGAGCTCTCACTTCCTTGGTGCTTTTTGTTAGGTGCTTAGGTATAGTGAAACACAGAAAATATACAGGAAAAAATTTTAGAGAATAGAATCATTTGAATAGTGAGAAATTCTAACAAAGATCCCTTTTTTCACTCCCACTTTTTGCTACCATAGACATGAGAAGGTTTCATCTTTCCCTCTCTCAAGGGATTTACATGTAGGTGCATCCTGTACCCCATTTTGGTTCAGAGTGCAGACCAGAAAGCCAGAAATTATCAAGGATTTTGACCAAGAGATTGAGAGGTGATTAAAACTCATGAAGAAAGACTCATTTCTCAGTAAGAATAACAAAGACACATGGATGATGGATCATAATAACTTCATAATCTGACCCACATGCAGTAAATGTGGTGATGACTGTCATTTTAAATAAGTGAGATAGGTCGAAGCTGATTATTAATACATCTCTTGGCCTGTCTGATTGTTTCTGAGCCAATTCCTCTACATTTTAGTATCTTTCTCAAGTATCTTAAGAGCACCTTTCACTGAAAGTCTCTTTCTTTTCACCCAGTCACTATTGAGACTGTTACCTTAACTTATTTGGGAGATTTCTCTCCTGAGTCAGTCTGCTTCTAGTATTTTTGTAGCTGGGCTTTTGGTATTCTTTAATTCACAGTACAATATCAGTGTTACTTCAGCCCCATGATAAAACTGCATGATAATTCCCCCATGATAATTCTGCATTACTTCTACTTGCCGTGAAAAAATTATGTTTTTCATTAATTCCTAAGTGTTGCAACCAACGGTAGTTTAGACAATTGAGAGCTCAGTGAAAACTTGGCTGTTGTCATTACCAGCTTTCTCTGATGTTCCTGTAGTGACACATGTTTAACATTTGCAGTAGGATAATATAATTCACAAAAAAAGAAGATTTTTGGATAGCAACGGAGTGTTGAAAATACAGTGTTCTATTTATGTGTCTAATCTTCAATATATTTTCAAGTATGTCCAGCTCTTTGCCTAGTCCTACTGAAGGACACCCAGATTCCCCTATAGAATACCTCTTCAGCTGGGCAAATTGTTGTAGGCATGGTCATTTGAGTGAACTGCACATGTGACTATTGGATGGTGGGTTGCTACTTTCCAAATACATGCTAAATTGTTCATCTCTTTTTCTCAGCAGGAAGTACTAATTTGTGTCTCTCTTCACTAAGCACTTGCTAGTTTTCCTGAAACTTCTGGGAATTCAAAATCTTTGAAATCTTCAGCTAGGTCAACATAGAGATTACCTCACACTAGTGCACATATTAAAGGCATATTGCTCCAATTTTGATTGTTTTACTGTCTGATAGTAATAAGTTCACAATATACTACATACCACAACATAAAAAGATATCTTTTCCCTGGTGTAAAAAACTTTAAGTAAATTTTGCTACATTCCGTTATGTATTCTTTCTCTCTTTTTGAAGAATAGCCACTCTTCTGCCAAGTATGTCTTCAAAACTCCTTCTCTTTGTTGAAAGAAAAATTCTTGTAAAAACAGAAAGTTGCACATTCCATTTAACATAAGTGACATGATTGTGAAACCCAGGTCTTTTATTTATACATGAGATAATATGGAGGTAATGAATGTAGAACTGGACGTAAGAGGTATTTTGTTTCAATTATAAAACAGTGTGGGTAAGAAACTTCAATTTGACAGCAATATAAGAAGAGCAATATAAGAAAAGCAATATTGTGTTCATGCCTTCAATCAGCTTTATTAGATCCTTAAAGAGAAAATTATGTGAAAGAGAGAAAGAAAACAGCAAACTAAGCAAGATCCCAATTTCAGCATAGTTTGGAGAAAATAACTGATTTAAGTTGGTTGCCTTGCCAGGATGAATGACTCAAGGCTTCCAAGGAAGAAATGGAAACCAGAAGGATAGCTAAAGCCTGAAAGAACAAAGTGAGAAGATATGATTGACTGTAATGATTCAAAATCAACTTCTGCAAAGAAGAGTTTGGGCTGTGGCCCAGAATACAATTGAATGGTGATGTTCATTTAGACCCTTATTGCTGAAACAAAATAAGACTTAGCTGTGTTTCTGTTAGAGATTTACCTGTTCTTTTCAATGTTTCTAGCTAGGAATATGATGTCACACCTTGTCTCTCCTATCACAGGCTGCAGTGATTACTGCAGTTCCACAATTTTTCTTAACACTGGTTTTCTGAAGGGAGTCTTGAATCCAGGTGATAACATATTTCAAATGTGAAATGTCAACACCATTCATTAGTTATCTTTGAAAAATTTTGTACACTGTGTGCAAGTAGGCTAACTAATTGATATTGACCAAAGAGAAAAGAAGTATAACATTTTTGTGTGTGGATGCTGGCATGGGAGCTGTTTAATTTTCTATTGTCATCATGCTAGTGTTAAAAAATAAATAAATAGCTAATTCTGCCAAGATATCATATAATGAAAACTTTAATGGGCATGATGTAAAGCATTACTTGAAAAACGTGGAGGGAGGCAGCTGCTCAACCTATCCCAGGGGCAGAAGTCTGCTTCATGCAAAAATATATTCAGCTGAAAAGAGATGGTGATGAGATGGGACTGTGTTTTAGTTCCTCCTTCGCCTTATTCACTTCATCTCAATAACTGTGCTTTCTAACCTTTTATTCAGCTTGTATGTCAAACAAGGAAAAAGAAACCAAACAAACCACATTTCATAATTAAATACTGAGCTAGTTCTTACCTTGTTTACTGAATTACATATTGCCTATGTGTATGTATACCCTCATAGTTTTCATGTGTTTGTAGATTTCTTAATATGTTCCATAGGAATAGACCTTAACTCCTTCCTCTCTGTATTTGTGTGGTAAAATTTGTCTCCACAAAATAAAAGAGAATTAAAGCAGTTGCAGGGACATGAATGTAGCTGCTGAACTATGCAGATTTTCCTTGTTCACCGTAGAGGTTCTTCAAGGAGAAAACCATCAGGGTAGGCCTTGCAGCAGATCAGCGTCTCATAATGTGCCCAGGGTAGCTGACCTGGTGAGAACTTTTAACCAGGAAAAAGAGGTGAGGATGAGAGTTACCACCAGCTTTGTCATGGAGCAATAGAAAGGGCTGATGAAGGGCATGGGTGATGGGAACCAAAGGGAATGCACCATCAACAGCTCAGGGCTTAAGCTGTCATCTCAAGCAAATTCAAGCATTCGCATTTAAGCAAGCAAATGCCTGAAGCAAGAAAAACTTTAGGAGGACTATTTCCAGCAGGTGGAGGGAGGTGATCGTTCTCTGATCAGCTCTGATGAGGCCACACCTGGAGTTCTGTGCTCAGTTCTGGGTTCCTCTATACAGGACACTAGAACATAATGAAGAGAGTACAGCAAAGGGACACAAAAATGAGTATGTCTCTGAAATGTCTCTTCTATGGAAAAAAATGCTGCCAGAGCAGGGGCTGTTCAGCCAGGAAAGAGGAGGCTCGAGGGGCTCTTATCAATGTGTAAGTATAAATACCTGAAGAGAAGGTGCAAAGAGGATGGGGCCAGGCTTTTGTCAGTGGTGCCCAGCAATAGGACAAAGAGGCAGTGGGCGCAAACAGGAGTACCAAAGGTGTGATCTGAACATCAGGAAGAACTTTTGTACTCTGAGAGGGATTGAACAGGGTAAGCAGAGATGTTTTGGAGTTTCTCTCCTTAGAGATATTCATAATCTGACTGTTCATGGTCCTGGGCACCCTAGTCTGTGTGTCTCTGCTGGAGCACACGTTGAACCCTTTTGTGATTCAAGAGGAATGGATAATTGCTTTTGGTATTTTCAATTCTCAGTTCTCTAGATTTTTCAAACAACCCACAGCTTGGCCTGCTGATCATCTCAATAGCTGGTATTTCAGTACTGAAATGTGGCAGAATGATGGATTTCTTTTTAGAAGTTAATACTTGTCTACCAGTGTCGCTGAGGTGGCAAATGTGTTGCTCAGTTCTGGTTATCCTTCCCCTCCACAATTTCTCTGAAGAGTTCTCCTAATATTTTCAGAGCCCACAAGAATGTTACAAAACTTATACTTTCAATAGCTACATATATTTTAATGCCCATGAAGGCTACACTGAAAAAGTAACCTGAACACCTGTGTAAGTCTAGGTAATGCTATTGTGGGAATTTAGAACTAACAGTTCTTACTCAATATATCTCTCCATTTATACATCTTTTAGTAATAAGAAAATCTGGATAAAGTTTAGGTCTCGCTTCTCTTAGCTCTTCTTAGCCAGAGTTACATCTGTGAGTAGAGCAGTGGAGCATGTTCCACTTTCCATTTCCAATCACATGCTGGAGTACAAGAAATTCTAAATGTGATGACTGTTGTGAATATACTTAAAATGTTTTAGATTGAACTGTAAGGAAAAAGGTGTTTACAAGAATTTGTGTTCTTTTTTTACTGACCCTTCTTGGACCTCAATTTCAGTTTGAACTCATTTTAAACTATATGAATCACATGCATAAAGTTATGCCGTGTTTCACTAGCTTGCTGAATCAGCGAGAGTATACTCTCAATATATATGAACTGTTAGAAGTTAAGACTGGAGCCACTATATCTATACCTATATTGCTATGTCAATATCTGTGGGTATGTATATCTATATATCTGCTTATATCTGTATCTACATCTGTAGAGCAATACATGTAGGTATAGATATATGTGTGTATCTGTATTTATTTATGTTCCTTAATTGAGACTTGGAGGAAATTCAAACATCTGACTCCTCCAATGAATTCCTGAATTCTCTTACCCAGGGACATTCAGTGTTTTGTCATGAAACCATCATTGCGTAAAATGATCAAAGTTTTTTTTTTCATCATACATTGAAATCTGTAACTTGCTCATTTCAGAGGAACTATAAGTGATATTCCCACTCTGGAAACTCTTCAAAACCTAAATATTTTACTTACATTGGAGTAGCTTAGGAACAGAACTTCAAAGAACTGTTAGAAGGAGGGTGAAAAAGATGGTATAGCATTTGTGTTTTTTTTACTGTTGGATGAGGAGTGTAAATTTAATTGTTTTTCTTTGATGTGCATAGGATAGCTATAGGAGATTCTGTCGATGTGATCGCTATTCTATAGCCTGCAAAAGTATCCTGCATAATGGGCTGTTTTATAGAGATGAATCACCTTTAAACGTCTCAAAAAGTGATTTCTTCTGTAGACAGTTTCCCTCTTACAGTCTTCAAAGAGTCATAAGGGATCTGAAGATGGATAAGTACTAAGATATAGCCTTGTTTGCTGGCAAGGTAACTTCCTGCTAATTGCTAAGCATTACCTCAATAATGTGGAGACCAAACAGGCGTGAAATATATCTACTTTTATCTCAGCTGGGGATTCTGGAACTACCTGTTGTATTCCCAAAACCCAACCTTGTCTTGTAAGTGAAACTCAGGCTGCCTTCAAATACCACGTGACCCTGTAGCAGACAGTTATACAAATACCAAATATATGTGATGTAAAGTATTGCAGTAGATTCATATTTGGCTTCAGCCCAGCTGCAGGAGACTGCATATATTGTAAATCCCTTGACCATTTATGGGGGCAGGCCTAGAGAAAGACAAAGATCTGAATGAGTAGAGTAGCAAGACTTTGCCAAAATGGTTTTTCCAAGATGAAATACATGTATTCTGTCTCTGTGAATAGCTAATTTGTTTTGAAAACTGAGTTGTCAAAAAAAATTTCATGTATTTTCAAGCATGTAAAACACAAAATTTTAGAAAGTGCCTTAACCTAGCATCTGAAGTGGGCATGCAGATTTTTGTATGCAACTTCCTGAAATCAAGGTTTTTTTCAAATTTTTATTTTGTTACTTAGATTTTAAGTATTTTTGCTACATCAAGAAAACAAACACAGTGAAATAATACTTTCTCCTCACTGTCAAAATTGTTTCTCTTCTTTTAAATATAATTTTGTTTTTACTCAGGAAAATTTGACTGATTTTTTTACTTTTTAATTGCTGACTTTTGATTGTCTTTTCACTAGCACATAATAGAATAGGTAATACATTAGTTAGTAAAGCAAAGGAAAAGTATTACTATTATGTGTTTGTATGTTCGGAAAGGATAACTGCTTTGCCTAAAAGGGAAAATCAAATTGGCAGTATGGCAATGATCTGTTGTTTCTCCATACAAAAAATGATGTTTTTTCTTCAATAGATTACTTGGCTTCTACAAAGGAATACTTCCTCCCATCTTGGCTGAAACACCCAAAAGGGCAGTGAAGGTAAAAAAAAAAATAATGCAACATGCTTTTGCCTTTAAAAACATAAGCAAGAAGAAGAGCAGTTCTAAAATATTGTGTTTCTCTCACACTGATTGACATTTGATTCTTAAGATTCTTTGTCATGTTGATCCGATTTTTACAACAAGGAAACTTTTCAGTTGAATAAAAACTCTACTTGATTAAGAAGTGTCGGATAATGCGTTTAAAAGCTAGGATATATTTTATCTGTAAATATGTTACTGAAAAACAAATTGTTATTAGTTTATACAAGCAAAGCTTATAATAAAATACTAGAAGCCAGATTATAACTTCACAATTACGTCTGCTTTAAATATTTTTTAATTGGAAACACCTACCAATTTACAAAGCGACTAATAGTCTGAATGGCTTAATAAATTAACACAAGAACAATTAATGTCATTCCTAGGAAGTATTTATGAAGAAACTTGAAGTACTGTATCTATGGGTTATAAGTGCTGACTGAAATTTTTTGTACTCCAAAGAGCACTCTTGTTTATATTCTCACTTTTTTTCCAGATTGAATATATATGTTGGTACAACTTCCTGTCATGCAGGGAATGTTTTACTTAATCTCTGTTAAGGTTGAAAAGGATGCTAGCCTATAACAGTGTATTCAATGTCAAATGTTGATCTTATTTCCTTTTATTATCCTCTATGTCAATTTGTAGATCATTGCTTTAGTACTGTTCTTATGCAAAATATATCATTACACCAGTTTTTTTTCAGTTATACTTTACAATCCTTTTTATCAAAACCTCCTTGAAAAAAATGTCACCTCATCTTACAAATCTTTCAAAGCACCCATTTTGTCTTTCACTTCACAACTTTGAAGTTTTCTGTAGTTGCATCAAATGTGTCTAAATGCAGTTAATATACAGAACATCTTGATTTTTTTTTCCTTTTTTTTCTTTCACTCTAAAAAGCTGCAAATGATCCTGAGCCTTTGCCTGCCATTAATCATTTATGTTCCAATTCCTTTATAGAGGAAGAATACTAGTATAAAGTGCCAAGATGTGACCTAGTGATAGAATCCTAAAGGAGTTCTGCTAATGTAATCTTCTTGTTTGCATTAGCATTTTAGATGCAAATAATGTCACCTATTTCAAAACTATTTAGTACACAACTAAGCAAACTGAATTTCAGTTTAATGGCAAAGTGGCAGTGAAGAAAACTGGATAGCATTTAAAAGCTTCCTAATAACTTGTTTTCTTCAGACTGTGGTGTTTTTGCTGTCTCTCTATTTCGTTGCAGTTGGAACAACTTTAAGTTCACCTGATCATGCATTTCAGATTCCAGCATATATTTAGTTAAGATACAAAAGGAAGTTTGATTTCTCTCCTACCAGCCTGAGTTATTCCAAAATGACAAATCACTTTCTCTTAGTCATATTGAGTAAAGTGGCTTAGTCTCCACAGTATTTAGTATACTTAGAGAATCATAAAAACATTTAAATTGGAAGAAATCTCTGTGGATCATTTGGTGACCTACTACTCAAAGCATGTCTGACTTCATAGTTAGAGCCTTGTCTAGTCGAGTTCTCAGAATCTTCCAGGATGAAGACTGCAGCATGTCTGTGCTCCTGCTCCAGTGCTCAGTTGCTCCACTGCAAAGAATTTTACCTTACATTCAATCCAGATTTCCTCTGTTGCAGCTTTGCCCCTTGCTTCCTTTTTTTGTTATTGTGGACCTCTGAGAACAGTCTGAGTGTCTTCTCTTTAACCTTTCTCTAGATGATGTAAGACAGGAATTAGATCCCCTTAGCCTTCATAACTTCAGGGCAAATTAATTCAATTGTCTCACCCTCCTTTTGTACACCAGAAGCTTCTTAAATGTTTTACTGCTTCTACTTAGTGGGATGCTTTCTACCTACCTCTTGGACATTAATGTGAGGGCCCAGTATTGTTTCTGAAACTTTGAGAATTGGGTTTAAATGCTAAACATTGCTTTTAAATTAAATCGTTGAATTCTTAATTCTTTGCACTATTCCTATAAACTTCTTTCTGTTCCAAGGACACCAACAGGACATTAAGTTATCTTGAGATAGCAGCTCTGTTCTATGTTGGAAGAATAGGGCAGTACAGTGATGTACTTGCAAGATCTTGGATACTGAAGCTATTTAATGTCAGATCTTATCTGCCAGCGCAATTTCTAACATCCAAGTGGAGTTTGAGTCTATGCTATGGCCCAAAGAGGATTAAGTTTGTCTGAAATTTCTACTAAACTTTTTTGGATTTAAATGTAAAACACTAATGGAAACTCAGTGCTTCCTTTAGCTCGCTCTCCGCTTTTTATTCTTCTAAAGGTATTCCATATTTCAACAGGCCCAAATATGTCCCTTGTTCATCGCCAAACTGACTAGTGAGATTTAAGGTCATAAAAGACTTCGTCAGTGCCTATGAGTTTGAGGTCAGAAAGCACAAAAGATAGTGAGGTAATTTTTCTACCTTGCTTTGGGTTTCTAATGATCTTTTTTGAAAACTTCTAGGTAAGTGCCTTTTGCATCTCACAGAAGTATATAGAGAATAGGCAATGCATATTTTGTACTAAGAAGAAATTTAATTTTGCTGTTAATTTAATTTTGCTATTGGATTGTTATGTTTACTTTAAACGATTATTCTCTAAAAAATATAAAGCTGCTAAAACAAAGTTCTTTAGCCACAGTTATTCAGCTTTCATGTTAAGTGTCAAAGATACAAATACAGTTTCGGCAAGTAGGTTCTCACGTCTGCCTTCCTATTTCTTTTTTTTCTTTCCCTTTATTTCCCTTCTTAAGAAAAAAGTGTGTATTTCTGGAAGATGAAAAGTCAAAGTTTATAAATTTATGTTAGATTGAGCTTGGAGGAAAGAAGTGATGATGCCAATAAAATGGTTAACAGATGAACTTTTGGGGCAATTTATATTGTTCATGCATTCCCAGACATCTTGTTTCAAGCATATATTTTTACCTTAGTGTTATGAGACATCTGGTAAGTACTTTGACTATTTTCTGTGAATTAAAGTGTATCTTTGCCAGATGGACTGTATTGGTTATTATATACACAAAAGCATGCATTAAATACATTTATTGTGGGATTTATTTATTTATTTATTTTGCACAAGGCTATTGACTTAATACAAACACAGAGAGAACAACAAATTACTCTTTTTTCAAAAACAACTTGCGTAGATATATATAATATAAATCTATATGAAATACCTAGGTACTTTTGGCAAAGCTGTATGTATACTAGTTACTGTAATATATCCAGAAATATTTAGATTGGATTTTACTGCTGTTTATTTATTTTCTTTCAAAAACGATATGAAGCACAGCTACTATTAAGTAGTTATTTTATTTATGACTGTAGGAAGCTATTGATTTTTAAGGTAAAATTTTTTAGTTCAAAAAAATACTATCGTATTTCTGCCTTTATTACAACTGTTTTACAGATCTGTGACACTATGGAAAACATTAAGGAATACCAGAAATTCCATTAAAGGTTAGAAGGGTAACAATGAGTAGGAAGATGCTGGAAAGTGAATAAAGCAAACTTTTATCACATTGAGAATTGAATTTAGTTCCGAGAAGTAATTCATCCACCTACAACTGACAGGTTCTCAAAATTTCCTTTACCTATAAGTAAAAATAGCCCTGGAAACTACGATACACTATAGAAGAAGCAATGCTTCATGATATCTTTATTTATCCAATAAGACAGAACTACAGTCTAAGAAAATATTCTATCTTTCCTGATTGGTGTCAAAGCCAGTGCAATTTTTTTAAATGTATTTGCAGGATGTTTGCAAAATAGATGTTTGATCTGTACGCTATTTGGATTACAGTTGTAATCAAGGCCCTGTTTCTAGGGACTTTTCTGCAAAAATATTGTAATCCTTATTGATAATTACAAAAAAAATCATATATCCACTGGCTAGAGTATTCAGTCCTTCAGGTTTCAGTATTTAAAATCTTAGCTTTATGTCATAGAAGTGTAATCCATTCCCTACTTTTCTAAATATGGTGTTAACATTAACACCAGCATCTTTTTAGATGAAGCCTATGTTAACTGAAGAACATTATTGAACTTGCCACAGGACACTGTCCTAAGCAAGTTAAAATGACAATATGGTGCTTATTACTCATGTTTCTGTACTTGTGGAAAGTTTCTTTTGTTCTGATAGGTCTCTCAGTCCAAGAGACTGAGATTGTCTTCAAAACCCATTGCTATTCCTATTGGAATACTTTTCAAGACCTCACTCCTTTGGGTTTGAGAAAACTTCATCCGATTTCAGACCACAATCCATTTATGGGTAGTTTATACCCATTTACACCCACTAACCTTATGTTACATTTCTCTTTCGTTTTCTTGTTTTTCATCACCTCGCATCTTCCATTTTGCTAGAATAAACAAGCATTTACAGTTTCTTTTGAAAATACCTTGAGTAATGTATCTTAGAGTTTGTGCCCACAGAAAGGATGATCTGTCAGTATTAGTCAATGGGAAGCTTGTTACTGTCTTCAGTGCAGACAGAATTATTCTCAATAATCCTTTTGGAAGAACAAAAACATTAATTTACTCTGCTTTGACTTTGAGATGATGTCACATAAAGTATTCTGAAAACATATGGGTTTAGGTGGCAAGAAGTGCTAGGTTGCAAAGCAATTCATTTGCAAATGGCTGCACTCGTCCACACTGCGCAGGTGAAAAAAGCTTCTCATTTCTTTCTTGAAGTTCAAACACAAAAGAGCACAGCATTTAGAATTCATCCTGTAAGGAACTTTAGATGATCAGAACTTCTGAGCACCGCTGACACTGACTGACACTTGAATGAAAGATTTGTTTATAAAGAGCAAAAACTTTGTAAGCGATGTGTCTCTTGACAGTGAGAAACTATAATAACCTGCACACTTTCCATCTTAAAAATGTACAATTACTTCTTTCTATTTAAAAGTAGAGCAGTATATGAGAAATATGAAGATGATTTCAATATATTATATTAAATATGAGGGCAATAGCTTGTGAGAAATTGTATCTGCTACTACATTTAAACTGGTATATGAAAATTAGATGTTAGAGGAAAGAATAATAAATTGAAAACAAAAACTGTTTTAAGTGAGCTCTTATATGAAATATTAATTGCATGTGTGATGATGTTCTGAAGCCTAGTTGTCTTCTATTGCACATTGAACACTGATACAGTGAGCATGAAACTCTGTAAAATGAAAAATGGCTTATGTTTATTTTTGAGAACTGCACATGGCAACTCAAGATATGAGGTACTGAAATACTGTAGTTTGATTTACTAACTTGCATAATTGACTCATAATTTTTTCCACGCGATTTCAGTCTAGCTTTTCTTTATAGTTTTTCACCTTTGAACAATACAAGAAGCTACTAGGATATGCATCTTTACCACCAGGACTGGTATGTATGACAACAATGCTTCATGTTCTATTTTAATATGTATACAGAACTATCCCATACATTTCCTTCCATATTAAAAACCCAAAATTTAAGGGGTCTCTTGACTCAAATCACTTTTTTTTTTTTTTTTAGAACAGGCTTGTCCCTTGAAAATTTTGTTAACATTATTTATCAAAATGGTAGTTGCATTAATTTTGTCTTAATGATAATATTCTCAAATGACACAAAGTTGTCAGTGTGGATAGTGACAGTCACCAAAGAAGAGTTGGTATGCGGCTTGCCATTCTTCAATCTTGAAAAATAACAAGTTGAACATTGTCATTATTTTTTTATTCATGTGATGATAGTACCTAGAGGCCTTACTCAGATGCCACCAGAGTGCCATTCTGCAAAGCACAGCACAACTATTGCAAAAATGTAGACCTCAATCAAATAAAGATATTGCAGTAGAAATATAAAATATTAAAAAAAAACTGCACATTTTTGAATGTGATTTATGTCAATTGTCACATTGTCTTCAAGAACTGCCAGCATCCAATCCACGTCTAGCATTTTTCTGTAGTAGAATAACAACACATAGCTGAAGTATTTCCTTGTATTCCCTTATTCAGTTTCATAATCTGAATATATTTTACTATTCATTTTTACGTATTGATTGATTTAACTTTCCTAGACATTTGCAGTTGCTGGCTTGGGATCTGGATTAACAGAGGCAGTTGTGGTCAACCCTTTTGAAGTAGTAAAGGTTACCTTGCAGGCAAATCGAAAGAGTTTCACAGAGGTATGAGAATTTTGCTGCTGTTTGTTTTGCTTTATTAAGAATAATGCACTTGGAAGTTCATGTTTAGATGGGAATATCTATACTGTAGTGGGTTGCTGCAAATGATTTTCCCACAAGCTTAGTGGAAAAGGAAAAACAAGAGAAGAGACTCATAAAATTATGCTGTCAGATATGCATCAAGATGCATACAGTGTTATCATCTGTCAGTATTTCCCTGCAAATGTACAGTACATCTCTTTACTCCCACAGCAGTCAGTTGTACAGAACTGTGCAGAACTGTTATCCGGAAGAATAAATCTGAGACTCTTACATACATTTACCCTGGCAGGCTCCAGACCTCTAGTGAGAACAGAGGGTTGGCAAAGACACTAAGGTCCAATGCCCTGGGCAGGGTCCAGGTGGTGTCTTCTATGTTGAACTGTAGCTGGTGGATTTCACAATTTTGGATGAGTTTATTGATATTAAAAGTAGCTGTTATTGACCCTGTAAGTCATTCGGAGAAGCACTCTCCTTCGGAATAAATTTTATTACATTTGGTAAATTTCTGTTACATTCTCAATGCATACCAGAGATGTCGGGTTGCCCAAGGTCTCTGGGCTAGACATTTTTTAACCATGAGCTGTAAAGCCACTAAAACAAATTGCTCATACTGTTCAAGAACAAAAAGTTAGGATTCCTGAAAGTAGAAAACAGTGTATGACAGGATTCCTATCTCAGGAAGGTGATATGAAAAGAAATTACAGGCTACAGCTTCAGTTCCTTGGCTTCTCAGTAAAGTGGGCAGATATTCTTGATCTTATTGCCTCATGGTTGTGAAGTTGCAAATGATCTATCATACTAAAATCACGAACTGTACATCTTTGTGTATAAATTCATCAGTACTTCACTTTGAGAAAAGTAGTTCCCATAAAGATGTAAGAGACTGATTTTTTCTTTTTTTTTTTTTTCTGTATTTCAGACATTATAACAAAAACCACCTTGTTTTAATTAACAAATTTTGTGAAATGAATTGCTTCAGTTGCCACAACCCTTCCTGGTTGACCTTCGGAATACACCAATAACCACAGTGTGTCTGTTCAAAAACAGTCTGAGGTTTTAAGTGAAAATTCCTTGCATTTAATTTAAATGCACATATTCACAAAATACAAATCTCAGTATAGTATCAAACAAATTAACTGCAATAGGAACCTAATTTACTCTTAAAATATGATTAAAAGTATTTGGTTAGATATATAAAAAAACCAGGGGTCTTAAGTTCTTTAATCACAGGTATCAATTTTAAATATGTATTTTAAAAAGGATTATAATTCTAGAATTTTTTGTAAATCAGAAAAACTAGTGGCTTCAGTACCATGATCTCAAGTTCTCAAAAAGAACATGTTGAAGGATATTCCATACAAAGCATGTAAACTCAAGCCTACTGGGAGAAGCACGTGCATGTTATTACAGAGTATAGGGCAGTGGTACACTCACTTCATTACCGTGCACTGTTTTTCTAAAAGGTTTAAGTAAGGTATGTACCTGTGCCATTGTGCTGCTTTCATATTATATGATGAAACCTAATGCAGGTTACATATTTCTTTGACTATTGTATTGAAATAATAAATATATCTTGTTTAAAGGAACAAGGAAGAGCATGAACACACACACCCACACTCAGACTCCTGCACACTTCCAAAACAAATATTCACACAGTACAGTGACAGTTGAATTATTTTGTGGTACCAGATCATCTTTCTAGTGCTGATAGGTTTAAAGAAAAAGACTGCAATAAATCACATATTGGCATTTATGTCATTTGAATTGCTACAGGTAAAAATAACACAATATTTTTTTGTTTACCTAGAAGTTTCAATACTTTTTCATTTGGATTTCTCTTTGCATCTTTTCCCTGTAGCCATGGAAAACTCACTGGCTATAGGTGCTGATGTGATGATAGAGGTCTTTTCACCTGACTTCACAAGTTTCTGCTCTAGGATGAGATGACAATCTCCAGATCTTGCTGTCTAGGTCTCTATTAAGTACCAGTCAGCAACTGTTTGGAGTGAATCAAACTCTGGACATTCATACAGCAAATTCCTCCAATTTAGTTATCCTCAGGTCCTCCCAACACCAGTGCAGAATTTAGAACTCTTGTGGCATGATCAACCGACATTTTAAATGTCTGGTGAATTGTTCTCTAGGGTAACCCTCCTAATTGCTAAAGGACAAGAAAAGGAGTCTTTCTGAGTAGCTCAGTTGCAGATGTAGACATTTGGAATGATGAATCCCATCTAGAGTGTTCAGCCACTGGCAGGCGTTCCCTTTGTGTCATGGGTAAATCTGTATTCAGTATGAGACCAAGGGATACCTTACTATTGAAAGCTCCTCTCTTCAGCTTTTAAATCACTTTATTCCAGACAACGATGGGCTTTTTTGTTCTTTATTTGCATGTTTCTGTGTTTTCTTTACAGGTCTAATCCCTGTTTTTTGTGCATGAGGAAAAATATTATTGCTAGTATCTGGACCACATTCCATGCCGAGAATCTGCATTTTTTAATAGATTCTGATTTGAATCCCAGGAGTAATTAGGAAAGTGAATTTAGTAAAATGTGTGCAAAGCATTAACAGGATAATATTAGTTACTAAATGTGGAGAAAAGAAAAAAAAAGAAAAAAAAACTGAATTAAATCTAGTATTAAAGACTAAATGTGTCAGTCACCTAAATAAGCAGTAATATGCTGTGTTGGTTGTAACAGGGATAATTTGGCTAATGGTGTTGATCTACTACAGTTGCATTTTGAAATGGTAAGGCATTGAACAGGTAAACAAGCATATTGAAATTAGCAGTGTTCACAGCACAGCAGTCAAAATTCTTCTGTATTTTCATGTTTGAGCAGCCTAGTGGAAGTCACATTTGGCCTTTATAATTAAATATTTGATTACCTAGAGCCATTTTACAATTTGGAGAAAAACAAGCTCAAGTCCAAGGTTTTTTGAGAGAAGCTTTTCCATAATTCTGATAAAAGAGATCTAAAGCATCAGAGGCTTCTTTGGTAGTATCACAGTATATTGTGGTACAGATCAAACATGTACATAGGCAGATACTGTCTGAGGAACTCATTGTTATTTAAGTGGATCGTGAGGAAGTTTCTTCCTTTCTGGCATTCATCAGGTAGCGGTTGTCTGGCTAAGATGATTTCTATGCCTTTTGGACATTATTTTCAAAACAGGATTTCTAAAGACAATTCCTATAGCTATACCTTGGAATATAAGTGAGTGTTGTGATTTTCAAAATCTAACTACACCTTTTATGTCAAGTAATTCACCAGGAGTGCAAAACAGGATTTCCACTTGGATGCTTATGAGTAAAAGAATCTACGCCTTCTTTTCTAGAGTTTCATTACCACAATATTAAAGTTAGTTGCCTGCCTTTATGACAGAAAAGCATTTAACTTGTGATCTAGTTTTAAAACATTGTGTACTCAGTAACTCTTTCAAAATTCAATATTTTAAAATGAAATATTCCTAGTCAGCATATATACCTTTTGCCATCTTTCAAATCTATTTCTAACACTGAATCTGGAACTACCAAACACAAATGTTTCTACTGTCCCTTGCTGCTCTAATCTGTGGTTCCCAACAACTTGCTATTTTATCCATAATGGCTCAAATTATTTCGTGTTCCAATTCTGTTCTTTCATCACTCCAATGTAGTACATGCCTCTGTGCCATTGGTTTTATTTTAGAAGCTTTTTTTTAATCTTCTAATTGTCCAGAATTATTGTTGTATACTCTAGTTGTGCAAGGGTTTCGTCTGTCATAATCTTAACAACACACACAGTGACAAAAAAAAAAAAAAAAACACTTGCCGAATTCACATATCTGATGCCATTAGTTTCTCTATCAAATTTAACTAATTTTTTTAAATGATGATTTTAAGATTGCTTTCTTTATTTTAGGGATGTTTTCATCTTTTTTCTACAATCACGAAAATGAGGATTCTTTTTTTTTTTTTTAGTGAAAATAAAATATGGTGAGACTTAAGATAAAAAGACAAGAGCTGGCAACACGGTTTGTCAATGGAATTGAAATGAGGCAGAGGTTATTGTTTTCTTTTTAAAGATGATCTCCTCCTTCCTTTTCTTAACTTGTGTAGCAACCATCCAGCTTTGTTCAAGCTCAGCAGATCATCAGAACTGATGGTTTGGGCCTCCGTGGTCTCAACAAAGGTCTTACTGCAACATTGGGCCGTCACGGAGTTTTTAACATGGTTTACTTTGGATTCTACTTCAATGCGAAAAACATTCTTCCGGTCAATAAAGTAAGTTTCTCATACAGTGGAGTGCACAAACAGATAAGAGGTTTGGCAATTTGATTAACGCTGTATTTTTCAGTGTGTAACTGTGCAGTGACTAACTAGTGACTAACCTAGCTCCCTGTTTTGCAGAAATCTGTAGCATTTTCATGGCAAAATATGTGAAACAAAGTGAGCTTTTAAGAAAAGCTGAGTAGAAACGAAGTAATCATGTTTGAAATCACAGTTTTATGAAAATTCCTTTATGCCACAGTATCAAAGCGAGAAGGCAGAAACCAGGTGCAAGTATGTTATGCTCACGTTAGGCATGTATGTGCATTATCGTTGTTTTGTTTGTTTGTGGTAAACTGACTTAGAAAAGAAATACCAGTCTCTAGAAAATTTCTAAGTACTCACAAAATAAGGTGCCAAGCTTGATGAGCAGATTGAGCTGTGGTATGCAAGTAATGCTGGCCATGCCATGTACACGTCTATTTACTGAAGGCTGTTCAACCTAGCCTTGAATGATGACAGGACAGATATACCCACATGAGAGGGAAACAGCCCAAAACCAAATTTATGCAGTTATACACATAGACTTTATGTAGAATAACCTATGAGTAAACTGAGAAAAAGAATAAAGCTGTAATTCATAGAATCATAGGGGTTGGAAGGGACTTCAAGAGATCAAGTCCAACCCCCCTGCCAAAAAGAAATTTTAGTCAGTAGTCTTATATGATTTTATATAAAGAGGGCATTTCCCTTTGTGACAAAAGGGTATTTTGTGAATGAAAAGGTACTAATGCTGGAAACTTACTAAACGGCTGTGTGAGCCAAAACTAATGGTTTATTAATGACTCCAGTGCATTACTTACTGAAGTGTGTTTTCACTAATGTGATTTTTAGATGATGACAGTTAAACAGTCACAGGTGTAATACGTAGGGATATTCCTATAAGAAATTGCAATTTACATCAAAAGGGATCAGTTTCTATTCCCAGATGAAGCAACACCTCCTTTTTTTCTGCACTTCTGAGTAGCCTGGTATTTTTGTTGGCAAGACTGTACAAATGGAGAAAAGTTCCACTTCTTATTTGCAGATCATTACAGTAAATTGAATTGTTAAAGAGCAGCTAACCCACAAGTTACTACAGGTTTATTTTAGTGTATTTAAGTATACTTTGCTACGTACTTTAATCATACATTCCTAAAACTCAAAACACAAGGATAACTTGATACAAAGATGGGAGTAAACATTTATTCTGATGAAAAGATGGAAAATTGTAGTTACTATGGAGAACACTCAGAATAATATGCAAGTAAGGACAGAAACTTGTGAGTACTTACTATGGAAATGCTGTACTTTACCTGCATTTCCATAGTAATGGAAGAATAGTAATAGCATTTGGCATAAGCATGTTTTCCTAGCATTTCAGTTTGAATATGTATGTAAAGCACATGATTAGAAAGATTCAGAGCTTTATGACCTGTGAGAAATTAGCTCTTGGTACAGATTCTGTAAGACAAAGAGAATTGTTAACATCTAGAACATAGATTTAAATAAATATAGACAGTGAAGAAGAAATTACTTTGGTGGTGTCACCTGGTGATCCAACTGTCCTATATATTCTATCAGTGATCAGTGTACAACAAGAATGCATGAACTACCAGTGGAAAGGTTTGTATTGTGCATAACCGGAGCGAAGTGGCTTGTACGGTGGCTTGCAGTGGCTGCGTCTCAGCTAGTAAATTGAGCAGCATTGCTGAAATTCATTTGTGTGTTCTGCTCAGCATGCCCTGGCCCAAGACAGCTAGCACTGTTCCTGGGTATGGCTTGGGAGTTAGCTCAAGCAAGGAGCCTAAAAGGCAGATTCCTTGCAGGCTTTCTGATTTGAGTGGTGATAGCATTTAGTAGCATTAATGAAGTTAAAAGGACACTGTAGAGCAGCCAGCAGCCATGCCGTAGGCAGGTCTGTACACAAAGATGTAGCCAATAATTCTGATCAAACTCCCATTAAAATTGATGCAAGTCTTACCCTGAGTTTAACTGGGTGTAGATCAGGCCTCATCTTGCTTGTGCTAGCCAACGATATGTCATAGATGTTTATATGCATTGTACTTTGCTTCAGTGATTGGAAAATATCAGCATTCAAAACTATATTGTGATCTATAACGTAAATATTTTCTGTCAGTAGGCAAGTACTAGAGGCTGAGTTGTCAAACCTGTACAGTACATTTGATAGAAGCCGTTATGCAGTCTGAAAAATTAGTTGTAGCTTTTCATATTTTCTCATGTTCGATTTCGCTATAAAACCTAATTTGTTCACTTAGTACATTTCACCAAAAAATCAAATCTTAAAAGTCAGTCTTGTGATATTGACAAGCATATAAAAATTATGAAATAAGAATACTACACTGGAAATAATTCTTGCTTTTGACTATGTATCTGCTGTTCACTTTCTGTAGCGTAAGTGGAAAAATGTATGGAAATGTCCATATGAGCCTTTTAGCTGTCAACAGTGCTAAACTGTGCATTAAATTTGCATCCCAATTAAGAATGTTTGCAGCTTATTTTGCCAAAAACAATAAACTTTTTATGTTGAGTGGTCGAATGATATAAATGACATGTGTGGGTTGTAAATGTTCATAACGAATAATTTTCGTATGTTCAGTCTATTCTGCTAAACAGACCATTTACAGCCAACATCATGCTCAGTTTACCAAACATGGAATAAACCAGTCTTGTTTCAATTGCCACTAATGTATCACCCATAGAGCATTAATGGCTATGCATCTGCACTAGCAATCAAATTAGTCTGAAAATTTACATCGGCTCAGTTTTATGGCACATGCTTTTATAGCATGCTTCATAGGCTTCCAGCAGCTCTTACTTTTTTATTTTATCATAGTTTGGATTGATGGTAAACATTAGTTTCATTAAAACCTTTGCTCACTACCACCTCCAAGTGGCTGTCATACTTATTAACAATATGAAAACAGTGCCTGGTGAAACCTCCCTTTGAATCTTGGCCAGCTGCAAAACTCATTTCAAATCAGACACTGCCTGCTGCAGCTGCCTCCTGTTAAAAGGGAGCTGCACTGAGCAGCAGGAGCAGAGCAGTCTTGTTTTGCCAGAGAAATGGCCCTAAACTCCTATAGGCAAGGAAATGGACAAATCAGTTTGGCAAATAAATAAGATTGTAGAGAACAGTTTTATTTCCAGCTGTTTTCAGATCTACACCAATGAAAATGTTACATGTAGAAACAGAGTGCAAAGGGCATGTGGTACAACACAGTTGAATAAATAGTGAAACAAGGTAATTTAGGAGAAGGCTGGAGCAGAGTGGAGAAAGAATAACCCCAAAGATACTGTGCAAGCTCAAGTATCAGGGCATCCTGCCACCTAACCAAAATGGCACTGCTGTACCCAGAACAATGTCACAAGTCACCCACTGATCATAACTCTCCAACTGAGGCGTTCTGAGACTGTTGAAATGATAACCAGTGTTGTTGAAAGGCTTCTTCTCTGACCATTGTCACCACACACTGTATCATAGAGCAAGCATCCTTTGCTATCTTACCTTCTCCTGGTCTGTGGTATTCCTGTAGAGACACACTTGAAATCAAGTTCTTACAAGACATACAAATGCTCATGTAACAGGAAGAGAGATCCTACAAGTGTCCCAGCTAAGAGAAGTTTTCAGTGGGAGCTTGTGCCTTATTAAAGACTGAGCTTCATAGGAATAAAAGGCTACGTAAATCTTAGTCTGAGCTTGTACCTTTCTACATACAAAATCAGTTAGCCACAAGACAAGAATTCATAGGACATCAGTCTTTTTTAGTTCTGATATTTGTGGTGCTACTCTTTATTTTTTCCTGTTTCATAACTAATTGTATAACTGAGATTGATGATGGATAACAGTAGGATGTAGGGGGTAAGCAAAAAGATGTCCATTCCTAAGTGCCAGTCTTTGCTTCAAGGAATTTTAAAAGAGTCATAGCTAATGTCTAAATGATGCCTCGAAGATATGACGTGCTTGTAACCCCAACAGTTTATGAACAATCTGATGATCTGTGTAGGCTGACTCTATGTGGGTTCATGTGAAATTGGCTGTTTGTTTTTATCAGTGTAGCTGATGGTCTTCCAAATAGCTGCACCCTAGGAAGTGTAAAATCATGCACTGAATATTGAATAACAGGAATACTGAGTACGCTCTTTTGAGTAAACAGAGCATCACTGGTATAGGTGGCTATGGGACTAGTAGAAGAGGTGATGGAAAGATGCAGTCAATAAAGAGTTTGTGAGAGGACAAAGTGGTTGAGTTTCTTTTGTCTCTTCAGTATTCTACTTTCAGTAGTCTAATATTAGTCTAAAATGATGTGATGTTCATTAAGAGAAACAAGCACAGATCAATCTGCCTCTTCTCTTGCCAACTGTACAGTTTCCAGAATTCTGTGTATTTTGTACTCAGTGTCTACATTTTTATTATCTTCTGGGTTTTTGTTTGTTTGTTTTTTGTTTGTTTGTTTGTTTAATGTCTTTATTTATATCAAAAATTCTTCGGTGCAGTTGTTTGTTTTAGGACTAAGTGAAGTGGAACCATGGCTTTGCCTGGGGGGTCCAAAAGATTATGGCAAAATAATAGATAATAGGTATTAATACTACGTGTAACTAAAGATTAACAGTTGTATTTGGAAATTGTATTGTGAGGGGGAAGAAAAGATCACTGGGGGGTTGGAAACTGTTTGAAAATGCCTACTCTTTATGGTAGGCAGTCATCTCACACTGGAGACTAGCCAGGACACTTATGCTAGTAGCTGTCACTCATTTTATTATGCTGTCAGCCATCTGACGGATTTAAAAAACTTAAAAAAATGTCTGCTACAATGAGATTGCTCTGAAGGAGGAATCGAAGATAACACCAGTGTGAAAAGGCACATTTAATTCAAACAAAATGCAGCTGTGACTGTGCATTTTGGAATGCCTTTCATGAACATGTTTATTGTTATTATTTCAGCATTTCCTATGCATCTTGACAAAGAACAGAACATTATAGTAATCAGACAGCAAGCTATAGTTTACAGTAAGGAGTTTACAGTGTAAATGCATGAGATGTTAAGAAGTTCAGAGTAAATAAAAACATGAAGCTGTTTCTGAAGCTGTTTCTAAAGCTCTGGTCAAATGTTGAGTAAGTCACAAACAAAAACTGTGACTATTTTTTAGAAGAATCACGGCATGATGTTACCACAGCAGTGTCAAGACTTGTTTTCACACTCTCTGGAGACTTACAGTGAATCTACATTATTTTCTCTTCATTTCTGTTGATTTCTGCCCAGAGTCTGTGTGCCTTCAAATCACCTGAACACACCAGTACCAGCTTGCCCCTCCCTGCTAGCAGAATTTGAGAGCATTTCTTCCCAGCTCTCCTCTGAGACTCAGAAAGACAATGCATTTTTTGGTTTGACAAATCCATCCAAATCCACATTTTTGCTATCAAACACTTGATTATAGACAATGCACCCTAAGTAAGGTCCTGTGAAATCTCTCAGCTTGCTATAGGAAATTCCTATGCTTATTACACTTCATCTTGACCAAAATGATGAGGCAGCAACTATCTCTAGTTCCTCTTCAGTCCCATAATTCCAAGGTGTGCCAAACAGAACTGCAGAGCTGGCCAAACCAGAGTCTTCTGTCTTTTAAAGTCTTCCTATACACAGGGAGATGGATGTGCAGACTAAGGTGCAAAGCCTTTCAGCTCTGTTCCTTGCTTCTCTGCTGACCTATTATGTCACGTTGAGCAGATGTATTTAGATATAGCAGTCATTTCACACTTGTATGCATGCCACCATATATGTTCACACTATCTGTCTTTACCAACTACCTCATATACTTTGAGCTGTTCTTTTGAAAATACTTTCTTCACTGTATGCAGTAAGTGTAGTATTCCACCTTTCATCCGTTGAACTGCGTCTGAGTATCTAAATCAGTACACATGCATGGTGAGTTATTCCTTATTCTAAAATTAATTTTCTGTTTCTCTGGTACAGAGTCACGAGTCAGTCTTCTGATCATGCTCTCCATCAACACTTGGATTCACAATGATCTTATCAGTGACATAAATTAACTGAGTTCCAAGCATATCTGCATTTACCAGAGTTATAACACTGTTGGATTAATATATTTACTGCTTATGGATTTAAGTGACCTTCTCTCAGTATGGATGAAGATAGTATGGAAGATTTTGCCAGAGGTTTTGACAGAATGCCTAGCTAACACTCATGTGAATAAATAGTTAAAGGAGAGCCTGGGACTTTGAAGTCTGAAACTGATTAATGAAGTGACTCCAGTGGTGGATAGTCTTGCACTTGGGTGTGTATGTGTTAGACTCAGAGTTAGAATGTTCTGTTATTAGAAATTACAGACTATAAAAGGAATTAAGTAGCATCTAATCTAGGTGGAAGTTATGGGATAGGATTTCAGTGTAAAAAGAAGGACAAGTGTTTCCTGATAGCACCAGCTTGTACCTACATGAGAGATAGCCAATGCTCTTTTGTCCATAGTTGTCCAAGTTTTGTTGATAGAAGCGTAAGTTGTATTTGGAAATCTCCTTTTTTATACGTGGAAGTAGTAGTACACTAGTAAGAAACTATTCTGTGTTTTAAAACAACTTTTTAATTATTTTATATTTTTGTGGAATCCATTACATTAATTAAATGACTTGCATATTGCAGTGATGAATATCACAGAAAAGCATTTCTCATAAGATTTGTAATAAAAAATGAAGTTATAGAGCAAAGCCAGTGTATACTGTAGCATATTTAGTTATAATCCAGTTTTGTGTACAAGCAAAATGCTGCCTTCCAGCATTCTTTATGTCACAAATAGAAATGAAGCAATTTGTTTTAATTTCCCTTTAATTATGTTGGTGCAGTGTTACATTTCAAAAAGAGGTGCCTTATGGGACACTACTGCATATAATGTACTCTGTGGCACTGCCAGTCACAAGACAAGCAACTCTGACATGGGGAATTCACCAAAAGGATAAAAGGAACAATCATTCAAATATAAGCAGCAAGACCTGAAATTCACTGTTTAAGAAGTAAATACTTTTGCCTGATATGTATTGCCCAGCCCAGAGTACAACCCAGTGTGCTTGGTTGTACTTGAAAATGTGTTCCTTGCACTTGAAGAGGATATTTCAGATCATTCCAGACAATGAAATGTAAACCCAGTAGTGCAGCCTCCTCCCTGCAGGCTGGCCTGAGGAGTTACCTCAGTTTCCAGGTGCAGGTGTGATCATACAGCTGCAGGGTATGCACCATGCTGGAAAAGGGCAGCTGTGCCTGGATTTCCAAGTGATCCTTTTTCTTCCCTGGGTACAAGAAAAATAGGCTTTATTTTATTTCCATTTAAACCAGTGACAGTATGTACAGAACAAACAGAGGTCTGCTGCTAAAGTTTTTACTGATGAAGCTGTACAATTTGTTGAGTAATGCAAGCTATTCTAAATTTTAAAAGCTATTATCAGTATGCTCCATGTTTTGTGAAATAGAAGTCTTTGGTGAGTTTTTCTGCTAGTAATAAAATGCTCTGCTGATTTTGATATCCAAACACCTGTATGAGCTTCCAGCAATGCACATTGTGCATATTTTAACTTATGTTCCTGTTGCTGATCTGGAAAGGAAACCTTCATTGATCTTGTTTTCTCTCACAAATGTACAGGTTTAGAAAACAAAGGATTTTTAATATACTGACATTATGATGTGGCAAGATCATCTATTATTTATTGATGGTTTTCTATAATTAAAGTGACTTCAAGGAAAAACAGAACCGCACATATAGAGTTTGATACAGTACAAAAGTGTCCTTGTTATTGAATACCAACAGCAAAAAAATTATGTGCATAGGAAAGGCAGTGGTGGATGCCTCTCCATGACTTCCGCTACTTATAGAAGTAGAATTGGGCTTCTTTCAAGAGTCTTTGAATCCCAGATAGCTCTGAACTCTTAGATGTCATAGAAAATGGCAAGGTAGGAGGTCTTCCTAAATGATCAAATAAAATCCAGCCAGATCATGAACTGGGAGTGAGCAAAAAACTTTAGATGCACTTCTGACCTACTTCTAACTTGCACCCTGAGCATAAAGTAGGGTTCAGAAGCAATCTGTTGTGAATTCTTCAGCCAATTAGCTGAGCGAGTTACCAGTGCTTATAATGCGTGGAACGTGGAGGCTCTCTTGCCATTGCACTGAGCTGGATTGTTAATAGCAGGAAGCTAGCACTTCTCAGTACAGTGGATCAGCTACATGTGAAAATAAATGTAAAAAACCTGGAGGGGAATGGCAGCAGACTGAGATTAGCCTTTATTTAATTTAGCATTTGGGGGTCCAACACACAAATGAGCATTTTAGTAGGCTTCATGGTGGAAGTTGCTGTCATTTGTAAAATATTCTGGCCAATTAGCTAATAGTGTGCTTGGATTTCTCCTGTTTTGATACAGTAATACTAAGTACATTGTGAAGCCCAATTATACAAATCATCCCCATATGCCATACCAGTCCTTCTTTATGAACTGTGTTTATAAATCCTGTGTGAGGAAATGTGTACTTCAGCAATTTAGACCATGTGTAAAAACATAGCCAATAGGATTGTCAAGAAAACAAGTTCCAGCATAGGAAATCCTAATGTGTTCCGCTAAAATAACATGAGTGTGTTATGTTGTGTGAGTTTTCTGATTAAATGCATATTACTTTATAGTGCTTAACCTACATAGGTCCTTCCGTTTCCCTTCTTATTTCTTCTTTCTCTTTCCTTCTTTTTCTTTTTTTTTTCAGGATCCAAATTTGGAGTTCTTGAGGAAATTTGGAATTGGGCTAGTCTCAGGAACAATAGCCTCAATTATTAACATTCCTTTTGATGTTGCAAAAAGTAGGATTCAAGGACCACAGCCAGTTCCTGGAGAGATCAAGTACAGAACCTGTCTTAAAACTATGGCAACAGTCTATAAAGAGGAAGGGTAAAACATTCTTATTTTAATAAATGTCCAGACCTCTGTTTTAGTTCATATGGGTCCATAACACGATGTTGTTATATTTCAGATTTCATGAGGACATTAAGCCACCATGAACACACTTATCAAAAGAACACAATGTCACACTTTGAACATGTCTTTTAGAATTAAAAGATGCTAAAAGAAACTTCCTATCTCATGTAAGCTTTTACAGAAGGCTTACTGGGCTGTCAAAATGTATGGTCCATGAATAAATGCTTTGTATATCTCATGTGCAATTTTTTCAACTCTTTTGTAAAAGGAAAATGTCACTAGAAAACAGAGTATTTCCCAATTTAACTCCACTTGTAAAATGACTGCTGAAATAATTAAGTTAGGGACAGATCTTTGTGGCAGTAACGTTTTCCAACTTTTTAAAATATTTCTTAAGTGAGGACTGAGTTGTAGCTTTGATATTCAATTATAGTCGTCATTTTGTCCATGTATGCAGCTGTTGTTAACAGAGTTGTCTTGAAAGTAAAACCATCTCACTGATTAAAGTCATATTTTTGATTGGCTGCACTCACAACATGGCTTTTGTGACTGAACATTGATTAACTTTTTCTCTTCATCTAATCTGCCTCTGTAAAATGTTAAAATCCAGATACTGCCTGTTATTGAACATGTGTAATTTCAAATAATTGCTTCTAAGTACTCTGCCAGCATTTTAACAAACACATGCTAAAATTCCATTCTTCTTTTACAGTAAGAATAATGTTTGAAATTCTTTGTTTGTTTTTCTTCTGTTGCAGATTCCTGGCTCTGTACAAAGGCTTGATTCCCAAGATCATGAGGCTTGGTCCAGGTAGTTTTTCCTCTCTTGTTTCTCTGTTGTCTTTGTTCTTTTGTATTCCTTTTTATCCAATTTCTTGACAAAGTTTAGTGAGTATCAAGCAACTTAATGAGACATTGTGCCATCTTTGAATGATTCCTTTGGGTAATAATAAAATCTAATAGTAAAGAATTTAGCTTAAGCATCTAAAAATTTATTTGCACATACAGATGGCATGATTGCAGTTCCAAGTAACTGCTAGTTGGTGAAATTACATTATTTGTGAATAAGCCAGAATTCATCTTTGCAAATGTCATAGCTGTTAAAGATTTTGAAGTACTTCTTAAAGCTTGTTGTATTCTTTCTGATGTGATTCTGTACCAATTCTGTAAAGTCCCCTTAAAACACAGGTTAGAGTCTCTCTGGTATAAATGCTCTCAGCTAGATGAGCCTAAGCGTATCACATACGAGTTACTTTCTGCTTCTTGTGCTCTTATGGATCTGGAAGGAATGGACTCTTAAGAACTGATTTGTATGATACTAGAAGACCAAGAGGACAAGAGTAGCTTCAAACTACATTGTTGATTGACCCCTCCCACTAGTTGTTAGTCCACATGCAAGGACACAGTGCTTGAAGGCTAGATCTTCAACTTATAGATTGTTTTTTCCCAAACTGCTTTTGATTAATGATGAAAGCAAAGCAATGGCCCGTTAGAATTTGTCAGCCCACAGGGGCAGCCTGTGCAAAAAAAAGCAGAAGCCCCAATTTGAACAGTATCCTCATCCCATGAGATTGTAGTTTCAATTTTGCAAAGTGGTTTAATTGGCAAGAGCACATATGGTTAAAAGAAAGTAGGTACAGAGTCTGTTCTGCAGAATGAAAGTGGCATTAGGTTTGTCTGTATAATTTTGCATATCCAGTCCTTCTTACAAGACCGTGCCTGGTTATGGTGCAGGGCAAAGGAAGAAGATGGAGAGGGGAAAAAAGGCAGCTAAGCATAACTGGAGCTGAAAGACTTTTCCCTCAGGTACTAAATTACATACAGGACAAGGAGCGGTCAGGGCTTCACTTCCCCAGTACCCTTTAGCACAGCTGACTTTAGAATGGAACTTTTCATCTTACAATTGACAATGCATTCTGGCTCAGATCTAGCAAATCAATTAAGAATGAACTTCATCTTAAACACTTCTTAGTCTCATTAACTAGTAAGAAGATTTGGATTTCTGGTTAAACAGTAACATCATCTTTATTGTGACTGGAAAAGTAATTCCTTCTTTCAACACATGAGTACTTGCAGGAAAAGAGATACACAAACATCACGCAGTATGAGAGAGGAATCAGCCCTGACTGGAGATCAAATCACATCTTCCAGACTTTGTATCTATGATTTGTTTCTTGGTCAAACTGTTGCAAACTTCTGCTCTGTCTAGCTGTCAGGGAGTTACTGTTCACAGATTTCAAGTCTTTTCATGGTTCATAAGGATTAATAACTGAAAAAATTCACGTGCTACCTCTGTGCTCCTAATTGTTTGAGCCTATCCAATCCACATACAGAAGTCAGGCCAGTTCAGCAGCACTTCTTTGTTAGAAGTGCCCCTGCAAAATGCACAAATGAGCCAACAGGCAAAAGGCAAAGGAGGGAAAATGTTTGTGCCCCAGTCCTAGCACCTGCCAGTAGTACATTGTAATACACTCCTGCAGCCCTGAATTTGGTTCTGTTTCCCATCTTCTCCAACTAGCAGCTTCTTTCTCTATGTTTAGCTATATATACACCTTCAGAAATGTTCCTTTCTCGAGCTGATACAGCAACAGCAGGGCTTAAGTCTGGCTTCACATATTTATTGAGCTTAAGCTGTGATTTTGTACTGTTGTCCATTATCTGGCAGATGACACCACTACATCAAATCAACACTGCCAGTGTTATTAGGTACAGCCACAGGAAGACTATACTTATTTCAATGCCACAGTCTTCTAATTTAGATGTAATAAATGATCAGTAGAAAACCTTTCATGAATTTTACCTTTCATGAATATTTGTCATTACATAATTTAAGTTGTTCTTTTATGGCCAAATCCAACTCCAAACAGATACACAAATATACACACATTTGCAGATGAAAAAATTCCCTTTGTATAAGAATGAATACAAACTAATCTTGCAAAAATATAACAAAAGATATCAGAAGTACACCGACGATGAGTTCAGTTTAATATACATGCTTTTCACATCAATTTTATGGTCTAACATCAAGTAAAATACGTGTTCCTAGAATTGGTGAATTTTTAATGAATTAGGAAATTGCTATAATTAATTATTTTTCAACTAAGGTTTTGCCATGTTCTGTCTTAGATTACACACTTTAAATACTCTGGAAAAACTTGAAAGTATTGAATTTTGTACACAGTAAATTAATACATTTTCTTCCAGGTGGTGCAGTGATGCTTTTGGTTTATGAATATGTTTATTCATGGCTTCAGGACACAGCTGATCCCAAGTAGTGCTTCTGAAAAATGTACTCCTTAAAATTATATGCATTCTAAAATACATTTTAATAAAGCGTAATAGATTCTCGGCTGTTGTGGTTTTGAATGCTCTCAGACTGCTGATGCTATTACAGTTCAGAACAGTTTTAATCTTCAGCTCTTGTTAAAAAAAAAAGAAAAATTGAAGTAGATACCTGCCTGAAAATGCATAAAGTAAATAACCAAATTGATATTGGTAATTTCTTCTTATGTTTCAAGAGAAAACATAAAGAAAACATGAGAACGAGGTAATTTTTCAAACTGAAAATTATGGACACTGAATTATACTATGCAGACAATACTTTTAGAACTGCATCTGAAATGGCAAAGTAATCAGTTTCAGAGCATTTTTAAAAACAAAACTGGAATTATTCCTTAGGACTAGATACTGTGATAGCATAAAATGACAGATCCAGATTAAGAACATGAGCTAAACTCTAGAAATTCTTGTGTCAAAATTTGTTCCCATTTCCATTCCAATTGAACCATGTTTGGTACAATTTCAGTAGTAGCAGAATTGCTTCTTAAGTTATTGAGAGTTAGGACAGAAAAAGTACAGCAAGGCAATCCACAACCTTAGGAATAATCATAGTATTAAATGTCCTACTTTTTCACAGACATATATATTGTGTAAAGCTCACTCAGGTCACAGAAGATACTGAACACAATTACTCTTAACCAAGTTAGATTCAGATACAAAACAGCTATGGAAACCACAGAGACACAAAATCACAGATTTGTAGGGGCTGTAAGAGACCTCCAGAGATTGTCCAGCCCAACTCCCCTACCAAAGCAGGCCTCCATACAAGAACTGGATAAATAACAAGAAAATACTTTTAGAATTTAGAATTAGAAAATACTTCACCGATCTTAATTGTGGGGTTTTGTTTGTTTGTTTTTGGCCACCTTCATATCCTAAAAATGCTCAGGGCACCTTGACTACCTTTTTTGCCTTCTGTCACCACCGCAGAGTTGAAGAGCAGTGTTCTAAACTGACAGCATGTGTGCAGTGTTAACTATCGGTACACCTCTGCCTTCCTGTAGATAAAACTTATTGCTGAGCAGCTCAGATTCTTGCTTTTCCCAGTTACTGTAATAATAGCAGTATTTCAGTGACATACTCTGGTCTTAATTAGCCATTCTTATCATTTCCATGAGATGTATTTCTGCTAGACTGAGTGATGACATAGTTTCATTTCATGCAGTTGTGACATTTGACAGTTTCTTTTCAAGAACTATTTAAGTAATTTATTCTGTCATTAAAATGTTCACTTTATCTGAAGGTTTATTGTCAAATGAATGCCTATCATGCAATTGCTGAATATTTCTGGATTACCCCATGCTGTCTTTACAGTTCAAATGCTCTTCCTCTTACAGAGGTATAAAGCTTTCTCCCAGCAATATTAAAGAAATATATTTCTAGACTGTTATTTTTAAATGACATTTCACACATGAAGTCTCATCACAAGTACTTTTTTTAATGCATGAAAAAGCAACAAATGGCTAAATATAGTTGTACATTCTAAGCGCTTTCAAGGATGCTTGTGCTGACATGCTCAGTTAACCTCTCTTTTGTCTTAATCTGACAAGATCAATTCCTCATTCCTATGTTACTTTGTAGCTAAAATTAATAAAATTAGCTCTGTTGCAGTTCCTAATTTTAAGGCAAAGGTTCCATGTCAGTACTTAGCCAAAGAGAAGACACTACTATGATCATTTCGAAAGTGAAAAGCAAAATGCATCATAATTAGTCTTTTATTAATTTAGGTCATTCAAAATATAAAAATAAAAGACTTTAAACATACTGTATATACATATAGCCTTAGGTTTTACATCCTTTCCAACATGATTTTTTTTCAGTTAATAACTCACCCTGATCTTTGTTAAAAAAAGAGAACCATTTGAAAGCAAAAAACACAGCATTCTTTTAGAAAACAAACCAATTGATATGCCTTTTTTTAATGCTTTTTTCAGGCCAATCCACCATCCTTTCCTGGTGTAACATGATGTCAGATTCAGTTTTACCTCAGGACCATGCAAACACAGTGGGGCTGTCACTGGGAGTATTAGGCTTCACCGATTTCTTTAAAAACATTTGATGCTCTAGGAATGGAGACTAGGCTTTTCATACCAAAAACTTAAATTCTGCACTCACACAGCCTGCACATTTCCCAAATTAACCCTTTCACCTCAATGAGTTCAATCCACATTTATACTCCTGTACCTCATAGCAACAGTTGAATCATATTTTTAATTTGAAAAACAAATCCTTTTATTTTTTTCTTCCAATCATCGTGAAGTGGCTTAAAGTTCTATGGGTAATAAGCTAACACGTTGTGGTTTTCAGTTTACCAGTGAGTATAAACAGTAAGGAAAATCCTTAGGAAAAGAAGTATTCTGCATCATAGGTTTATATTAAAAAAAAAAA
>VXAB01009975.1:256766-273919 GCA_013399175.1 Odontophorus gujanensis
CGTGGTGAAATTTGACAAAAAAAAAAACCTACAGGCCAATCACCAAGGGCCAAGGTCAGGCCCCTTTACTCGTGCTATATGATGCTTCCCACACAGTCGTGCTGATTTTCCATGTGGGGTCAGTTATTGTTTACACCAGGCTAATGCGTGAAGAGCTACACAAAACAAACATAAAGGAAAGACAGTTTGTGATGCTGTGTGCACTCCCAAGCAAGGATTAATTGATGCAATGGCTTGGCTTGGCTTTAAAAATTAGACCAGTTAAGAAGAAAACAAGATAATTCAAGCAATTCATGCAAGCTAAGGTTCTGTTTCTCTTAAATATCTTCTAAAACACCCCAGTATCTCATGGGAATCTCAGAAGACTTCTATTCCAGAAACTTCCTTGTTGCACTCTATCACAGACTTGTGAATCCTTGGAACTCAAAAAGCTGTATTTTGGAAGACTGCACTTCATTTATCTTTTTGTGTCTTCTTCCTTTGATATGCATCGTGTTATATGGGTAATAATCGGTACACTTGCTTAATAGTTTTATAAACCAGAAAAAAAAAAGGTTGAGAGTTGAAGTCCTGTTGTCAACTAAATCATTTATTGGCTCATGATCTTTTTCCTTCTTTTTTTTAATTCTCACTTTATTTTTCCTTGAGAGCTTGTCTGGAATTAAACCTATTTCTTTTTTTGCGGGTTTTTTGTTTTGTTTTGTTTTTTCCTATGTGCATAAATCCTCACCTTTATTTCAGCTACAAATGTATGAAGACAAAACGTAGTTAGTCACCTCACTAACAGCATGGCAGTGTGGAAATGAACTTTATGTGAACATTTTGTTGCATGTAGTGGTTTCCAACAGAGTATTTTAAAAAACATTCTACTGAAAGGCTTAAGCATCTCGTTAAAGCTAACCAGCTGTTGAATTCCTTGGTTGTGCTGAGGCCTGAGAGTATAGAATCACATCCGAGATCAGATCTTTCTTTCCTTAGGGCCATAATACAATACCTGTGTTCTTATAGAAATACTGTTCAATGAACTATTTTTTAATGTAAAAAGCAAAGGTAGCAGCAGCCAGTTACATATATCTGTATTTTAGTGGATTTACTGTGTGCAACATTGCTGGTTACTTCTATTGTTAGGAAACTTTGCCCACAGCTATCTCAGTGATGAGACTTGGAAATCCACAGAGGGGACTGTATTTCAAGAGAGGGCTGTATTTTACCTTCCCACTGAATTAATGTTTAATATGGTATGCATATAGAGCAATATTTGAAGAATGGTGTTTTCTTCTTTGTTTTAACCATCTCTGATGTAATTTAAGATATTGCACATTTATAAAAATATACAATATATTAGTATTCTATGAATGATATGAAATCTCATACCAATCTTAATTTTTCTTTCCATATTCATATTCTCAACATACCTACACCATGTGGAAAGCATTCTGGAATAATATTCAGAACTTTATTATCGCCCAAAGAAAACAGGTAAATCTTCAAAGACCAGAATGTTAGCTCTCTTGGGATTAAAGTCAAGAAATTTTAAAGCAAAATAACTGGGACAGAGTACTTGCCACTGGATACAGAAATCTAGAAAGGGAACTTGTTAATAATAAATATCTGTGTTTTTAGCACCACCACCAGTATACCTATAAGGGAAAAAAATGCTCCAGAACAATAATGTAAACCTTACCAAGAGCCGTATTTTACATTCATGAAAGCAGAAATTAAAGACAACTTCCTCTTAAAAAAAAATATTACAACATAATCTTTGGGCCAAAAATGCTGGACACGTGAGCTGACAATGACAGTACATTTCTGTTTCACAGTGGTTTTGCTGACTTACATAGCTTTATAAGCATCTTTGTACATTTCACACTAGTAGCATTTTTTCTCTCCAGTTTTCAGCTTTGTTGAGTTATTTTCCACTCATATCCGTATGTGTACTTAACACAGAAGTGGTGTTTTGTGAACCTGGAAGGCTGAGGGCATCTGGGGAGAGTTACTTGGCAGGGTGTTGGCTTTTGAATCTTCTGCTAAAGAAATAACTGTATTTCATGAGATGCTGAATCCTCCAATGTAGACCAAAAAAAATAAAATAAAAAGAGGAAAGAAACATACGTAAACCTCATCACCTGAAATTATCACTGCACCACGCAAAGACAACTGAAAATAGCCAGAAAGTCACCTTTTTAACTCCCAAGGAAAAAGAAAATAAAAAAGTAAAAAAGAATAATAATTAAAAAAAAAAAAAAAACAGAAGACAATGTACTGGGAAGTGAAAACAAATGCTGTTGAAAGCCTATATTTACAAATGGATAAAAATACAAACATATTACTGCCTGATGATGATGAAGAGCCAGAAGAATCTGAGAGCCACACATTGTCTTGGTTCTGTATTGGACTACCAAAACTCAACAAAATGACAAAAAAAGTGATTTCTTAATAGTGGTGGATTGCATAATCTTATTTTCTCTCTAGAGACAGGTTATTGGCAAGTATCTTTGATATCTTTGATATCTTGAACCACCTTTGCTGATTTGAGGCATGGCAGAATTTCCTGTGATTATTTTTCTTTATTGATTTATACACAAATCTTAACAACAATTGCACGTTTAATAACTCTGTGGTGATTAAGAATAAATATGTGTGGTTTGACCAGAGGAGTGTTAGACAAGTTTCCACGGGCCCTTTGAGGGACACAAGACCTTTACTTAGAGAGTGCAAGGGCATCAGCATGCTCCCCTCTGCTTCTGATGCTGCCTTCAGCTCTTTCAGTCCCGAAAAGTCGTGTGGGAGACAAGTCAGGAGGAGAAAGGCCCTGCTGCGCCAGCATGAGGAGACCAGTCTGTGAGCCAGCCCAGTGCTGGGGACAATGGCTTGGAGCAGCTCCTGCATCAGAGGGCGGAGGCCGTGACTGAGTGGCTGCCTTCTCTGGCCGACTGCATGCCCTTGAAGGCCAGCGAGGCAGGGAGGTCGCAGCCATGAGGGGAGAGTGGCGTGCCTGCAGCGTGCTGCCACCCATGGCCTGCCATGTAGCTGGAGGGAGCCGTGCTGTATGGCATGTAGGGCGACACCTGAGCCGATGTGGCGTAGGGAGACATGGCTGGTGCAGATACAAAGCTTCCAACTGCTGGGAGGCCGTTGTGTGCCTGAAAGGAAAGGGAGACATGTTTCTACGGGTGGAAGATGTTTTAGAGATAAAGGAGAAATTCTTCACAATAAAGGTGGTCAGGCAAATGTTGCCCAGAGAGGGTATGGATGCCCTGTCCCTAGAGATGTTCAAGGCCAGGCTGGATGGGACCTTGAGCTGCCAGATCTAAGCGTCCCTGTCCATGACAGGGAGTTGGAGCTAGATAATCTTTAAAGTCCTTTCAAACTGAGTTTATGATTTTAGGATAAAGCCTATCTGCCATGAAGAAAGCAGCTGAGGCTCTGTACAAGAGCCAGGACCAGTGATGCCCATGTGGCAGCTGGACACAGATAACTGAAGAACCACCTGCCATCATTCTCCCAGATGTCCATGGTGCAGAGGTCCCTTTGTGTTTTGCTTTTAAGACCTGCTATCTGAAACAGCCTGCACACCTCTCACAGGAGCCTATCCATGGCCATAACCAGCTGCTGACACTTAAGGAACACATGTTGAGGGCAGGACAAGGACCCACAAGTATTATTCTATGATTCTGATATTATTAGATATTTAGTTAGTCTTTGTGAGTCCAGGAATTGAACTCGATTTTTGTGTGTCTCCTCCAACTCATGATATTCTATGAGTATGGCCTTCTTGCATTGCCACCTGCAATGCCAGGGACTCCTGCAGCCCGTGGTTGCATCTAATGCTGATGCTCAAGACCTAGTGCTACTGTTATTTGTTATGGACCCATCCCAGCACCTCACCTGATCCAGCCCCAGGAGGCTCAGCCCTGAGCTGCATCAGTCAGGCATGGGCACAGATCCCAACGTAATGCCCCCCTGAGTGAAAGGTAACAAGGAGCTGGGGAATGGAAACATCTGAAATTCTTTGGTAACTGTTTGCTCAGAGCTTTAGACAGAACTTTAGTATTATTACTGATTATGTCTTTTAAAATCTGTTTTCTAGGTGTCTTTAATATAACCTTGCAAATGTTCTTTGCTCACAGCTTCTCATGGTTTCAATGGCACTTCTGTGCACAAAGCAATTATAGGGCTAGGTCTTTTCCTGCAAGCTATTTTCTTAGGTCCTACCATGGGCTAGGGAGACGGGTTTCTATTTAAATAAAGAAGGGAGAGTCCTTCAGTCTGCCGGGGTAGGATTTCACAATGAATGACTCCTTATTTAAATAAAAAAGTTCAGTGTTTTACTTCACACCCTGTAAATGCTTCTTCAGTGGAACAGAAACAAAACAGGATCATTTATCTTGCTTAGGTTTCGATTTGTGTAGTGTTTATGTTTTAGGATTTGAGGTGGTATTTTTTTCCCAGAAAGGTTTTCTGAGTATGAAAGAGTGGATATTGATTCAGCAGATCATGTAATGTCTGCCAATTTTTCAGACATTTAATCACCTGGTAAAACTGGACCTAACCTGGACAGTGCAGAGCTGAGAAGCAAAACAGACTTTTGTTCCTGCTGAAACTTCAAACAGTGTTAACATTTCACTTGATCAATCTCTGTCCAATTTGCACCTGCCCAAATTTCCAGTATTTATCTCCATAAAAAGCATGAGCTTACTTTCAGGTGTATATTTCCTATATTTCCAGTGTAACTCAATTCCACTGGCTGGACTGTCTTCTCATTGCTGCTTGGAAAAACAAGCAGTAATCCTGCTAGAGTCAATATAAATGTGTGCAGCAATCTAAAACAGCAGGAGACAGTAAGGGGATTCCAGCCATAAGTCTCAAATAGGGATATTAATTGGTACAAAACATACAGTTGCAGCAGCAACATAATTATCATTCCAAATCCATAAACACTTTGTTGAGGCTGAACTCACCTTATTCTTTTGAAAATCTAAATATGTGACCTGACCTTCAACTCCAATTACATGTCTCCTACTGTGTCTCAGAATTACACTTTAGCCTCAGTTCTAAATATCAGCGTTTTCAGCAATACTAATTAATACAAACCCTAGAATAATTGCATTGTAAATTACTACACTTCTTAAATCACATGGAAAATGATTTCACTGAATTTATTGAAGTTTAAAAGCATGACAGGTCCAAAATAGCTGCTGTTCCCCAAGCTCCATGCCTCTTCCACCACGTAAATATTTTTCTGCAGAGTATGGAACCAGAAGGAAGCATAGTTTCTCTGGTTTTCCCAACAGCAACAATACCTTTTCATGAGGGCAGCAGACAGTAGAGGCAGACTATAACACAGGCATCAAGACTCACAACCCAACAGAATCCTGCAAGGAGAGTGACAGAAATCCTGTGGGGGGCTGGAAGGTGGCCTGGAGCCTGTCCCTGGGGAGTCCCATAATTGGTGTGGCAACATGGGACAGCCAAACCTCCAGCCTGAAGGCTCAGAGGAGTTTCTCTGGATGGCCATGTGCTCCTCCAGGCTTGCCCACTCTCAAGTAGGTTGGTACCCAGGAGCAGGCTGGAGGCTGGATGTCCCATTTTAAGTAAGGTGCCTCAGCATGAATGGTGATGTCCTATGAGCCTTTGCTCATGCCTTTGTAAGACTCCTCCTAGGCTACAGAAGAGGAACGTGTCCCTCCAGCCTTCCACCTTGTCACTGCTCCCCTCGTAACACATGGCTCTGGGAAAAGCCAGCCTCCTTTTTTGCTGTAGAGGAGATAAAATGTTTCCCATATGCTGTACAGACCACTGTGCTGTAGTATGCTCTCCAACCACTGGTGCTTCCTCCTAAAACTCTTTGGAAAAGGCAGATGCTCTAACATCTCATCTGAGTAGAATAAGTACTCAGGCTACAAATGCATCTTCAAAGCTGTGTGCAGTCCTGCATTATGCCAATGCTGAAATACCATTTGGTGCAATCACTTTGCCACGGAATTGTCCCCATCCCACTATCACAGGCCAAGAGTCTGTCAGTGAGAAAGGCAACTTTCAGCCCTCAAGAAATGGCTTCATGCTATGTGCAAACCAAAACACTGCATCCAGACAACAAATAAATAAATAAATAAATAACTCTAGAGATTATGACTATGTCTATATTCATAAATAAAGTAGACCAGGGCCAATTCTTAACACTGAGGACTATCAGCATCATGCAATATCCAGCCTTACAGCTCAGCTCCCTCTGGCCAGAAACAGGGCGGGCTCATCCACACTGCCTTTGGGGGGGCTCCCTGGCCCATGCCCTGCCTGACCCCGTGCTGGGGGGTCATGCTTTTCTTAACCTATAGCCATGAGAACTGATGTTTTCATGCTGTCTAACTGTTTTGAATGTGAGAAAGATCTTGCCAGAAACATTTGGTGCAGAACATGGAGATGCACGTGTAGGGACTCCCAGAGATCTGTCAGATGCTTGAAAGCTATTGTCTCTGCCTCACTGAATAAATTAATCCCTTGCATTTTAGTTCAAGTGCTACCAAGTTTTAGTGCTTGAAGATCAGTGATGTGAATGTCAGTAGGTATCTGAGGAAAGCAGGCAGCACAGGGTTGAGCCAGGGCTTTCCCCACACAGAGCAGGGTTCTGCTTCAGTGGGAGATTGTGCCATTCTGGCAAAGCAGCTCCTCTAGTCCCAATTCAAAGCTGAGAGGATAAAAAAACCCTCACCTTATGTGACTTAAAGCTGAACCATTCAGAAAAGAAACACTGATTTTCTTCTCTGACTTTCAGCATCAAGGGACTTGATGCAATGATTTTAACCACAGGGGCTTTTCTGTTACACAGCTGTAGAGCATGCAGGTTATCAGAAGGGTTGACACTTGTCTGTCAGTCTGGCATTTTTTACAAACATGACATTCACTTAAAATAAATGGAGGGGATTAAGTTCCATGATCCTGTACATAGTGGATGAATAATTCATCCTGCAGTATTTCAGTTGGGAAATGAGCACCAAAATCCAAACATTCATAATTAGGAGTGTGGGAACCCCATGATGATTTCGGATTTTTTAAAATCCTTGGAACTTGTCTTAAATGAAGAGCCTCTTGAACCTTGTTTTTAAGTTTTATAAACATTTTTTTCCTTAATTCAAACCATTGGTTATCAAGAGAAACAATTTAAAAACAAATGTACTAACACATAGTTCTTACTGAGGGAGATAGCTGCTGCACCAGCAATCAGAGTTCCTGCTGGAAGTGCTCCACTGGCTGGCTTCTACAGAGAGCAGAGGGACACAATTGCTCTCCACTGCTGCCTCTACTGATGTTTGGAAACAGCTGATGGAATAACTGCTTCCAAATTTCAGGGCTATACTGTCAACCTAGAACACGTGATTTGTGAATTCAGAGAATCATGTTCTCACAAAGGTACCTGCAAACAACAGCCAAGTCAGGATTGCAAGATCAGTCTCGTGCCACCCTACTGAGTTACTGTGACACATGCCAGCATGAATGAAAAGAATATCAAGGAGGAATCAAACCACAGAGACTTAAAATGTCACTTTATGTGATACAAAATGATGACACTGTGTGCATTTTCACCAGGGGAGGAATTGACTTGGTAGTTTTAGTAGAAGAAGTTGTAGTTTTAGATGCTATAGGTATGGTGCATTGCTTTCAGCCTATTTGGGATTTGGGACATAAAGGAGTGAGTGGATTGTGCTGAATTGTCTTTGGAACAAATAACTTCCACCATCTGTTTAGACTCCTAGAAGTCAAAACCCAAGATCGCTGCCCACAACTCAGTTTCTACTATGGAGCTTACGCTGGTGTAACATGCCATACCGCTCAGTCTTGGCCTCCTCTCTCCTGCATTTCAGGTCACAAAATTTCTGCACAGGCTTCTCGATCAACTCATGTCAGACAAGCCAAGTGACTTTTTTTTCTGTCTTGCCTTTGTTGATACAGGGAAAACACAAGCTAGATTCCACTTTCAGGCATAAATTCAACTTGCATCCTGTAACTGAGTTATGTTGTTTTGTTTCACACCCTTCTCTTCTCTTCTTTCAAAATTAGTTGATTAGTATCAAAATTAGATTCCCTCCCTGTAGCTTCTAAATATTTCCAAAAAGTGACCCAGAGTTATCTCCATTTTCTCCGAAATAGTATTTGAAATTGCAAGTTTGCATTTAGATTAACTGTTATTTATAGCAATCATGCAAAGAATCTCATTCTGAGTTTACACAAATACAAATGGGACATGGATGCTACCTCTGTTTCATAGTCTGACTCTAAAGTAGACCACTGACTCTGTCCAAAAGAATGCAGATGATTCTTCTTATGTTAAAGTAATTGTTTCTAATGGTTTGTGTCCTCTGTCCATTGTAACATAATTGCTACAAAATAGTTTTGAAGGGGCAATGTATTATACAGATAAAGCATTAGTTTTGTGGAAGCATTCTAAATGTTTAGGAAACAAGAGTTTCTAGAGAAATGGCACTGGCTTTAAGACCAAGCTACCTGATCTGACAGCTCTGATGAGCTCGGACATGACACAGCCTGAACTCCCCTGCCAGAACCAGCAGCAGCTCTGCCTGTGCCACAGCTTCAGAACACACCTCTGGTTGCTGTATCATGTTTCTCATAGCAGGGAGCAGAGCTGAGTATTTTATCCTTCAATCAGAAAAGCAAATGACCATAAAAACCCAGAGGATAGCTAATGTTCTTTGTGGTGTGCACATCATCAGTCAAAAAGGTGATGGTAACAAGACTAGGAGCAATCAAATGCAAACTGAAAGCATAAAGGAAGCAAATATGTAGTTCTCCCTTTTTAATTGGAGCTTAAACATGATTTATAAATCAAACCAACACATGGCATCCCAAGGGAAGAATAAACAAATTTTCTAAGTAAAACATCATCAGCGGGCATGTAATGGAAATCTCATTTTAGAAAACAGCATTACCTAAAGATGTAAGTAATACACCTGTGTTACTTTTAAGCTTTTCAAATAAAATATTATGGTGCACATTGTAGTTAACTAAATTAGAGCTAAATTCTGAAGCTGCTGTTCAGTTCATCACCATCAGTGAGAAAAATTACATGGTCCTAAAAACACTCACTCAAAATCAGCATCTCACTAAAATTAACATCTTACAGACGTAAGTCAGAGTTACCTAAAAAACAGACACTACAGACATGAGCAGCGAATTTATTTCTTCAATTTATGATAACTCTGTATTAAGAAAGTTTTAAAGAAAAATGTAATAAAATTGCTAAGATGACAAGATGTATGTGATAACCCAGTCAGAGCTGATCTTGCAAACTACTTCTGCTGTTTTTTCCTGATGCTGGAAATCTTTCTGCAAAAGTGTGTTCAAAGCTCATGTTAGACCATGTCCATATTCTTATATGATGACCTTTTACTGAACATGTTCCCACTTTCATTTTCTGCTAATTGAAGCAGTAGAAAGCTAGAATGGACAGATTCTGAAAAGTGAAAACATTTTCAATAAATGATTTTGAAGTCCAAAAAACCTTGAACAGAGGTGGGAATATTTTGTAGGTAGGATACTACTTTGAAAAGTGCCTTATATTTCAATAAGAACTGGAGAGATAATACATAGAAACTGAGGAGCTTTTAAAGTAGCACACGGGCAAAATGTTTACAGTCTGAAATGCTGTAAAATGTTTACAGCTCAAAATGCTGCTGAGCTGAGTTGATTCCCAGATCATTGGGCTTTAAAAATAGGAAGAAAACTTTCAAAGCTAGGGAGTTACAGGTTTCTCTTTCCCCTCTCCGTTGTATAAAGCAATGCTGACATCCTATTTGAAGACACAGCTAGAACAGATAATATGCAGTCTTAAGTGCTTTGTAGCATTGTAAACGTACTCAGTTATCCAATTCTATACCATCTCTCTTACACTGATGCTTTTATCTTTACATCTGTTTTCCCTGTTATTAAATTCAATAGTCCTTGCATTACACTATACCACATGAGCAAATCACACTACTTCTAAAATAAACTTCTTCTGCTTAATAATGAGCAGACCCTATTCCCTCTGCTTAATGTGCTTTTTTATTAACTTAAAGTTCCTTCCTTTTCTTGTGGGCATCTCCAGCTGCTCTGAATAACACAGAAATCAGATAGGATCAATTGAGCGTTTTAACTGAAGTTGCGACATGCATCAAGATCACTCTTAATTATATTTCCTTATCAAATTTTGAATCTCAGCCTCTTCAGGGAAATAAAAACACTCTTTTGGAAATAGTAATAACTGGAATTTACACACCATCACCAATACTTTCCTAAAGGAGCCATGGGCATTTTATGTCTTTTTGAAAACCAACTACAACAGAAACAAAAGAAAAAGAATGAAAAACCTCTTTCACAGAGACTTAAACAGGTAAAAACAATCTGAGTAATCCACTACAAAAACAGTAGAGGGAAGGGGAGAAGGGAATAAAACGGCTGAGACCAGGTGGACCGAGGGAAAACAGACTGCTCTCCTGGGGAAAAGTGCAAGCAAGTGTTTTAGATGCTTCCTCAGAAGCAAACGATTTTAGGTGATTTTCACAGTGAAATTATTTCTATCACATAGGACATATCAAGCACATACTAATAGGATCTGCCTAAAATGTCTCCCAAAATTTGAGTATTGTGCAAGTGCTGTAGGTTCTCTAAATTGTTGGTTTCCATTCACGCTCCAGTTTAGGAAGAGCAGTTTAAATGGAATTTACCACCTTTCCAATGAAAGTGTTGGCTCTTGGGTTATTTTCTAGTTATTTAGTAAACCTCACAATTCTAATTACTCTGAGTATGAAGTTTGATTTCCATAATAAAGATGAAACTTGAACTTCCTTTAGACAGATACACTGTGCTTAGTAGGACAACAGGATAGCTCAGGAAAAGTCATGCCATGAGAACAAAGTCCCCTGAGTAAGAACTAGCAGCACAATTGCATTGTTTTAAAACAGATTTGCACAGTAATTCACCCCTAGTATTTTGGCAAAATCTGGAGTTGTGCAGGGCAATTACAGACATTAAACAAGTAAACACAATGAGTGGGCTAAGCATTTGTTCTTCCTACAATTATGTTTTAAGCTATGATGTATTAGCAAAAATTCGTAAGAGAAAAATACTTTATATAGTATATGTAACAATACATCATAATTTAAATATAGTGTTATTTAAATGAAACTGAAGTTGATAGAAATGTTACAAACATAAAGACATCAAAAGGATTTTTTCTGGTTAGAAGTTGGGTAAATATGAGGTCAAACTGGTCAAAACCTCACTTTGTCCTCTTTAGGGGAAACTGAAACTGCACTCCCCTTTGCCTAACAAATTCCTGATGCTATGGAGGAAATTACTGAGCAGCTGGCAAGTTAGGGTGGGTGAAATCACAACCCACTGAATAGACATCATCATTATGATTGGTCATATATGTAATCCCTAAGATCTGATAAACTGCCACAACAGTTTATCACTATACAGCTTTTGTCTACTTTATACTCTCCTGTAAGCACCAGAAGACTGAAGAGATCAGTTCCTGTTTGATCCCCGTGCCTGAATACCGTTCCCTGGCTGTGGCACACATCTCCCACCACTCTCACAGAATCACAGAATGGCCTTCCTCCTCACCTTCCAGGCCTTGGGCATCTTTATCACAGCAGAGCTCCTGGCCACTTGGGACCCTTGGAGTAGAGGGTGGTCAGTGTGTAGTCCAAGTATCATTGCACCATTCACTCACCTCTCTGACTTTCTTTATTAGTTTCATCCGGGTGGAGTGCCCTGTAGCCATGTGGGTTGGTGGGCAGGGCACTGGGTTTTGGCCGTGGAAGCAGGTGGCCAGTAAGAGGCAGGTCTCACAAATGGGGTTCGAATGGGGTGCCATCCAGATCACCTGGGAAGGAATCGTGTGCATGTAGTGGGATCAGCTCATGCCCCTCACCCACAACATGCATTGACATGGATGCCTAGACCTCGAGCAAGCCATCTTAGTGTTTGTATTATAATAACAGACACTGGTCTGGAAATAAGACAGAACTGGAGAGTCTCCAAGCCAAGGTCTGAGCCCTTGCACCAGACAGGAACTCTGCTTACAGTTCTGCTAGGTACTATGGCAAGGAACCCAAAATGTCCCTCTCTTTAGCAGCATCCCTTCCCCCAGGTATAGGTTGGGAGCTGGCAGTTTGAACCTCTGTCATAATGGATTTTGCATGGATCCATAATAGGAGTTTAATTCCCTGAATCCTGACTTAGAATATAAAATGCCAAGTAAGCAATCTGCTAATGAAATTTTGCAGTAAATAATCTGTGTAGGAGGGTCACGTCATTTAAAGTTAAGTTTGCATCTCACTCCCAAAGAAGTAACTGTACATTGCAGGCTCTAAGCAGAGCAGATAAAAACAATTACAGATGCTTTGGCCATAACATTCATTGTTCATCTACAGTCATTGTTCAGGAACTTAAATATTTACCTTTCTTATATTTTCTGTGTGAATAATTGCCCAGAATTGCACCCACAATTATTTGCAATCTCTTGCCCTAAAATGGAGCCTTCACTTTTATGCTGCAAGCAACATGGAGATCAGGATTGCCTCATCAGAATGCAACCAAAGCACAGAACAAGGAGTGCCATCCCAGTGAACTGAGAAGTCAAGACCAGAACAGCTGAGGAAGTTTTGCTGAGACAGAGGTGAAAGGTTTGCTACTTTGGGGCCCACCTGGTATATCAGAGAAAGACTACCCAAATCACATTCACAAGCCCCTTGTAACTAGAAGTGTTCTCAGCAGCTCCAATAGGTTTGGAGTCAGTCCTCCAAACAGCTCACACTTCTCTCGAGTAAACTCATAACAACCTCTTGCTCTTAGATCCCATTTACAAACATTTTCCTTTTAATGAGCATCATCTCCCTCTGGCAGCATGCATGTCTGCTTCTTGCAGTACACACAGAAAATAATTCTGAAAAAAATATATATTTCCAAAGCTATTTACATCTCAACAAATTTTACAGGCACGGGTCAGACCTTCTGTATTTTCATACACATGCAAATACCAACTCCAGTTCTTTCACTTTACACATCCCTTACATTAGTTCAGAAAGACAAAAGCATGAGATGGTTGAAAATCGATTTATGAATATGAGAAATATTTATTAAATTATTTCATTTCCAATACAGGGTACAATTGGATTTGTATCCCAATGATTTTGGTTGGTATTTTTTTCTTAATGCAACCATTGCTATAAGCTGTTTAATGCATAAAAGTACTCAGGATATTTGTCCTTTCTGTTAGTAATATGATAATCCATAGAAGCCTTCCCCCAACACCACACTGAATGTGTCAATATCAGCATGTAACTGAGCTCCGTACAAAACTTGTACAACCTAAAACTGTCAAGCTCTCAGAAAACTATTTTACTTTTCAATTTGTCTGATTCATAATTGCACTGTTTGCAAAGCTGTATTGTAAGAGAAATGTGCAAAAATACTGCAGTGGGAAAATATAATGTGGCTCCTTACACAGGGACAATAACTTGGGACATCAGGTAATTAGAAGCAAATACAAAATTCACAAGGCATTGTTGTGACTCCCTATTCAGTTTTGGTGCATAATGAGAGTCCTCCAGGCAGTTCTCCAACTCCCCAGCCCAAACACCAAATAACACTGCAAAGACACCCCAGTGAAATTAATAACACTTAAAGTGAAAAGTGTTCTACAGAGAGGTTCAGCCATTCAGCTTCATGTTGAACAAGTAGGACTACGTATTGCCAAGGCCAAAATTTGAAGTTTTCCTCCCTTTTTTTCTAATCCTCTCTGAGACTGAATTCCCACTGACATGTAGGTAATGGGTAAAATGCAACCACCCACACTGCTCTCAGATGAGCCCTGGCTGAAGCATCAGAGCGCCCCTAAACACAAGGCTGCAGAGCCTTGATCTGAAACAAATGGGTATCCCTTGGAAGGAGGGAACAAATTGATACAGTTTGAAAGTACACGAGTCTCTTCCTCAGGCTCAGTTTTCCTAGTCTTGCTTGTGCCAAAAGAATTTCCAAAGGATTTCTTGAGAGGTAAAATACTATCTTCCATGACTGAGTTGGGAGGAAGAAGTTCTCCACCCACCCAGTAGCTATGGAGGTTTTTGCAAGTTGCAGGCAGATGAATCTGTGCCACAAACACTGCCAGTGCTTAAAATATAATGCTGATACTAGTTAGGAACAGCAGAATTCACTGTAGGGCTCACACAATTCTTCATTAATGTGATTCAGAGCACATTCCTTCTGCTTCTGTTATATAACTGGAAAACCTGAGTGAAACTCATGTGCTGGGTTCTGTGCTCCGCTGACTTGTTTGTACGGGCACAACACTGGAGCAAGCACTATAGATCCACCTCTCTTTTGTGGGGGAATTCCTCTCTGCCTTCTCAAGATCCAGCATTTACAATGAGATTTGCACAGAGGAGATGAAAGTTGCATTTACCCTGAAGTCCAAATTGAGAGCCTATTGCAATGTAATTCTTCTGGCATGAAAATTATCTCTGTGACTTTCCCCTTTCCCACCATTCCAGCCTCCTGCTTGCTAGATCTGCATAAATGAACTAATATTCTCTCCTGTCCTCTACTCGTCTATCTCCATACGAAGCAATATGTGTGGTTAAAAAATAAAAAATAAAAAGAAAGAAAAGAAAAGAAGAAGAAGAAGAAGAAATTAAAAAGCACGTGTAAATGACCAAGGATGCATTTTGGTGAGACTGAATTGCCATGGAAATGCACCCCAGACTCACTGAGCTTCATCAAACAGGCAGCCAAGGCAGTTCTACGTGCAGCAAGATTTTGGCTCATAAATTTCACTTTGCGCCTTTGGCCAAAGTAAATAAATAAATAAATAGGAAGTTAGGAAAAATAAATAAATAAAAACCACCACTTTTTCACCCCCTTATTTGTCATTAATTTTCTTTAAACACATGCTGAATGAGTAAGGTACTGAACTTGTGACATACAAGGCAGCTAATGTATGAACACATGACTGAAGTTACTAAGCAAGGCTGAATATCATGTGAATAGACTGGTCTGTAGTACAGAAATGCCCATTAATATGTATTACTGAGGGGAAATCTCATATGTATCTTCTTTTAGTGAGCAGAGATAATCTAAAAAGCATTTATCCAAAAGGCCATTTTCTTTTCTGTCCTTTTAAACATTCTGGACAATGTATTTTTATCAATGAATTCCACTTTATTAATTGCAATTTTCTCCATTTTTAAATAGTGAATATGTTTAAATTACATTTGTCAGACAATCTTTCAGATTGAACAGAACTCCAAAATAGAACTGATATTAACAATAGAGCACTAATAAGTTATGAATATGAAAGCATAAATGTTGAAAGAGTGAAAAAAAAAAAAGAAAAAATAGTTTCCAACACCAGCACTGAAAATCACACAACATACATAGCATTGTTCCTCAGCGTGCCCGTTGAGGTAAATGAAATTCCAAAGGTGTATTATTCTTGAGCCACATCCTGTGATTTTTGTGGCAGAATCAGTGAATGGCCCAGACTGGTGTCTAAGAGAACACAGCCCTGGCACAGCTGGCCTCAGCAGAAAATGAAGATCTTCATAATTTACAGTAAGAGTGCTAGTAACTTATTTGTTTCCTAATAAAACTGTGGAAGGATGAATATTAACTCTAAGTCTAATTCTATCTTTAACTGCACAGTCATGGCTATAACACTCCGTACATTTTTTTATAGTATGCAATGAACAAAATAACACAATAATAGAAAAAGAAATAATGCAAAACAAATGGAATAACATTAAGGGCATCATATTGTTTGTAAGACAGAATATGTAACAATGTGGTTGTTCACTTTGGGGACCTATGGTACGTCCCATTCTACCTCGGTCACTACAAGTACCCACACAGCTTGTACTCAACAGCTCAAACGGGTTTGGTTCAGCTCCTCTTAGCACCAAACTAATCACGGATTCCGAAAGCAGACTCAGAACTCAGCACACATGTCCCAGACCTCTGTCACTGAGAGGCAGTACACTGAGAGGTCCTTTTTTTTTTTTTTTTTTTTTTTTTTTTTTTTTTTTTTTATTTTATATAGTGTGGGGAAAAGCNTGAATTCATTACAAGTGTGACAAATGAACCACAGGGAAGGCAATGGGTCTGGGAAACCCGTCTTATGTCTTGAAACATTTCCATCGAATGGAAAAAGTACAGATGGTTGGGTTTTTTTGGTTTGTTTGGTTGGTTGTGTTTTTCTGAAACCTGCACTGCCCAGCTAGAAACAGTTAATTCTTTTAAAGCTTTTCCTCTGGCATGGGATTTGATTAGCACAAAGATTTAGACAGAGATTTGTTAAGTCGCAGCTATATCGTGCTGTAATAAAATCATTGGCAGTTCGCAATCTACTTAAGCGGTTAAAAACGCTTCTCGTAGGAAGCAGATGCACCTCATTTGTGAATTCTTCCTCTACCTCCCGAGTGCCGCGCACAGCCCGCAGCGCGGCCACCAGGGCGGCACTGGGAAGCACTGAGAGCGGCAGGGGCACAGAGCGACCGAGCCGACAGCGGGAGCTCAGCCCCGGGAAGGGGCCGCAGCCCCGGGGCCGAGCTCGGGAGCCCCACGCACCTCCCCTCCCGGCCGGCCCTCTCCCTTTACCTGGCTGTACTTGGCCTCCTGTTCCAGAGAGCTCTTCTCCAGCCCGTTCACAGTGTGCTGAGCTGCAGGGGGGAAGCTGCTACGGCCCAGGCTGCTCCACTCTTCCACCTTGGGGCTGGGGTATGACGAGGCGTCACTCACTGCGGAAAACACGGAGGCAGGGGGTTAAAGGCAGAGCTAAGGGGTGGCAGTCCCTCAACTCCTGCACAGCGCTGAGCCCCACTGCCCTCCCTGGAGGGGGAGATGGCTGTGCCTCCCATCTCTCCGAGCAGTCGGTTAGAAGAGCATCGTGCCACCAGGCGCAGAGCTGGCTCGGCCCGGTGCTTGGCCTCCCCGGAGTCTGCTGGGGAGGCTGATAGGAATCGCCGCCGATGTAAATAGCAGCCCGCAATAGAAGGAAAGCTAGCACAGGCGGCCGGCGCACCGGGCTCTAAATACGATTGGGACCAAAACTAAGAAAAAGCAAACAAACAAACAAAACAAATTTAAAAATAAAA
>VXAB01009975.1:279736-357612 GCA_013399175.1 Odontophorus gujanensis
GGGAGGGGACCCCACTCCGACGTACACACTCTGTGAGGAGAGTCCCCAGGACCCTTTCGAGAGGCCGAGCCCGGCAGCCGCATTTCTAGAGGAGGCGCGGGGAGGTGCGGGACTGCTGCGGCGGAGCTCGGAGCCACGCGAACGAGGTGCGGCTGCCGCAGGGATTGCCGCGGGCTGCCCCAAACCCGGCCCCGGCTATGCCGCGGGTAGAGCTCTGCCGGCACCGCTCTCGCTTTCTGCGGGGCATTCAAGGAGAGGGATGGAGTGGCCTCTGTGTCCTTTGTTCACGTTAGGGATTTCTCGTCAGCAGATGTCTCTTCCGTCACTTGCTGTGACGCTGCCTTAAGGTACAGCGCTGAATGCCACAGCCGGGTATCTCAGTGTTTGGCTAACTTGGCTGTACGGGTGCGAAAACGACGACGCGGGAGATATTCGGATATCACGTCAATGAATGAATATTCACACGTGCACAGGAATATCTGCAGGAGCATCAGACGTCCCAGGAAATAATTTTTCATTCTGTCCTGTTCCCAAGTGGGCTTTAGGGACAGCCGCGCAGTGCCAAGTGTGAGTGGTTTCAGTGTTAAGAAATTTATTTACATCAAGGACAGGTCAGAGAATGGGAGTTTAACGGGATGGATTCGTTTTATATTTTTTCCAGCAGTTACAAGCAAGTGTAACCTTCCCTTACACCCTTACGAAGCAATGAGGGCCAACGCGGGTTGGTCTTGGGGTCACCGTGCCGCTGGCGGAGCCCCGGATCTGAAGGGAAACGAAAAGTGACAGCAGTGAAGGCCCCCCCGTGAGAGCACCGTGAGCACCGCGCTGCTGGGCAGGGGATACAGCCCCCTGCGAAGCTCCTTCGGGGCGGAAGGGAGCGGGGTAACCCCGTGTCACCGCGTAGGGAACGGCAAAGGGGCTCTCTCCGGGCTGCAGCCCGGGGCACAGACGGCCCCGATGGCCACCGACCGACGGACACAGCTCCCGGGTCCCCCTTGGTGAAGGCGGTGCACCGATGGCACATGGACAGGTGAAATAAAACCTCAGTGGTGTCAAGCCGGGGACGACTCGGTGGCCTCCACGCTGCCCCTATCTGGGACTGACCGACCCTCCCGCCGGGAGCCGACAACTCCCGCTCGGTCGGGGGTGCGTCCCTTCGGCCCCGGCCCGGCCACCGCCCTGCTCTCAATCTGTGCTCGGGTGCTGGGAGCGACGCTGGGGGGGGTCGGGGGGGGGGCTTAATGATGTGTGTGTAACTGGGGCAGGTTTAATAACTTTGCCGCCACTTGTTCTTAGCAGCCCCTCTGGAAACCAGACAGTGTCTCATTAGGGCTTTCCTGGTACAAACATTTGACTCGAAGGAGCGGTGCGGAGTTAATTTCTCCTTGCGCTAGGATTTGTTTAATGACATAGAGGGAAATAGACAATTCTCATGTACCAGACCATAAAGCTACAGAGAGGCAGATCTTTAAAAGCATATTTTGTTCTAATCGAGCAATCGGGTTTTCATTTGTCACATGTTACATGAATTTCGAGTAAATGAAAAAAATGCCTCTATTGTTCTGCATCAAATTATAGGAACCAATTGGGAATTCCTGGGCAATTTTCTCCATCTCTCTTTCACTTCCACAACACCTCGTACCAGTGCCACCTACAGGAACACTCGCGTCCTCGAGCTTGTTTCACGTCGGAAAGGAAAAATATCGACTCCGAAAACTGTTTTTCTTCGTAGCTTTCACCGAGAGCCTCACGTAGCACCGCTGTGCCCGTGTGTGCGGACACGCTGCCTCCCGCTGTGCCGGGCGGGTGGACGGGAATCGGGGCGGGGAAGGAGGCCGCTGCCGCTGGAGCCTCTCACGCCGCACCGTCCGGTTGCAGAGGGTCGTGCAGTGTGATCGCAGCCTCTCGTCGCTCCAGAGCCCCGCGCACCTCTCGGCAGCCAGGGGACTTTACGAACGCAGTGTCCCAAATCAATGCCCGTCTATCTGCTGGCTGCGTTTTACGAGAGGCAGCTCCGAGCCAAGCGCCGCTCCGCCTCACTCTCCCGCACACCTTTGGGGGCTCTACCTTCGCCAGAAGTTTTATAACGAGTTCCTCAGAAACTCCAGGGGAAAAATAATGATCTCTCCCATCACGGTTACAGCGGAGGAGGCCCCGGCTGGCAGCGGGGCTGCCCTCGTCGCAGCCTCCCGGGCCCGGGGTGAGCTGCTCAGGTTGTTCGCCGGGGCGGGGAGGGGATCTGTCCCCTAACCTTGTCCTTCAGTTACAGCGACACTGCAGATGTTTGTCCAAAATGAGGTGGCAGTTGTGCCTGAAAGAGCTTATACGTGCACCCTTTTCTCTGCGTCCTTTAAAGTTTTTCAGTTCCCATACATCTTATCCAAAAATTCATATACGTGTATCTTCGTACTGTACGTATTCATATATTCATACTCATCGTCGATACTGTATATTCATTTATGCAGTGTATGTTGTTGATGCCCTCTGGCTCTGGGCAGGAAACACCTCCGAACGAGCCGAGGAGTGCACGCTGTCGGTACTTAAGATACAAACCCCGCAGTTCGGTTTTGCTGATAGGATGAGAAACGCGAGCAGATTTGTGGAAGAAATAAACCCTTACGACCTACACCTGAAGATTTATGGTCGTTTTCATATTACAAAGCGTAGAGAAAACTCCATCGTTACAGCTTTGAGAGTTTTATTTCGTTGTGAGAAATAATAATCGTAAATTAATCATAATCATAATTCGGACATGGGAGGCAGCCGAGCTCCCCTTCTCTTTTTCCTCTGCGGGTTTGCAGCTGAGCCCGACGGCTCCCCGAGGTGGGAACATACCCACTCCGCGCCTCCCACGAAGGTCCGGAGGCACGATTGGCGCCGGGGGCAATCAGTCATTCCCTGCGTGAAGCACTACGGGCGTAATCGAGCGTAGAGTCCACCTCGGTTGCAGTTTTCTTGCGAAGTAAGACAAAACTGTCTTCTCTCGGCTTAAAGTTCGGGCGATGACACGGCGATGCGTGTGCGTGGTGCGTTCGGAGCTGCGACCGCGTCCTAGCCCAGTGTCCCGTGGAGCGGAGTGGGGTCGATGTCGCCGTCGAACCGCGGAGCCCGACCCGCACAGGACGTGGCCGGGTTTCGCAGCGGCCCGTCCCGATTTCGTTTGCAAAAAAATTTTTCGCCTGCAGTGCGGTGTAGTGTAGTGTAATAACAGAGAGTCTAAAAGCCACCCCATGCATTCACAGCATCCCTACTCGTAATGCACAATAATGCTTTAACTACACGTTTGGGAGAGAAAAGGCTGTATCACGGTGCTTTGCTGTAGCCTTCTCTCCTTGCCCTACACGGCGATTGGCGTCCTTTAGTGCCGGCTGCAGGCGCCGCACGTCCCGCAGGGTCCCCGAGGAGACCAGGAGGGGACCCGGACGGGCCGGGGTGCGGCGACGAAGTCTGGGGGAGGGAGAGGGAATCCCCACCTTCGGGCTGAGGGAAGGGGCAACCCTGGTCCAGCGGGAGGAGTTCTGCCCGGGCTGCTAGCACTGCAGAAACACAGGGCCAAGCCGGGGACCGGGGCCAGGTGAGAGGAGTCTTGGCTTCCCACACCGCACTGTGAGGTTAGAGCCTCCCTGAGCCTCCCTTTTCCAGAGGCCGAGTGCTGATGTCCGAGCCCAGGTACAACGAACGGGACCCCCTTCCGCGGCCCCTTCACCCTCGAAGGGAGGCGTACAGCACCCTGCTGGGTACTCGGATGTCGGCTCGGCCCTGTATTAGAGATTTTCTGCCATTAGGAGCATCGATCTCGCTACTTTCGTTCGTTGCCGTAAATTGCAGATATCCGTGTGATGTTTGCCCCGTCCCATTATCATTCTAGTCCCGTAGACAATTTCTGCCTGCCAGGCCAGAAGGCACATAGGATCTCCTAATTTCAGTGCAGATATCCTTGACTTATAATAGGAAAATAAGTGAAATGTTGCTGAGAAAAGAGCAGGAAGCACCGTCCCGTTGTTCTTTATTTTTTTCTTTTACACGAGGTGCTTGTTGCTTGTCCTTCGTATGCACACGGTGTGGGACGAAGGCAGGGGCTGCCGTGGCTTTTGATTAAGGTATCCCTCTCACTCCGTTGTATTTAAACTCTAAACTCCCGGAATAGATTATGATCATCAAAAGAAAAAAAATAATAATTTATCTATTATAAATCCCACTCTTGACGTAAACAGGTGTGAGAGCAAATAACTACGAGGTTCTGAACAGAAAAACCATTCAGAAGTATCAAATCATCATAGGTAACAACAGCTTTGAATTATTAATGCATTGTTCTTGTTAATTAACAACCATTAGATGTTTGGAGGGCTGAGGGTTGACAGAGGATACAAAATATTATCGAGATCCGCTTCTGATATAATTTTGCCTACAACTTTCTTAAAAACTGCAGGAGGTTCCTACAGAAATACTTAAAAACGTCTGAACTTATTACCTTCCTTCCGTATTACTGCGCTTACGCACAACGAAATGTAGTCTCTCATTTACAAACAAATGTGAGCATACTGCTCAGAGAAACGATACAAAAGAGGTGACACTACACTGGAAATTTGGTGTGAATTTAGGCAGTAAAAATGAACATTGGTTCAACTTTCAGAAATGTCTATTTTAACAGACGGCTGAAATGTTATGACTACGTGATCTGTATCTTCATAGATGTACTGACGTGAGCCGAAAGTGTTCTGCTTTAGACACAAGTCTAATACTGAGCATACGAGAGACAACCGAGAGCCTGTTGGACTAAGGGAAGGTTTGGGGCAGACGGGGTGCCCCGGGTCGCTGGCAGCGAGGAGAGGAACGTACATGGGGTACGGCTGCAGATGTCTCGGTGCCTACGACCCCATGACGGTGATCGGATGGAAAACGTAGCAGGTGAAGACTTCTGGCTCCGACACTCATGCTCCCGACTGCGCGCTTGCAAGCAACGCTCTTGTTCCTGCTCGATTATTTATTTTTTGTTGGTGTACTTACAATCCGCTAATGACACCTCTGAAGACTGTGGCGTCAGAAACAAACGCAGCAAACGCAGCCGCTTCTGCCTAGCTGATATTCGTCTCCCCGTGAATATTTGAGCCCGATGGGGAGGGGGTGAGGAGAGACACAGCAACGCTGCTTACAGGGCGAAAGCGAAGCGCTTTTTCTTGAGTGTCAGTTGTTGTTTTTTCCCCGCAGAGCCCCACAGCTCCGGTGGGAGCTCCCTCCCTGCCCGCTGGTGCGGGTGCAGCTCCCGCCGTGCCGGTTTGCAGAGGTGTGGGTGCTGGGGGGTGTGAGCCGTTCCTGTGCTTTTTCTACACGTCGCATTGCAGCAAAGGGATCTCAGCATTGCGTGAGCCTCGGGAACACCTGGCGCTAGCAGTACAATGGCTCTGCCCACGGGCCGCGGTCTTCGTGCTACTCAGATTGCCGGGAGGGTAGGTAAAATAGCTCCGGCATCTTTGTTTTTCAGGGAAGGGGAGACTTAACTGCTCTTAAGCTTTTTCTCTTGCCAGAATGATCTTAAGAACTATTAAGCGATTTGGGGCAGCTCGCGCCTCACCCTGCTCACTGAGAGCGAAACGCCCCATCTGTATGGCTGGCACTGGGGAGCCCCAGGGGGCTCGGGGTGCGTCCTAGTGCCATCCCAGAGGGCAGATATGTCCCCAGCAGTGGTGGCTGTTTGTTCTCAAGCCTTGGGAAAACACCACCACGGGAGGAGGAAACAGACAAGTAATGAAAGGTGGTTGTCCCAGCAATGAGTTACAGCCAAACTGCTAACCACAGCCCTCTATTTACACAAAGAGACTTAAAAATTTTAATAGCAGGTCACCTCCTGCCTTGCGAGGTACTTCTGAGCTGAAGAGGGCTCTTCCCAGGGAGAGCAAAGGACAGAGAATACACGGTGGTATGTGTGAAGGGGCAGCTGGGGTAGTGGTGAAGGGATCTGGGTTGTTGCGTGTATGTATGGACATCTGTGCATACCTGTGTTGTTGGAGTGTGCACATCTCTGTGTCTGGGACAGCTCTCTGTGTATAAGCCATCCCCTTTGCCCCAGCAGATGGGTGGAGGCAGGGATTGCAGCATACCCTGACCCACACTGCTCCTGTAGATCCCACCATCAGCCTTCGCGGTCTGCCTGCTGACCACTGTCTCAATGTACGTGTGCATTCTCATCCCAACAGAGAAGCAGATCAGCAGCCTCTTGAAAGTCGACTGAAGCACGGTGGCCCTGATGTGTGGTTGGAATAACCCTTGCTTGCTGGGCGGTTGGGGTGGATGAAGGTCTCTAAGCTAAACTGTGCTGGGAATTTTCCATTTTTGTTTCAGTCACAGAGACTGGTTGTTTCCAATGTGGAAAGTGCTCCAGGCCTCTCTGTGATTAAACTCATCTGCAGCATTTGGGGTGGATGTTGCAGACACAGAGCTGGGGCACAGCTCACTTTCTGCTGGGTCCTGACAAGGCTGCAGGCTCTGCAGTTCAGAAGAGGTTCATCCACCAGAGGTTTCTTTCTCCCTCTTTTCTTTTCTACATCTCTGCTTGCAGCATGAAGGCAATCCTGGGTTCAGTGCTGGTTTATATCCAACACTCCCCTATACATTTGAATCAGTCACGGTTATAAAAATAACTGGTAACCCATGAATGACAGATTCAGGCATTGCTATTCATCCTGCCCATGGTGACATGCAGTTGAAAGGATGTGAATACCATTTAACAGTGGTGATAGAGATTACTTTGTTTGCCATAAAGCAGATCCCAGGAAACAAGATCAGTACACTTCAAAGAATCACAGAATCACAGAATTGTAGGGGTTGGAATGGACCTCTAGAGATCATCGAGTACAACCCCTAAGCAACTCCCTAGCCCAGGTTGCACAGGTAGGCATCCAGGTAGGTCTTGAACATCTCCAGAGAAGAAATTCCACCACTTCTCTGTGCAGCCTGTGCCAGTGCACCATCACTGCACTGTGAAAAAGTTCCCATGCACATTTGTGCAGAACTTCCTATGCTTCGGTTTGTAACAGCATTGCTCTCACCGAGTACTGGTTTCTCTTTTTTTTCACCCTCCTTCCCTCTGCCAGTCCCAGGGTTACCATTTTAACTTCATGCACTCCCTCTTCCTTTAGTACCAACATTTCGCTTGAATGAGGTTACTCACAGCTGAATGAGGATTTCTCTGCTAACATGCTCTGACTCTGAAGACCCTTTTTATCTAACCAGCCCTTCAGTACTGAAGAGAATCCATACCCTTTCCCAAGGTCCACTCAGTTGTCTGATTGCTCTCAAAGCAGTTAAGAAATCTCATCTAATTTCCTGTCATTGTCCTTCAGGTCACTATGTTTATTTGCCTTTGAGGACACAAACCTGGAAACTTATCACTGATCTGTGGACAAACAATCCCTTCCAACTGGCACAGCACATTCAAGTGTCTGAAAGTCCTATCAGACACAGTGCTGTATTAAAGTCACCAGGTCATCTGCTGAGACCTGATTGAAACCTTTCTGGGGACAGCTTCCACTGGCTACAGGCTGTCATCATTGAATACAATGGATGCAGAGAGAGGGAAGACCTCTCTCTGTGGAGCGCGAACAGGGTGTGCCCCAGAAGGCCAAGAAATGCCTCTCTACTTCTTGCTTTGCTGAAACTCCATGTTGCTACCATGCCCTGGTGATGTCATGCCCTGGCAGTGCCATGCCTCAAGGGTGCGCTCCAGCTGCAGGCAGAGCTCAGTCAACCCAGCTGATCCCAGCTGTCAGCAGACTAGGAACTGCTGGCACACCTTACATTTCCCACACACGGCCCAGCACCTGCACAGTCAAGCCCAGGTTTATGAGTATTCTCATTCTGGGCTTAATTGTGCTTTTGTACATCAAGTAGCATCTTACTTGGCAGTAATTCTCATTCAGTCTTAGTCATGAGGATGGAATTGGTCCTATGGTGGTGGTGATAATAGCTCTTCACCCTAAGTCCCTTCCAGCACTCCAACACTCCCACTTCTCTCTCCTCATGACAAAAGCAAACAGAAGCTCCCATGAAAGCAACAGACAGTTCAAAGGGACATGTTTCCTCATTGATTTGATAGAGAGCACAGGATTGTGCTGGGGAGTGCTTACTCCAGGACCATAACTAGAGCTAAAGCCTATCTCACTGAGATACTGAAGTACCAGGAACCATAGAATGAAAGAATAGCTTAATTTGGAAGGGACTTTAACAATCATTCACTTCGAACCCCCATTGACACCCATCAGATCAGGTTGCCCACGGCCTGGCTTTGAACACCTCCAGGAATAGGACATTGAAGACACTGGCTTTTGTGCAATGGAGAACAAAATGCTTCTTTAAATAAAATTGTCCAGAGGTTAACAGTACTGATTTTCACGCATTCTACATCTAGCCTAAATCTAACTGGCTTCATCTTTCAGACACCAAAGAATAAATTGTCTTTATTTTCCACATTCAACTTCAAGAGTAGTTGATAGCTCTTGTCTCAGCATCCCTTTCATCCATCTTTCCTGTTTCCATGTGGGTGGTTTTAAGATCTGTATATGGACTTAGGAGAAAGAGGTCTTGTGGTCAGTAACAGCTACAGCCACTTGTTCTGATGCAAGAGGTAGCACAAGCCATGTGTGACAGCTGATAGCTGTAGCTTCTCAGCAGCAGCAGCTTGATCCATGCACTGTAAAATAGTGTTCTGTTTTTTTCCTTTGTTTTTGTATTTGTCTTCGGGGGTTTTTTCCTTCAATTTTGGTCACATCCAGCTCTGTATTACAAGATGCAGAGTAATAGTTTATGAACCATACTGAGAAATGGCTTCAGGGCTTGTTTACCAGCACCCACCAGAGACTCCAGCATTCTGCAGAAACAAAAACCCAGCCCAGGTTTATCCAGGTATCAAGCTGTCACATTCCTTTGGGCCTACAGAGCAAACTGGCCTTTGTGAAGAGTGTTTACCATGACTGTAAGGCAGCTGTGTTTAGAGAATCACTTGAGGAAAGTCTAGAAATAGCCAGCTGGATTGCTGTAATAGATTCTTAGCTAATTGTCAGGGAAGAACAGCTGCTTGTCAGCCACAGGTTTGTGCTCATCACAGGTAACGCAATGGAATGACAGTGACAAGACTCCAGCTCAAAGCCAAACAAGGATGCAGGGAAGTCTTCAAGGTCCAAATCCCACCCAGCCCTCAGCTGTAACTCAGATATTAATCTATTTATTATTAATTTCAGGATTTGTTCCTGAAAGATGAATAAAGAGCCAATTTATTTCATCCTGTTTTTTCTGTCAGCAGTAATTATTTCTGCTCAGCTCAGAGCATCATAGCATTATCCTCTCGCTGTGTGAGGGTTCTGATTACAGTTCATTTTTGCAGCAATTGGCAGCTTTCAGTTTAGTAGCTGTGAAGAGATATGCTGTCAGATTTAGAGTAGGAGAGAGCTGATCACAGACTGAATTCATCAATATGCTTGGTTTCTTTGAACAGCCTGGAATGAGATAAACATAGAGAAACACGGGAGAAATTTCTCTTATTTTGCCTCATCTTTTCTTCAGTTCCATAACTTCAAGTCTGGCAACGTAGGCAGAGGCTTATTTCTTCTTCAGGCCAAATGTAGGTTTTTACAATAAGAAGTCTCCACTGTGCAAGGAATACTGACTTTTTTATATTTATTTTTATTTTTTTTTGAGCTGCTGCAGCTTTCCTTCTCAAACTGCTTCTTTTCCATACCACAGACCAGGTAACAGGCGGGTAAGCACAGCATCTGGAAAAAGATGGAGTAAACCATGAGGGATCTTGTTAAGGCTATCAGTTACTTTGTAAGTCCATGGTACGCGGGCTCTGGGGTATATTGCCTTGAACTTACTCACCTAAATACTGTTTTAGCCTGGGTTGGAAATGTCCTTTAATTGGACAGGCAGACAGACTAGCCATATTTTTTTGTTTGTTTGTTTGTTTTTATTTGTGTGTGTGTTGTTTTTTTGTTTGTTTGTTTGCTTTTATATGCATATATATGTATATATATGCTAGAAGTATATATTTTTTGTCAATGCCTCCAACAGACTTAGGGGAAAATATTTTAATGCTGATTTTATTCATATTCTTTGAAAGGTAAAACTTTTATCAATCTCCTGTAATGAATCCAAACTTTCAGTTCTTTATATCAAACTCCTTACTTGTTCTTTTCTACTTTTCATTTGACTGATAATGAAGATTCTCGTCTCCCTGTGGCCTTCTTTCCTAGTTTTGCTGCCATCATTTATTTATGACTAAAACACTAACATTATTGTTAGAGCAAAACTGGTGGAACAAGCTACAGAAAAGGATACTTACTAACTAAGTGAAATATCAATGAAATATGATGATAAACAGACAAAGTAACTCAGATAAAATATAATATTCTTTTTTCTGTACAGCTGTGAAGTTCATTATTTTAGAAGCCGTACAGTCAAGTTTTGCTTTATGGTTTACCTGCTCTGCTTTCCAGAGAGAGTAGAAGCTTCCAGAAGATGTGAAATAGGCCTCATACTCTAGAGCAGATGACAACTGTCTTGTTAACTCGAATTCTAGCAGCTTATGCTTTCACTCTGGAGTTCCTTGAGTTACTTCAGTGATTTATGATGGCCCAGACGGTGTCTGGCAAACATACACTTGCAAAGGATCCACAGAAGCCAGAATCAAGCCAGACACGCACATCTGAGGGCAGTGAGTTGTTTATGAAGGAAAAATACAAATTCTCTCTCTCTCTCTCTCTCTCTCTNTTTTAACCCCTTTTTTTGGGAATTTTTTTTTTTTTTTTTTTTTTTTTTTTTTTTATGCTTTAGGTAATTATTCTTTTGAGAAGTGGTGAAAATGTGGAAGGGAAACAAATCTGTCAGCAATAGTTCACGATTTCACTACAAGGAGTCATACTAAATGGAATACTTAGAGCTGTTTACAACCAGATCTAGTTTCAGGGCAGCATTTTTGCTGTTATTGTTTGTCTTTTTAATAAAGATGTTTCAAATAGATCCAGAGGTAAATGTGACTTATGTTACTGTGACTCTTCAATCTCTTAGTGTTATGTATAGACTTCATTCTGCCACCAAGAGGTTAGTAGCTATAACTACCACATAACACATGCACCATCTATGTAGGACTGTAGTATTTTAGTAAAAATATGTATAAATATCTTCTCATAAATTTTGTGCAATAATCACAAATGAGCATTATTCTGCCTTGTACTTCAACTGCAGTAGAAAGAATGAGCATAATATCATTGTGGAGAGTCAAGAGTGGGAGTGGGACTGTCACTTGAGCTCTACAGGCACTCAATTGCATTATTTAGGATCTGAGAATGGCACGGAGCTGCACCAGTTTGGACTGGAAAACACAGAAGTAGAAAGGTGAGTAACGAGGCAGGAATCCTTCGGGAGCTGTCTGAGGCCATTGCCATATGTGAGCTAGGAATGGAAGCTGGGTGAGCAGCTGACCCCACAGAGAACCAATCAATACCAGCCTCAGGATCCGTCGCTGGATCACCTCTACTCACCACATGGGACTTGTAAAGTCCAGTAGGTTCTCCACTTGCATTATTCTGCATTTCTCTGCCACAAATGAACCCTTTTAAATCACTGAAGACTTTTCAATTCTGTAATGCATTAGGGTAAAAACTAGTCTAATGAAATTGTAAGAGAACAAAAAAATAATATTCTGTTTGCACATCTCCAATGTGCAAAAGGCATAAAATTACTTTCATGAATAAAGTGAGTCACATCTTTGGCTCTTTGAATTCATTTTTAAAGAAAAAAAATAAATAAAACAAGTGTGTCTTCATAGAATCATAGAATGTCTTGGTTTGGAAGGGACCTTAAAGCCCATGCAGATCCAGCCTCCTGCTATAGACAGTATTGCCCCATATTAAATCAGGCTGTGCAGGGAAAGCAGCATTCAAATAGTTTTTTTACAGTATGCTCCTTGTATGTGTAGCTGGGGCCTTAGATGTCATCCTACTTAATCCTATTGTATTAATTCTGTTCAAAGACTGACTTTATCTAGCTTTTTATGAAATGAAGGTAACAGGAATTGCCAGCATCAAAGTGATAGTTGCAAGAATGTTATTAGTAAGACTGTGAAGAAGTGAATACAGGAGGGACTAGAAACAGTCCTGGGAAGGATTTATCTGAGAGATGGAAAATACATTTGTGTTATTAGTTTAGAAAAAGTGTCCTCTATAATGGTAAGATCTGCTATCAAATGCAATATAAAATGCACTTCTAGCTAGTGGATATTTAAGAAGTAATGTTTCAGGCTTAAAAAGCAAATAGATACAGATTTTCTAGAGTTTTTTATTATTAGTAGAAAAGTCTTGACTTCTGAAGTGTGTGAGAACTGTTGAATCACAGCCTGAACCACTGATTGATCACCTGAGGCAAGTACTGAGTCAGCCGCAAGGGCACAGGTGAAGGTAATGTACCTGTGTGATGGGAAGGGGTAGGGTCTGGCTCCATCTCTCCCAGACCCCACTTGAGGGCTGACCACCACTCCGTGCTCCACATGACCCTACTGGAGTCATCAGCATGCCTTGACTATTGTAAAGGTGAGTCTTCCTTTTCTCTTCCAGTAGTCTGTGTACCATCTGTGTAAAACTATATGGAAATCCTCCGTACTATTCCATCTGAAATCCTTTCTTTAGAATTATTCGGCCTACAGAAGAAAGATCAGGGTTGTAGGTAAAAGTGGGTTCCTTTCCTTCCTTTGTTCACCTTTATAAGCCATTAACATCAGTTTGAAATAGGATCACCTAACTGGCAATACAGGGACTGCCTACATTCAAATAATGTTAATTTAATCCACACATAGTTGTAAAAGAAAAAGACTGTAGGGAAAAATATGCACTAAAGTTGTATTTCGCATCTTAAACTCTCTGGTGAATATACCTCTCTGGGGATATGACACACTTAAGATACCCACAGTCTTATCCTATTTTAGTCTTTCAAGAACTTCAGGCAGCAGCAGTATGTTACATACATTCAAAGACTTAGTGTAACTAAGGAAACAGAAGGAAATAGGTATTCCTAAAATAAATGTCTTAAAATATTATAATTTGAGGGAGGTGAGATAAAAATAGCATTTCCAAATTATCAAATTTCAGATTTTCAAAATTAGACAAGATAGTTTGAAGACATAGATGTAAAATTTCCTCCCGAGCTGCACTTATTTCCTTCGCAAAAGAACACTGCTCCAGGAAGTACTGGTAAAAGCTTCACAAGTGTCATTGTGTGGTGTTGGATGGAGCTCCATAAATCCTGGACCATTCTTTCTCCTAACAAGTGTCTGGAAGAATTTGTCTCCCTTCTTGGCCAGGGCTGGGTTGAATCTTCCATGGAATTTAAATTAAGTTCTTAAGGCAAACTCTTTATTGAATTTATAATGAAGTCTGACTCATACTGTGTTTATGTGAGGATGTCCTTTGTTTTGTTGGGTTACTGCTTAATTAGTAAATAAAGAAATATTAAGTACAAATTTCATGACATGCAATATTTCAGAATGACATGTACTGTAAAGTCCTGTTTACATCTACCACACCAACACTTAACTCGCTTTCCATTATTCCTGAGGCTATTACATAAGTAATTACAGAAGGCAACTTGTCTAATATTGACTGTATTGTGGAATAAAGTGATGTTGAGCTGCTAGAGTGTGTTTCATATTAAGTACAAAAAGCTTCTGATACATTTAATGTAACTATAAATCTTAACTCAAATGCTTATATGTCTCCTTTATGACCTGAATAAACTCTGGGGTACAAGCAGGGCAACTGAATGTCTGCTTGCTGCCAAACTGCATATTCAGTTGAGTATGCACTTACAATATCCTTTTCACATTGAATAGTAGCAGAAAGACAGAAAGAGGGCTGAGTATTTTCTCTAAATGAAGTAATTTTTTTTACAGAACACCGAGTTTAATGATAAAAAAAATTCCCGGAATAAAAATGAAAATTAGAATAATAAGTAAATAAAACAATCAAAACAGTGTATTTTTCTTCAGCATAAATCCAGTCCATGCTCATGATAAGAGGTATTCTACAGGTTTTGATGCTGTTGAAGACCCAGGAATACTGTACAAAACCACAGTGTTGGGCTCAAACACAAAGCTGGAGCTGAGGGCAAGATAAAGATCAAGATTCTTCCAGAAGCTCTCTTGGGATTTTCATCTAAGTACCCAGAATCCATGTGCCTCAAGGCATCCGTAGGGTTTGCTGAGATTTTGGTCCCAGGTGCCTACATGGTACCCTCAAGGTTGTAGGAGGGGAAGGACCTCTGCGGCGCAAAAGCCATCAGTGGGAATATGGAGTGAAACCAGTTTAACCCTCAAAAACGATTAGATGCCTGCTGCACTGAAAATCACAAAATTCAGCCCAGAAACAGGCTAACTACCAGGAAGCACAAATCCCCACAACAATCAGTTCCCACTGAAATCAGTTTATTTGAATGGAAATTTTGGGAACGCGTGACCTTTTGGTATTAAACATGTCAACATTTAAATTGATGATGCTATTTTTTTAGAGCTATTTACAAGTGGAGTATTTCCCTCTGAATTTGTAATAAATCATATAAGACATCTTTTCATTCCATTCCCCTTTAAAAAGAAAGATTTGGTAGTTTAAAATGTTTAATGTAGTGGAAAATCTAAAGGGAAAAATAAAGCATCAATAGGCTATTTCAGAAGCAGAAACCACCTGGGACCTGCTTAACCTCCTAAGCTCTTCCCCAAATTTATTTGGAAAGAGGTATATAAAGAGCTCATCACTTTCATTCTCCATTTTCATGTGCAGAGCATATGAAATAGTTTAACTCCATACTTGTACTCTGAGCTGATACCAACTGCAGCTGAAGTAACTTTAGATCACTATTTCTTTCCCCCTTATGACAGTTCTGGAACATTTGGATGACTAATTACCTTGTTACTAGTCAGCATTTTTTTTTTATATTTGACTTTATTTATGAATGTACATGCCTATAAGGGTAAGAACCACACACATAGGATGCCATTTTAAAGCAGAGGATTATTATGTCCCTATGTTTGTAGGCTTCCCTTTGTACTTAGCTCATGTAGGATAAACACACAGACAAGAGAAAGTTCTACTCATGACCAGTACTTTACTCCATCCATCACTCAATGGAAACCAAACTGAGGGAACAACACAAGCACATGATCAAGCTCCTCCTCATCTCAGTGCAAACTTTCCCCTGACTTCCCCTAACTTGAAGAGATCATAGAACCATAGAACCATGAAGGTTGGAGAAGATCTCAAAGGTCTTATAATCCAACCATCCACGTACCACCAGTACTGACCACTAAACACGTCCACAGGTGCCACATCTACAGTTCTGGAATGCCTCCATGGACAGTGACTCCACCACCTCCCCGAGCACCCTGTTCCAACACCTCAGGAGATAGCAGATTAAATTTGAATCCACAAACAGAGGTTATGGGGCATCGGTCAGTTTGTGATAACTCCCCTCTCCTCCTCTGTTCAAATCAGGTTTGCAGTTAATAAATCTGTAAGAAAATATTTATTATTAGTTTGGCTCTACCATTCCAACCACAACAGATGAATTCTGCTTGTGGTGAGGGACTCAGTATGGTGCTGCTATTGCAGGCAGTACCCAATGGCTGTTAGCAGTGACCAACCAAGTGAAAACCGCACATTTAGAATGAAAATGAATTATAAGGATGTGACAGTCTCTGGCTGTGTCTCTATTTGTATCACTGTCTCTGAAGGTATATATTAATTTATTTATTTATGGTGTTGAATATAAAAGCTTTTAAGATATCCATACTTGAAAGCGATATTTTTGAAGGCTGAGCCATGTACAACAGCAAGTGCTTTTTTTTCAACTACCGCTTCTTCCTATTCATTTCTCTTTAATCTCCAGCAGCACCCAGCTTGGCAGACTCTTGCAGGAGTTCTGCTTGGAACTCACCAGAGGTAGCTCAAAACAAAATCAAGGAGGAGATCCCATCTCTCTGTCCTCCCTTGTAAACCCTGCTGAAAGACCATTAAAATGCTGCACAGTTCTGAACACAGCATCAGCATTGATAATGCTATGTATATAAGCATCATCCAGACAGAGAAAAGTAACATTAGCCTGACATACTGCTGCTGGAAAGAGAAGCATGCATGTATGGGTAAGAAATGCCTTGTTTTTGATAGCAAAAATCAAAGTAAACTCTTCTGAAGGGACATAAGAAAATGTAGCAATACCCTCTGTTGTCTCCACAGAGAAGCTGGCAGATTTGTGCTGCTACAATTTACGCTATCAGCTCAGAGGGTAGAAGCCTGTATGGAGAGGCTAAGAGCTAACCCCACTAGCAGAAGGCATAGAGGTGTTAATATGATGCCACATAATAGAAATTTTGTTTTTCCACTTTGCTTCATTAAGAACCTAGGAAATTACCTACAAACACTGTGTTAAAAGAACTCTATGAGCTGCCAAAACAAACATTCAGAAGTTGGAAAGTGCCAGAGCTGAAGCTATCTGTGCAGCTTTTCCTCGTTTGCACATGTGCATTGGGAATATATCTTTATATAGGAAAATATACTCTTCTCCTACAGGAACAGGGTTGGTCTGTGTTCAGCCCTAGGTTCTGTCAAGATGAGGCAGTATTGGGTAATGAGAGAAGCTGTGGTTTGCTCACCTCACCTGTTCATTTGCTGTAGGATGAACGGTGTGTTTTGAATATAGCTGAGCAAGATGAAAAAAGGAAAATAGGGCAACTTGCACAGACTATCTTGCTTACAGCTATTGGATGATGCTAATCTGAAGAGCTTTACTGACTGTGGCACTTAGTACTTCTACAACACTAATCAGTTCTTACACCAATTTTTGCACATGTGGTGACTAATTGCACATTCCCCACTATGTGGATACATGGCGTGAGACTCCAAGGTCTGATCTGCAGAAATGCTGAACACTCACAGCTGCAGCTGAACTCAATGGGAGCTCTGCTCTGAATATTTGAAGAAGTACATAATGGTAAGTAGCCTGGTAAATGGGGACCTGGAGTCTTAAATTAAGCACCCAAAATCACTGCACCTCCTCAGCTTTTCTGTTGCTGCCTTTAAAATGGTGATGATAATCACAGGGGAGATCTGAAAATAAATACATTTGTGAGCTTCATAGAGACTGCAGTCATTAAGACCATGGGGAATTTCCCAAATTAAATTAAAAACTCTTTGTTGAGATCAAAATCATCTAGACAGTGTTTTAGGCCACATGTTAAACACATGGAGAAGGCAAAATATTTCATGGCTTTTCAATAAATGAATGCCACACAGGATCCTGTGGACATGTGCTCAAGGACTGCATCACAAACAGGCATATGGAGAGAGCATGTTTAGGCTGCATGCTCCTTATAGCTAGCTATTCAAACTGGTGGACACTTTATGTCATAAATTGCTAATACAATTTTTGTGTGTTGAAGAATAGGGATAATGGATGCTTCAGAATTTTCTCTTCTTTAGGGGGAGAGATTTTCTGACTGAAATCAAGCTAAACATTGCATGTGAGTGCTATTAACTGACCCTAACCCAACTGAAAAAAAAAAAAAGTATGTGTATATACTGTTACAAAAACCTAATAGGAACAGGGGGACTGCCATATATTACCTGGCACACTGAAACTGTAAAGTCTGCTTTCACCATCAGAGTGTGACTAATCATCTGGAAGTGATTTAGTTGTGTGGTTACCTTTGGACTGCAGCTCTTTTTGGTTCTTTGCTAGCAAGCAAATAACGATGGCGAGTAAGACTTTAGCACTATCAGGTAAACAAATAATAGGGCTGGAGATTTCAAAACCAGAGGTGAGAAGTGATTTCAAAGCTATTCAAAACTCCACAGGTTTCATCCACCATGGTTGTTATTAAAAGTAGTTATAAAATCCAGATCTCTGCCCTCCCTCTCTCCCTAGCCCCTCTTTCCTTTACTACCTGGTATGCAGGGAACATTGCTCAAAACATACGGCCATCAGCTCTGCAAATCTATGTCCACAAAGAGAGTTTATTTTCTGAACTAATTTGCAAAGTATAGATCCTCTACACATAAGTCATATATATCCTCTACACATAAGTCATTTCCATCGTCATCACTAGTGAATGGGTTCACACTACCTCCTTCTGACCAAAAGAGCAGTGGAAACACCTCTAATAAATTTGCTGCAATAATCCACCGAGCAGGTATACCCCAAGTAGAAATAGGAGAGTTATATCTGATGTCCCCAATATTTCTGAGCTGACAACACAAATTTCAAAAGTGCATCCATCAGAAGATACCATTCTATGTGGGATCATGGTTTTCATGCCTATGTACCCCAAAATACTTCAGCATCCTTAACAGGTACTGTTTGTTCACCAGTAAAGAAATACAGAGGAAGAGAGAGGTGAAGAAATGATGACAAGTGAGAAGATATTTTCTTGTAGTTGATGCTGGATGAGGCTGAAGTGGAGTAAGGCAGCTACACGTGGCAGGAGCTGCAGGGGATTTCACACAGTGCCAGCTGAGGTGAGACTGTAGGGAGTGGATGCTTATTCAACACTAGCAGAAAAAAAGGAACAGAAAGGGAAGAGTGTGCTAAGAATGAACAGGTGAGGTTAGAGAGTTCAGCTAATGGTTTTAATTATGGCATATCACAAATTCTGTTTTTTTAGTGCCTTAATAAACCCTGATTTTCATATACTTATTAGAAATTGCATGAGAAGAGCATCTCAGACTACCTCAGAAGAAAAAAAAAATAGTAAAGCTTGGAAATTGTTACAGACACAGTGCTGAGATCATGTTCTGCAAGTACTTCAAATTAGCCAGCAGAAGAAATAAGATAGCTATGTTTCACACTTGTTGTTACAGAAATGGCCAATGAGTGGCACAAGAGAATAGCTGGAAAGTGATCAAGCAGGCTAAGTTTAGAAAAAAATGGTAAACAGTAATGAAGGGGTCCCTGAGACTGGAAGCACCCTCCTCATGCCTAAAGGAGACTAAATAGGCAAAATGATGCTTGATCTGTGAGCCCTACAGAACTTAACATGTGAGCTGCTTCCTTATAGTAAATGATTTAGTTTTTCCTCGTAAGTCCTGTCCCATATAACTGATATTCAATGTGAATCTGTTTCAGGACATAGTGTTTTTGTTGTTGCTTTTTTTTTTTTTCATAAATTACTTCTGTCCTTCTATGTATTAATGCCTTATACATCTTTGTACACATTTTTTTTTTTTAATAGTTGCATCATTTTTTATAGGACAAATGGGAATGGATGTGGAGCACAGCAGCACATAGTCCTCAATGATTTATGTATTTTGTATAATTTTCTTTACTAACAATCAGACAGTAATTGAGACTGTGCAAAGGGTAACCATCCAGGCAGCAGAACCACTGTTAGTGATGCAGTATCCTGATAAACCCCATGTTTATAAGGGGAATGAGAGATAATACGAAATTAATAAAAATGTCTTAAAACAAGTGAGAAAATCAGTGGCCTCTGGATTTCTGGTGCCTCTGGAGGCTTATCCTCATCTTTTCTGTTCCCATCCATTGGCCACAGGGAAAATGAACAAAGGTTGGTGCCACAGGTTCCCTATGTTATGTTGATATCCTAGGGCTAAGGCTGATATTTATAACATTCTCCCTTCTTTGCCTCAACCACTACATTTCCAGGTATCAGTGCATAGTATTCATGCTGCAGGCAGGCACTGGCTGTTTCTTCAGGAATACCTGTGCGTTATCAGCTTCAGTACATGTAGTGACCACTGAAACTTCCAGACACATCCTTTCTACTCTTTTTTATTGGTTAAGTTCACAGAAAACCCACTTAATTATTTCATAATGCCTTCATGAATCAATCTTTTACAGTGCACTTCAAGATGTAGTAAAATAAGTGTGCTTCACATGGTAACAATTACAGGCTAGATTTATAAAAGCATCACATGCTGTTTGCATTGGCTTTTCTAACTACTTTATTCATAAAACAGTGTTAATGCACCTAAAATAAATTCACCTTCCTTCTGAAACTCATTAAACTCTTGTGTCTCTACATGGATAATTCTTTGGTCAACATTTATCCCAGGAATTTGCCATGTAAAACAAAAATGGTGTGCTCCTGCTCACACTCACTGCTTAGCCAGCAGGTGTGTGGGATCGGCATAGGAAGCCAGGTCTGTGCTGCATCTCACTGGGTTTCATGTTATAGATATTAGGGATCATCAACAGCAGACTCAGTCCCCCTAGGCAACAGGAGGCTGAGTTACAGCAACGATCTAGCCCTCTATAAAAGGAGACCAAGAAGAACGTGGCTTTGAAATTCTAACACTATCCCATAATTTCTCATCTATACTGCAAGTTCAAGTTTACTTTCTTCCAGTGGCTTCAATTAATGTCAGCTGTACTCACACAGCTGTAAGATATTATTTATACCTGCAAGTCTGGTGGGGTCAGAGCAACATAGGAGTAGTGTAAGAGAAGCAGCTGGTGCAGCCCCTTGCTCTGAGTTACAGCAGGACTGCCTGTAGTACAAGGAGGCCTGCAAAATCTTCAGACCAATAGCACCTGAGGTTTGTTTTTACAAATTGTGCTTAGTTTGGATGGAAACTCAAATTAGATTTATTTTGTAAGACCACTGGCTTTCTTAATTAAGGCAATCTGACCTTAAAAATCATTTTTGTTGTTACACTAATAACACAAAATGCTTTGTTTTCTATTTTCTTGTTTGTCGTCTTTTTTTTTTTTCTGGTTTTTTTTTTTTTTTCAACTTGGACATACACACAATTGTGTGTGTAATTTGTTTAATATTTTCTAGAGTCTTCTTTCTACAAAGGGGTAGTGAGGAAGAAGTTATAGATGGAGAGGACTCCGGATAAGCAGAACATCACTCCGTTTTGATGCAGCTTTTCTCTGAAGATCCATAGAAAGAGAAATGTTTCTTACCAAATAGTAAGTGAATTCCTTGTTTGGAATATATGATCAGCTTGGAAAAAGCATGTTTTTGTGCCATCTGTTTCCTGCCCAAGTACAACTTTGCCTTTGGCTAAACTAGCACCACAAGTCATAATCAATTAAAGTTCTTGTTTTTCCTTTTGGTACCAAACACTCATGCTTTTCATGTGAAGGCCTTAATGGTAGGTATATGGGTAAGTGTGAATGTTTTCCTATGTCATTCATATTAATGAAGCCCTGCAGGTGTATTTGGAGCACATTTTTCTTTTTTCCTTCTGATGAGTGCCTCCCTTCCCCAACATGTGCATATAAAATCACTTTTTGTGACCAATCTGGAATTCCATAACTCTGATCAGACTGTGAACTTGTACCTACTTTAATGTCCTCTCTGGAAAAATGCTTTGGGAAAAGGCTCAAAGAATTTATTCTGCATTAGAGAAGAAATACACTACTAAATGGGGCATAGAAATACTCCTTCAGATTGACCTAATCAAAAAGAATTTTTTTCATCTTCCTGCAGTCAGGTAATAGATGTTGACAAAGCCTGTGAGTTACTTGGCCTCAAGTCTAGCTGAAATTTCTCTTAATGGTGAATGTGAGATAAATGTTACAAATGTGACTCGGCCTTCAGCAGCAGCAGATGACAGAGCAGTCAGTCACCCTTGCAACCCAAGTTTATGAGGCTTTCTGAAATAAAAGCATAGAAATCTGATATCTATTGGAACGAATATTTCCAAGGTACTCACTAAGCCTATTGAGATCAATGGAGAGGCTTTTCATCTTTTCTTTGGAATTTGTGTTGGTGTTCAGACATTTCCATAAACAGGGTAGTTGAAAGCCTACTACAATCACTTCCTGGTCTATCATGAAATTGTAATCCAGGAATTTGGAGTGGCACAAAAATGCTAATTTAGAAAGATTCTGCAGAACGCTGATGAAACAAGACTCACTGTATTTCAAACCCAGAGGTCAACAAGGTATTTAATACTATTTGGAAGCAAAATAGCATAATGAATCTCCCTCCAAAAATCTGAAATTTAATTATGATTAAACATGGCTCTAATCATGACCCCACAAATCTGGATGTTCTACAAGTGTAGTTTTCCTAAATCTATTGCAGAAATAATCTTACTGCAGATGGCTCAGGCTGGAGCTACATACAAATCTGTGCCCTTCTCTTTCTTCAGAGTTAGCTTTGTTGGGACATGGGTTCCAGCTTCCTTTCTCTTTTCCAGTTATATTTTTAATACGTGTAATTGTTTCCTGGTCTCCTGGTACACAGATTCAGTGGCACTACCTGTACTGGAACTTATAAAAGCATCAGGAAGAAGTATTCTGCATCATAGAATTATAGATTTAAAGAATCCTTAAGGTTGGTAAAGACTTCTAAGATCACCTAGCCCAACTGTTGACTCATTCCCACCATTCCAATTGACCATGTCCCTCAGTGCAATGTCTCCACATTTCTTGAAAAATCTCCAGGGATGGTGACTTCACTACCTCCCTACAAGATCTGTTCCAGTGCATCACTGCTCTTTCTGAGAAGAATTTTTTGCTGATATCCATCCTGGAAGATGAAACTTTGGATACCCCAAAGTATAATGTCTCCAACAGTGACTTAAAAATATGCGGAGGAACTGAGCAAGTGAGAGTTCATGTGATGGTATATATGGAGAATATTCTTCAGATCTTCATCAGTCTTTGGGTTTGGACATATCTTGCCAAAAGTGATGCTTAATAATGATTGAAAATTGCAATCTAAGAGCAATCTACAGAATCAGCTGTGAGCATCTACAGTCAAACTATAGAAAAAAATGGCATCATGAGGGAGTCTTTTGCCCCACAAATATCTTCTAGAAGTGAAGGCAAAATTTACATCTTCTATTTTGTATTTGGTCAACAAATATGCTGACCATTGCATTTAAATATATCACCATTTCTTTTGTTTTTCAGTTTGTACCCATGGCCACTTGTTCTGGTGATGAACACCACTGAGAAGAGCCTGAATCCATCCTCTTCGCACCTTCTTTTCAGGTACTAATGGACTTCAGTAAGATTCCCACTGAGCCTCCTTTTCTACAGGCTGAACAATCACAGATCTCTCAGCCTCTCTTCATCAGAAAAGTGCTTCTGTGATAGTTGTGCTGTATTACTCCACATGTGTTTTGGGGAAGGTACTTTATGGAGTAAAACATCTTACAGTTTCTTGTGCCTGTAACATTTTCCAGCTAACCAAATTCAGGTGGATTTTCAACAGTCATTTTCACATTTGTTCTGGAAATTATGATGTCCAAAAATATTAATTGCAATAACTGGAGGATTTCTGTGTTTCGGTAGTGCCACTTTCCTCCTTTTTACTTTTTACCGTTTTTCTCACTTAAGGTCTCTATCTTCACATTGCAGTGGCAGTGGCTTTGTGTCTGCTTGTAATGCAAGCTCACAGGGCTTCTACAAGATGGGAAGCACTGATGATTTGACAGTGAGAAGTACAGTCTGGACTTTAGCTGTATCAGTGCTTTGACAGCCAGGAGAATCTGGACCACTGCAACTGCTTCAAAACTGCGATGTGCTTTTACTCGTGCAGTAGATGCTCCAACCTTTTACCTCTAGAGGGGGATAGATACTTACATACTGCTTGTAGAGTGAGGGGAAATCCCAGGTCAAATCTTCGCTGACAGTATTTTCTACCAAGTTCGCTGTAAATTTGAACGTCAAATATACGATTCCAGGAGCTGGAACTGTTGACCTGTGAAAGTGCCTTGCAGCAATCCCCACTCTGAGTTGGGACCTCTTGATGTCTCTTGATTTTCTGCTCAGAGTGAGATGTCAGGTTTTGAAAATGGTCAGGGAATGGTCTCAAAAATCTGCTCAAGTGCTGTCCTCAGAGCCTCGCTGTACCAGCACCAAAACCAGAAGGTGTAGGAAACTCTCCTGCCATGCCTTCATGGGCAAGACAAAAAGTAAGGAAGGTGGGACACTATTTACTGTACGCCTGCTGCACTGTCCTGGTGTTCCAGAGTGGGATGTTCAGGTACAAAGTGGATTATGGTGAGCAGTAGATACAGCAGCAGTGTTGCTGCTCCTTTGGGAATGTCTGGTCCCATAGTTCTGCTGAAATTGTGAGTCAGGATGATAAATGTCTCTGTATATGCAGAATATAGACAGAAGCAATGAGAATTATTCACCTTATGAGAGCTAGCTTGGATGTTATATATAATGATCTCCAGATGTAAAAGGAATTTAGCCCCTTACTTGGAACTTTCAGATGCGGGGAAGACCTGGACAAATCACGTGTGTATATCACAGTGTGTCTGGAGGAATCAGTCCAAGTAGATCTCTCCCACACCACTGTCCTACATACATGTGACATGTCTGATGTGCTCACAGAATACTGAGGGTGCTGCACAGGATGTACTCCAGCTGCTGGCAGTTTGCTCCATCCTGAAGGTGCTGAGCACAGGGCATTGCTGCCTGCTAGATGCATCCAGCTTCCACCCAAAGAAGGTGGAATTGGTCCTTCCTTTGCAGGTAGTGGAAACAGTTCTCTCAGGGCCTGTCCTGACCATGGGTAATATCTGCAGCTTGTATTTATTTGGGATCCCACCACAGAATTTTGATGGTAGCCATCAATATCCAACATCAAAGAACTGCAGGTATTTTGAAAACAATAATACAAACTTCTTCCTGCATTTTATGATCTGGAGGGGGGTGGAGGGTTGGGTTAGGGGAATGGTGGGAAAGAACCACCTGTTTTGAGCAAAATACCTTTTTAAAATGAAAGTTACAGTTGTTGTTTTTTTTCTGCCTCATCAAGCGCAGACATTGGATTACCTATGATTTACTCAGCATGTAGAAGTTTCTGAAAAGCATAGTTTGAATTAAGTATTATACAATGTGAATCCTCTTGAGGGCATAGTGTGAGTCACACTACATTTGATAATACTTTAGATTATTTCACTATTGACAAACTCTACATTAAGAAAAATCTTGCAGTAGAAAGTAGGAAAATTAGCTTCAGCCTCTACACCCTATGCATATAGAACATCAAGTGTTTGTAATACTCTAAGTCCTGAAATACTGTTTGGAGGACTAAGGTGCAGCAAGACTGGAATCAATTTAGCTTTAAATAAAAAAAAAAAAAAAAATGGGGGGGGGGAGGGGGGGCATGAAAATAACCTTTTCCTTTTTTCCACCTCAGAATTTCCAATATTTACTGTCCAACTAATGGGAGGAAAAAAGTAGAAAGAAAAGAATCAAGTTTTCTTCCATAATATTATCTTCTATTTCTGTGAATCTTGAAAAGTAAGCTCACACATGCACAAGTTATATTCTGCCTTGTTTTTCCCCTGCAGTGCACAGAGTTCAGTATCTCCTGTTTCATTTCAGCAGACTCCTTTCCTTGTGCAAGCCAGAGCACAGATCCTTTCCTGCAATAGAGGCCTTCTGCCAGTGTAGGAGAGTAAAAGCTCTGTGTTGTTGGAGCTGATATTTCAGAAGTCCTTTAGGACAGCTCTGTGCCTTTGTTCATGTTCTTCAGCCTTCATTTCCCTGTTTTAAAGGTTTTGATCCTCTGACGTGAACAAGGAAGGAAGTTGTGTGATCTCTGGCTTCATTAAGACATGAGCCAGATGAAGGCATTCTCCCTTACTTTAGTACTGAGACTTTCATATTTAGTAGTTCTCTCACCAGTACAATCTACCGGGTTGGTTTTTGAAATAGTGAATCCATGATCTCTATCCATGGTACAAAGATTTCACTCCTTATCTCTGTATTTGACCCTTCAACCACTTTCCTTTCCAAAGGTCATGAATTACCTTACAGAATTCAGAACATATTTTTTGGCTACATTGACTCCCTTGATCTCAATCACTGTGCTGAAAATCTGTTACAAAGAATAGAATGGCTGTTGAGTTAAGAAAGAAAAAAAAAATCACAATATCCCTTTTACCTGTATTTTTGAGACCTTGAATGGCCCAGAAAGCCTAATCACTGCTCATTTTGCTGGATGGTTTCAGTTCTAAGCACTGTTCTATACCTGAGAGAAGTGTGATCCTTCCATGAGGATTAAAATTGAAGATAAATCTCACAGCTGTACTGCAGAGAGTAGTTCTCTTAGAGGAGGCTGCCAGTCTGCGCCTCACGCTATGGCCAGTGTCTATCAAAATACTAAGTTCTGGAGGAAGCAGTCCTATTTTTGTTATAAGCAACCAGTGACTGAACAATGCCCATTTTATTAGAAGAAAATAAAATCTGGAGTTTCTGTTTCTTTTACTCTTAAAAAAAATTCTTGTTTGAAAGAAAAAGTCAAAAATTGTTGTGACTTGAAATACCTCAGAAAGACATTCACTGCAAGCTTCAATCTTTTTGCGTTGGCTTCAATGCTTGCAGTTTACAGTGTTTCATTATTTTGCTACAGTCAAAATATTACAGCTGAATTGAAGTGCTTCAACTGTAGAGAAGCAAAGTACTTCAAGCTGATGAAATGAAATATTCTGATATTTTTCTACTGAGCAATTTAGGTAAAATGTTAGAATCCTAGTGAGTCTCCAGACAACAAAGAGCCAACAGCAGACTGCAAGAGGACGCATGGAGGGAAAGCACATTGTGGAACCATAGAAATAAATGGAATGGAAGGCTGACAAGAGCTTTTTACTTGCCAATCTTAAAGGACCTTGTGTGGGAAGAAAAGATACTTTAAAAACAAGCACTGCTGGGATTCCCTTTCTCTGTAGTTGTCTTTATGCTGCAGTGAAATAGTTCAAGTTGTTACAAACAAAGAAATGTAGCAAGGGTGAAAACAGACTGTTCACTTTGTGTGTCCAGGTCCCAACAGCCTATTTCCCTTATGAATGAGCCTCTAACGTGCAGCTGATTTTTTACAGTTTATGATAGTTAAATTACCTTAGAGAAGGCAATGTAATATTTATGAACAATATTTATGTGCAATGCAAGCCTGAATGCATATCTGTGAACCCCATTTTGAGCTTCCAGCCAGCATTACATAGCTGGAAGCATAAGGGACATTAGATAGTGCCATATGCACCACTGGCCCTGGTGCTCTCTGGCCACTGACCCTCTTTCCTTCAACTCATTTTTCTGAATATCTCTGAAAATGTGCTGATTAGTTTTGAATTGCTGTCAGACTGGACTGATCCCCTTCATTCCAAGTGCTATGGGACGATTATCAGAGGAATGTGAGTGAGCTTCAGTCCCTGGAGGATGTGGTGTTCAGTCTGTAGGTTCAAGTCAGCTCACTAGAACACATAATTTCTCAGCACATGGTTTTAGTGGCGTTAGCATCACTTGACAACTCAGTTTGTTCTTTTGTCTTTCTAAATAGAATTGAATGTCCAAGTGGTAGGAAAACTCCAGCCAAATTTTTGCTATATAAAACTATAGAATCCCATGAAAAATCTCTGTCACTTACATCACTTAGGGTTCAGACATTTTCTGATTCTCCACTGCCCTTTAATTTGAACCCTCCCTGAACAATGTTTATTCTTTAAGTCTGGAATGCAATAATGTATTACTGTAAAAGATAGAAGTACGGATTGTTATTTAAACTATGGGCCTCACTTTGCCAATGAACATCAAAGTCTGCTAACATGGTTACAAACACAATGCAAATGCACTGGGAAAACATTTTACATTGTCAGAGCAAAGAGAAGAGGCCTTTGTAGGGTTAGTGAGTCTCGTGGACTTACAGCAATTTAATTTTTCTTTAAAGACCTAAATCCTAACACCGTATGAACATGAAAGAAACTCAGTTTTCCAAAAAGGTTCCTTACTAGCTTTTGTGTTTACAGGATATTATTTCCCAAAATGACTTCAGGAGCCAGGTTGTCCATTGTAATACTGTTATTAACTCATGATTTGAGACAAAAATATATCGTGTTTTTTGTATTATATCTGAAAAAAAAAAATCCCACATATTCAATATACTAGAAAACATTTTATTGTGTAGAGACTTTTAACAAAGATTGCTGTGAGGGTAATATATTGTTTCTGGTACAATTGTATTATCTTGATCTGTGTAACACCTCTATGATATTTATGTTGAATGCTAGTTATGGTAGTTCTCTTTAATAGGCTGAAATACATCTGAGATAATAACCTAGGAAAAGAGCTGGGAGAAAGAGATGTTCACAGCTGAAGATAGAGAAACTCTGCTGCTTCCTTGCTTTTTACTGTTTTCTTAGATAAAAGATAATAAAGGAAGAAAAGCAAGGGCCCTGGCAGTGTCCAGAGATGTTACCTGCAAATTGAATGCTCCAGAGTTTCATTCCTACAGGCAATGAATGTCCAGGCCACACCTTTCACTACATTGTTGTTCCTGGTTTGGTGCCCACATCACCAATAGAGACTCACCCTTTGCCTGCTCAGGTGTATTTATCCCTTTTTAATGGCAATCATATCTTTTAAACACCTCTCTGGAAGTGGACGAAGAAAGCAAAGCCTAAGGGCCTGTATTATTTCAGCCCACAGGAGATGTAGCCTGGCATTTATCACCTGCGCCCCAGCTGCCATGCTGTGGGATGGGTACACATGGCAGTGTGAGGAAGAAAAAAACAACAAAGAAGTGTCTAGGGAAGTTTTTCAAACTAAGAGTGGAAACTCCATTTAGAATAATCCTTGTACAAAGTTCTGCTGTCTAAGTGCTGCGGGGCCTGATTCTTGGCTCAGCTACTACCACCTGTAGGATATTGTTTTCTGGCCAGGCATCCAGCCTGGCTGGCAGCAGGCAGCCAATGTTGAAGTGCTGCTGGATGCAGAGGGGACAGCTGTAGCTCTCACCTTCCCCGGCGCTCCCTGTGAGCAGCCTGTTCCCATGGCATTATCTGATGCTGGTCATGGAGGTTTATGGTTTACTGTTAAAATAATATTTTCAAGCAATTATCTTCCCACTTGTAGCTATAGACCTTTATGCTCCCAATCTAGCAAGATCTTCTTTCTGTAAATCTACTTGTGTAAGATTTCCCTTGTGTGTGCATACTAAACACAGTGTTAACTTGGGCAAGCAGTTAAACACTCAACTAGCACTGCACCATTTCAGCTAATTTTCAGGCACCATAAGCCCTTTATTTGTTGTATCCGCTCTGTTAGCTGGAACAGTAAGGCAATAAAGGAAATAATAAAATATCTAGCACCAGCAACTTAACTGCTTTATATCAGTGTATCTCCATTAAGTCTACAGAAATATATATACTCATTCTAAATCTGTTTGTATGTAAAAAAGCCCAGTACACACCAGCTTTCATAGATCTATCTGTACTTTACTTTTCTCTCACCATTTCTTCTGCATTTTGTGTGTATTTTTTTGATTATTTAATTTTATTTAAAGGGAAAACACTGATTTTATTTAAAGTAGTATTGACAGCCTATTTGTCAACAGTGATTTTTATTGTGTTTCAGGTTGGTATAGACACCTTGCATAAATTTGATTATTTTATGCTAATAAAATCTATTCAAGCTCACACTGTCCAGTGATTATAACCTCTTCACCACTGACTACAAATGCAGTGGTCTCTGGATTAGTGCTGGACTTCGTTGCTTCTAGGTGGTGTAACATGTGTGGTTGGCCTGGTGATACGGAAAAGTAATCTGAAGATGCACTGAGCCAGGTCCCTTTTGCCACTTTGAGGTCCCCAGAACATAGCACACAGTGCACTGGTCAGCATTAGGAAGGTTCTGGACACTGAGCTGATGGACCTGGAAGAGTAAAAGTGAAAATGTTGCTGTGGTAGTTACTGCATAATTGAAAAACCAATCAGAACACATGAGAATCAAGAAATGAGGCAGGAAGAACACAAATTTAAACGCTTACGTTACAAAGATTAAGTTCATTAAATAAAAGCTGTAAGAAATAAAAGTGTCAAACCAGGCAATACAAGAAATCTCTCCAAATGCTGCTGTTGACACTAGAGAAAGACAGAGTATTCTGGCTGCAGCTGCAATACAGCTGTCACAGGGAAATGAATTTAAATCCCCTGAGGACCACAAAACACAATATATCGCAGCATTGATTAAGTTATGCTTTATCTTTTCTCTGTATTCTCAGCTCTCTATATATTTAGAGTGAAAATGTAGCCTGGGAGCCCCCAGTGGCACAAAATACCTTTAGGGGTGCAGGAAAGCCTGAGGTCTGCTTTTGTGGATGTTTAAATGTATCTCCTTATCACCCTACTGCTGCATAACACTGAGACTGCTCCCTTTTTCCCAATTCTGTTTCAAGACAACAAAGCACAGCCCAAGGCTCCTGACTGTGATGAACTAAGCATAGAAGGTGCCCTAATTCACTGCCAGAAGTACTGCTGCAGGATTTTCAGCAGCAGCCCATTGCTTGTTATATTGAAAGGGCAGATTTGGTCTGGCTGCTGCTTGGTGCTGCTCTCAGGGACCCCCCAGCCTCCCAACCCCACCTCAGTTCACTTGGTTACCCACAAAGTTTTGCATGCATTATAAGATGCTTATGCTGATTCACACAGCTACTGAAAAGCAGGGCCCGAGGTACCTTCCTGACTTAGGGACTCTGCACTCCGCCGGTCACAGGCTGAGGTCACTGCTGCAGGTCTCAGTGCACCCTCCTGCTGCAGCGTCACTTTGGGTGGTCGCCTTTCAGACATCATGTGCAGCCCCGTACCAGCAGGCAGCACCACTCTGCCACCTTTCTCCCGCAGTGAAAGGCTCAGTGCTGGATGCAGCAGTGCCCATCAGATGGGAGCTGGCTGCACATCACTGTGATTCCTGGAGAAGCAGCACCCAAGTCCCTCTTTCAAACATCTCTCCTTTGTGTTTTGATCTATATTTGCAAGATAAGGCACTAAAAATAGTGCTTTCTTTTTCTCCTTTGTCATTTCATTTTCATTTTCTATTTGCAAATGTAATTCCCTCTGTGACACAGCCTGATAGAATGCATAATGCGACTGTTTGAGCACACATGAACTCTTTTCTACTTTAAAGTAAACATTTGTTACAGACCAAAGCACAGCGCAGCTTTACAACGTACTTCTTTGATTAAATACATAAAATAAAACAGCTGCTGCTCCAGCAAACTCAAAATATTTATCAAATTAAATATGGATCATGCAATTCTGTGCTATTTAACCTTAAATGCTGACTAAATCAATGCAATAGATCACTGCAAATTCACAAAAGGAGTCAGCCCTCTAAAGCCAGCACTGCTAAACATTAAATTCTGTAAATCTGCTTGATGTTGGGCGTAATACAAATGATGATATGAGCTGGTTTAACAACTTCATTGTTAATCAATGGGCATTTTTGTTGACTGGATGAGGAACAGAAGAAAACGTATTAAAAAGAAGAAAAAGATAAAAAAGATAAAAAGAAGATTGGAATGTGTCTGCTCCAGAAATAGTAGATCTTTTCACTGTTACAACAAATTCCATCACATGAAAACTATTGCACTAAGGTTACTCTATAGCATATACAAAGGTCATTAAAGGTATGCCACAAAAAGACATGATAACGGAGTGCTGTCATGGGATAAATACATTTCATTCTGAAACCTTCTCCATAAGTGCCTCAGTCACCACAGCTTCCATTGAGCTGCAGAGGGCTGGCTGGAATGTTTTGTTTTAAAATTAATAATCCTCTCTTCTTCCTTCTTGTCAGCATGCTCAAGCACTGCAGTATGAGGGAGAAAGTCTCAGAGCTGTGGTTTTGTACATCCAATATCCAAGACCTGAGGCAGGAAGAGATATTCCCAAGCTTGACTTTGAAAATATCATAATTCTGGGACTTTCAGGGAGAATTTTCAGCACTGAAGAAGTTGTTCTGACTCTAAAAAGCAGTTATTATTTGTCCTACCAAAAGCTGAGAGATTATCACAGACAAGTTACCAGGGATATCGCTAACAAATATATTAATGTAGAGTGGTTTTCAGCATACAACAAAACAGCAAAGAGGTTATAAGATGCTTCAGCAGAGTTTAAGGCTCTATGTGTGAAGCCAACTAAACTACAGAAAACCAATACCCAGTCTCCCTTTGAGATCAGCCTGAAAAGGAGGGCAGAGATGGGAGGGCCAGCAGCCATTTATTCACTATTAGTTATTGTGTTCTTCTCTTGCCTCCTAGATTTCTGTCCTCCCATTTCCACTGACCCTGTGTGTTTAGGAGTTGTTTGACGCCTGAGCCAGCTTCTTCTTCAAGGAGACTGCGGGGGGATTTGCAGTCTGTTGCTGCAGGATCAGAGGCAGGCAGAGGTGCTCCTGCTCACAGCAACTTCCAGGGCAGTGTCTGACTCCTATCATCACACAAGTATGCTCAAGGAAAAAAAGAAAAGAAAAAAAAATCAAAAACTGCTCTAGTGTCATTGCCTGGCTGAAAACAATATGAGAGATCACTCTTGCACTTTTTATGGGAGATTCAGCTGTGGCATTTTTAAAGATGCTATATAATATTATGTCACTGAGCTTTCAATTTATTAAAATCCCCATATATCCCAAAACATTTTCCTCCTAAGCATTCTTGTAGCAGCCACTTCCACTCTACTCAGAATTTCTCTGCCTCAGGAACTGAGGCGGTTTAAGTAGCTTTGTTGAACAGAAGCACAATGCACACAGTAGTCCAGAACTCAGCACAGTTGTTTGCAGTAGCTTTGATCAGGCAGTGAGTCCATTATGAAATACATCTCCTGAGTGCTCATTTAGGGGTTTTGACAGCAATTTATATGATTAATGCACTGTATAACTACTCACTGGTTACATTACAAAGTAAGAAGTTGTATGATACACTTAAATAAAATCTGACATTACTTTACAGTGTGGAAATAGTATTTTTAGATCTCTTATGTTCTTATCCAACTCACAATCTGTCAGACCATCCAGCTAACTTGCTAGAGATGAACTTTGGTAATTACTTCACAAAAAACCCTTTGAGAAAATAACCCAGAGAGACATTTGTGTTCTCACCACATCTAACAAAGGAGCAGCTTTTTCAAATGAGCTAAATTTCCTGACCCAAACTGTACTGCAGTGCTCACCAAGGCTTAATTTTAAGACCCTTTAGATTAAGAATGCATAATGACAGGAGAATCAGGCCCAAGGGTTTTACCAAACAACCTGAACATAAGCTTAAAATGAAGCATGTCCAAAAACATATTTCTGGCTATTGCTTCGGAATGGGATATTACAGTCTAGGATATCTGGGGATCTTAGCATGCTTTATTGTTCAATTTGGTGACTAACAGCATTTAAGGAACTGCAACAGACTGAGAAATTACTGCATATCCTCATGGCCTCTTAACACAAGATCTGATGGTATAGAGTATGTTCGGTTGTGCTGTGAGAAAATGCCTGCAAATAAGCTTTCAAATGGAAACTGTCAAGGGAGAAAAATGAGGGCAAAAAGAGGTAAAACATGAGTTGAGAGAAGGGAAGGAAAACAGAAGAGATCTGTGGAAAGAGATACTGAGACAGAAAGGAAAATAAATTATCTACAGTGATCTTTAAGGTCTATTATGGAAAATAATGAGCATCAAAAGTGTGTGTGTGCACTTTCATGTACAAAGTACATAAAGTTGGATGTGTACCATGAGCTGCAACTTAGTTTGAGAAATTGTTGTATGCAAAAATAAACCTCAGTTTCTTCTGCACAAACCTGAAATAGCCCTCTTCAATTCGTGTATCTGTAGAGACAAAAAAAAGCAGCTCAGCATCAAGTCAGGGCAAAGCTGAGAAATTCAGACGCAGATTTCAAACCACATTTGTAAATGGGGATATTTGGTCTGGCCCACATACAGTCAAACATAAAATCCAGTTTCTACTGTTACAAACTGGAAGTGCCTCCTCAGTAAACTCCCACCCACCAAGAGAACAGGGTGGGGCCTGCTGGTATGGACCATCCCTGTGTGGCACCTAGAGGAAAAATAAAAGGCAGCCTCAAACAAATTCAATCAGTAGACAGAAGTTTCAAAACCAGTTATTATTGCAGGGTTTAGAAGAAACACAATGGCTTGAGAGAAAGCCTGAGTTACTGGCTGACTAAGGGAAGGAAGGCAAACATTTGGCTTGGCAGCAGTCTGGCGGCGGTCAGCACATGTGAGGGGCAACCAGCCAGCAGGTCCCAGCCAAAGCACTGCCTCTGAGAGACCTGGCACAGTGCAGAGGAAGGAAATCACATCCTATGAAAGTGACAAAAAGACCTTTTTAAGTTTATAATTTTGACTGCTAATTTTATTCTCATAGAGGTCTTGTATCAGAATTTAACATCATTTAACCAATAGAGAATACTTACCAGACATTTTTTATTACTTTAAAATGTAATGAATACATAGCAGTCCAGGACAAAGAGTCATACAATGAAGAACAAAACATACCTTTGCAAGCTGTTCAAAGCACAAAATGTTTCCATGTCTTTGTGAATGTCTGTCAAAGACAAAGTTCTGGTGAGCAGGACGGCTTCCCTGGGAGACACTCCTGTCCTCTGCTGCAGTTTCTCAGCAACTGCTTGAAGATCCATTTACATTTTTGATCCAGACTTGCAGAGGGCTTTAGGAACCTCACCCCGAGGAAGAAAAGTAGTAGGTGGGTGCCTAAGCACTCAGAGAGCTTGGGACAAGGTAACAGCCTCTGCTCTAGACTTGTCCCTTTCAAGGCCATTGTTACTCTTCACTCCAGAGATGTCTCCTCCAACATAAGCACGAGCATCTTGCCCTTGGTAAAGGGTCCTGCATGCTCTAGCTTTGGCAGCAGGTGCAGGACCTGGGAGCAAGTCCTTTACCTGTCAGCTGGAACCTGCCCCTGCCCCAGCAGTGGGATAAAAATTGAGAGGAATGGCATCAATGGGGCTGCTGCAGTTTTTCCACCCAGTTAACCTCAGGGGGTATTCCCTGCTTGCACAAGGGCAGTGTGCTGGCAGGGGAGCAAAACTACTGTTTCCTCAGCCTCTCCCAAGTGCTGAGGTCCAGGCAGCCCAAGGAGAGGGAAACCCAGACAACTGGCAGCCCCACTCCACCTCCTCACAGTGGGTGGACACACGACCTTGGCAGAGCACAAGCTCATCCCAGTCCAAGGGAGGGCAAAGAAAGCTTGTCCCTTGCTGCATTGCTTGTGGTCCATTTGCAAAATAATTCCTCCAGGATGATCACACCGAGCAAATGAAAAGCTCTGTCCAAAATCCTCCACTGCTGTGGGTAATCCCTGTTTCAAGGAGTAATGCCTCTTGTTTAAATGCAGAACAGAAAATTGAGGGCTTCAGAGGAAGCGTAAGCCTTGGATAACTTGTTTTCAGTGTATTGGATTTAATTTTTTAATTTTTATTATTATTATTATTTCTTTATTAATAACCTCTGTAAAACCAAATGGAAACTGATAACAGAGAGAGACATGATTTAGGTGGAGTAGAAGGTAGCGCACCAGAGAATCAAAATAACCATTAAAGGAAAAAAAAATATTGAGGATTTTTGGATGAGTTCATTGTACTTAGGTTGGGGAATGGTAATGGAAAGAAGAAATACAGGAACTGAGGAAAATAAAATATAAAATGAAATGCAATGAAATAAAGTAAAATGAAATAAAATGAAAAAATAAAATGAAATAAAATAAAATGAAATAAAATAAAATAAAAATAAAAGCGTTTTTTAAAAAATAAAGAAAAAATTATGCAGATTTCTAGGAAGCATTAGAAAGTGGAAAAACCTAAGGTCAAAAGTAAATGATATTATTCTTCTGGGGAAGAGAGACTGATACAACATAAAGAGTAATACACAGAAGGCAATCCTTCCAATTGAGAATATTACATTCCTTCCACAATATTGCCTTAATCATAAAATATACAATAAAGAATGTAGATTGAGAAGCGAAAAGACAAGACTTTATGATAAGATTCAAAGCTAAAAATGTTCAGTTGTTGAGAGGGAAAGATATTATTTCCAGGCACTATCAAAAGAAATCTTCAAAGCTATGGAAATTTTCATTACTGGAAAATGAAGCAAAGGATGTTTTGATGTTACAAAAAGGTGAATTCTTGCCTGTTTTAATTTCGAATTTAAAATTCGAAAATTTCCATTGGATTCTGTGAGATCAGGTTTTCCTTTCAGTAAAACGAAAGTGGAGAGTTTTGAATCCTCACATATATACGTTGTACACAGATTGAAATATTAAAATCCAGTATTCTAGAGAAAGGAAACTCTAGGCCAGGGTTTCATTTGCTAAGTGTTGTTGTGGTATTTGTCAAGTCGCTCACCGTCCATGCCTCATTTCCCAGCCGTCAGCGGCCCGTGCCTGTGAGACCGCCGAGGTGCCGTGGCTGAAGCGCACACATCCCGCAGCACAGCCGGGGCTCCTCCCAGCTTCCTCCTCTGGGTGTTGGTGCTGCCCCGCAGCAGTCTGCTAAGCGCTATGGAGGGCTCCTCCGTAAAGCAGCGACTGCATCCACCAGAGCCAGAATGCCACTTTTATTGGTGTAAAAACGCATATTTTTTCCCCTCTGCTCGCATTTGAGCATCCCTCATATATTGATTTAATCAATCTGCTTTGGAATCCTCCACTGAGCACAGCAAATGAACCCATTCAGGACAAAAACAAAAACAAAAACCGAGCAAGCCCTTGTTTTCTCAGGTGCATACAGCCCAGCTTCCGAGCCTGGATGGGAAGGGAGAGGGGGAAGCAGAGCCGGGCAGGAAAGTGACAAAGCGCCGACGGTAGCGGGGAAGGTGTGGGCCAGCCCCGGGATATCCCCAATGGGTCGGGTCACGTCTTGGGCTGGAGAACGCTGCTGTTCCTGCCCTGTTTCTCTTGAGCCTCAACCAAATACACTTGGCGGTGGGGAAGGACGAAAAGTGCGCTGTGATTGACGTGGGAACAAATTAATATTATTGATGTAAAATATTTTTTCTTTCCTTTATCCTCTAAGAAAAGTGGGCATTCACTGGGACGCGCAGTGTCGCTGAGAAATTAGCAGGGATGGGCACGCTCAGCGCCCCAAACCCGTGCGCCCCGTCGGTCAAAAGATGCGGCCCCCAGTGGTCCCCAGGGCCAGAACGTCCCTCAGGGGGGTGAAACGTGAACCGGCAGAGCCCGCAACGGGGCTGGGCAGCTGGGGCTGAAACGTACGGAGTCGGTCCCAAGCAAAACAAGACATGAAACATTTCAGGTTATTGCGTTCTCCCTTTGAAGCGAACTATTTCCCGCAGATAACAATGCGTAGGTATATTTAGATAGCTCGAATCGTCCAGGGGGAATGTGTCTTGTGCTATTTGAGAAAAACTCTAAGAGTAAGTGCAAATATTTGATGCTGAAGAGCTCTTAAGGCTTGAAGAGTACCATTTACTTATTTCTACACATCAGTGTGGGCTTAGGATGTTAAATAGATTAAAAGGCTAAGAGAGGTCACTGAAGTAGACTCTCTTTCTCTCATCCCGACTTTTTTTTCCTGCAGAGTTTTTGCACTTTCTTTGGAGAGTCCTTAGCAAACTCCTCGTAAGAGCCACCGCGGTACTGTACAGTTCTGCGGCTCCGAGCCCCCCGCCCGCCCCTCCCCTGCCTCTCCCCCTGCACCCAGCTCCGAGCACCGGCACTCAGCAAATGTTTGCCCGCGGGGTCAGGTTATTAATAAGCACGTCGCGGCCTCCTTTGCTCTCGGGGAGGACGGAAGTGGGTGGCATTGCTCTGCCCGCAGGTAAGCGCGGCCCTGCCAGGAGGGGCGGCAGGAACGAGGTCCCCCAGGGGTGAGGCGGGAGCGACACGGGGAGCGACACACCGGGAGCCGGGCCTGGGGGCGACAGCTATGCGGGAGGAGCTGCTCGGCGGAGAGCGGCCACGTCGCTTCAATTTAATCTTATTTAAAAAGACATAACTAATAAATTTGTATGGACGGGGCTGCCGGAGACGTAAAGCAGAGTCGATAGTGGTTCAATCCCATTGAACCCTATTGAAAACCATGACAACAAGGAACAAGCTCCGATTTATCCCAGAGAGTTAAAGCACATTGTGGGAAGGCGTCAATCACCTATTATTCCAGATCTGAACAAATGCAAAATCTTGACTGGAACAAATGCTTCCAACAGGTCCGGGACATAGGGCTACATTTCCCCTTTGTTCATGGCCTAGCAGTTGGCATGTATTTGTGCTCCCCTCGCTCCGACCACCCAGGACGGCTGGGAGGCAGCGCTCTGAGCGAGGAAGATAACTACTGTCACCCGCACGCTTCATAGGTGGCTGCGGCAATCACGGCCTGGGAATGGTTTGTATGGAGCCTGGCCAGTCCCAGGGAAATATGCGGGAAGGTGGCCAAATGGAGCCCGGTGCCCTGTTCATCTCTGCCACAAATCTTCGCGATATAAATCTCGCCACTCATCGTCGTTATCGCCCTGCTCGCATTTCCCGGGGAGCGGAGCTGTTTCGCGAAGCGCCTCACGGAGCCAGGCGGGGAGGGGCTGCAGGCGGCAGAGGGGCGAAGCTGGGGATGGATAAATATAATCTGAGCACAATGGGTTAGAGATGTCTGTTTGGACAGGGAGATCTGAACCAACAAAGCGGCCGGCTAGAGCCATTTCTGCATGTGCCTCTGGATTGCTCTTTCGAGACGCAGGGCTTCACGCAAATTACCCGACGGGGCCGCATTGTGTGCGCTTTGGGTGGCGTTCAAGAGCGACAGAACTCAGATGTCCCCTATCGTCCCAGGTTTCCTTCCCTCGCTGCGCGCCCCTCACGAAGCCGAAACGGGTCGTGGCTATCTGTCCCCCCGTCCCTGCCCTGCGGCTGGGAACCCTGAGCTCGGCCTTTGAGCGGCTGGTGGGACTTGGTGGCTTTGTGGATTTGTGTCTGTTTGTGAGTCTCACCGAGGCCGGGCAAAGCCAGACCGCAGCTCCGCGGTGAGAGGCTGCGGGGGGAGACGGAGGTGCCGCCGGGGCCGCACCCAGCCGTCGGCCGCGGCCCCCCATCCGGACAACTGCTGAGGTTGTCTGCAGGTGAAGCAGAGCTCGGAAGGATAAAGAAATAAAGGCGCCGCTTCTGTGCTTTTCTTCCTTCTCTCCCATCTGTAATCACTGCAATCCCTTACACACGTCGCCCTTGCGTTATCACAGCGCAAAATGATGCTAATAAAATCTTCCCTTATCCTCCTCCCCATGAAACAAGTGAGTCGAGCTACTCTTGAGTCCCCAGTCACGGTCACCCCGTCGCTGTTTCCGAGATAAAAAGTGCACCTCACAGCCGCACCATGTCCAGGAGGCACAGCACACGTTCCCCTCAACGTACGCAGGCAGCAGCCTTGCCCGCGGAGGTGTGAAAGCCCCGGCAGGGGCTGAGGGTAGGAATGCTGCCATTGGCAAGGAGAGAGCACGGCGAACGGCCCGGGAAAATAAAACAAATAGCGAGTGAAATTCCTGCCAGGTTTAAAGAGAGGGTAANTGGGAGGGGGCTCTCAGCAGCCTCTGCGGATGTCCTGGGAGGATTCACTTTGTCTGGGGATAGAAGGGACGCTGGTGGCTTTGGTGGCGGGTGGAGGGGGGTGGTTGTTGGTCATCCACATGCCACCCAAGATGTTATTCACTGCTAACAATTACCATTATCTGTCCCCACTTTTGGCTAATCAGACAGAATATGTAATGATGAAGCCTGTTTCCTGCTGTCTTTGGGAGGTAACGGGTTATTCTCCCATGGGGGTGGCGGGAGGGGGGTTACACCTACTCCCATTAGGGCTTTAGCACTTGACTAATTCAGGTACTTAGCATCCTATAGACAGGGACGGTTTGAAAGCGGGCAGTGTTTGCAGTGGGGAGGACTGTTTATATAAACAGGACACCTCTGTAAACGACACTAATATTTGGGGTTGGGTGGTGATGGAAGGGCTCCTCTCGAGCCGGGAGATTCCCCAGTAACTGCGCGGTCCTTTCTTCGAGGCTTTAAGGGAGGGGGTTTGGGACATTGGGAGGTTATTTTTGGGGAGCGTGCACACCCTACCATGGCCACATCTGGCAGGATCAGTTTTACAGTGAGGAGCATTTTGGATTTACCAGAGCAGGATGCGCATAGCATGAAGCAGGCTTCTGACCACCAACAACACTCGGCGGAGAAGTACAGCGGCTCTCCGTACCGCGGCTGGATAGAGACGGACAGAAATCACTATCCCTGTGAGTATGCCACAGACAGGAGTTCGCCATCTCCTTACAGCTATCGTGTGTTTGTTCCCCGTTCCTTCGGGGAAGATGCGAAGAAGCCAACCGCCAGCGCGTGTAGCCTGCAGCGTCGGGGGTATCCAGAATGGGAATTTTATAGGAGATTATTGAACTACAACAGCGAAGCGGCAGGAGGATCACGAGCTTATGAGAGAAATGATATTTTTTTTCCCCTCGGTCTGGGCAGGGCTATGGCGGAAAGCTTAGCCTTGGGATGCGCGTCCGCCCATCTCTCTGCAGTTACCGTTTAATCTCGCTTCCCGGATTCCTTTTTCCCGTTTCTGTGCTGCAGGAACCCGCCTGTTTGTACTGGAGGGGTTCGGGTCCCCCCGCAGCACGGAAAGCAGCACGCTCGCAGTGCGTTTCCTCCCAGGCTGCCATGTAGCACTGCGGCCGCAGCCGCGGATGCCCACGCGCTTCCCACAGCGGAGAGCAGCCTCCGCTCAGCCCAGCGCTGCGGCACATCTGTCTTATCCCAAACTGCGGGGCAGATGCACTGCTTTTAAATAGAGGTGAGGGGGTCGAGTCCCTCCTTCGGGCGGACGCAGGAACCCCATCGGGATGAGCTCCGCGTTAAGGTAACCGTGTCTGGAGGAAAGTGCACGCATTTGCCCCGCACAGCTGCTGGCACTCGCACAGTGCCACGCGAGGAGAGGAGGGAGTGCCTGCGGGGACGTGCTGCGGGTCCGGGCCGCTCCGTCCCGTGGCTGCGGCTCCCGTTATCCAGGTTGGGCCCGGCTCCTCTGCTGAGCCCCGGGATGACGCGTTCCGGTAAACCCCGAGCTCTCCCCCCAGGAGGCGACGTGCTCCGCCACCGCGGCCCGTAGTCTACCCGGCCTCCCCTCTCTCTAACCCCTCGCTGTCCCCAGCTTCCGACGAGAGCGGCCCGGAGCTGAGCCTGCCCGACTCCACGCAGAGGTCTCTCCCCGCCCGCGGCTCGGAGGCCGAGAAGAAGAAGAAGAGGCGGGTGCTGTTCTCCAAGGCGCAAACCCTGGAGCTAGAGCGGCGGTTCCGGCAGCAGAGGTACCTCTCGGCGCCGGAACGGGAGCAGCTGGCCCGCCTGCTCAGCCTAACCCCCACGCAGGTGAAGATCTGGTTCCAAAACCACCGCTATAAGATGAAACGGGCGCGGAGCGAGGGTCCCGGTAGCCCTCCTCCTCCGCGCCCACCCGCCCTACTGCGGCGGGTGGTGATGCCGGTGCCAGTGATGCTGCGGGACAGGGAACCGTGCCGGGGCTTCCCCGCCGGCCCCTCTCCAGCCGCCGCCCGCCCCAAGCTGGGCTGCTCGCTGGCGGGTTGCAGCGCCCAGGCTGCCCTCGCCGTGCAGGGCTACTCGGCCTGTCCGCCCGCCCTCGGCGTCTGCCCCGCGTATCAGCACTTAGCGCATCCCGCCGTCGTCTCCTGGAGCTGGTGACGGCGGCGTTTCGCCCTTCGGGCAGGACTCATCCCAAGGACGCGGGGCCTGGCTCCGGGCTCGCAGGAGGCTCCCGGACGGGGCGGGCAGGGCACTGAGCCGCGGGCACAGGGAGCGCGGCTGCCGGAGCGGTCCACCCCCGGGGCACGGAGCCGAGAATGGCTTTGCTTCGGTGGGAACTATCCTCCTCCTGGCTCTGTCGGAGAAGTTTCCTGTTAAAAATAATAATAATAATAAAACCTAGCGACCTAGTTTATTTGAAAATAGCTTATTCTTCCAGTGACTAATAAAATGATTTTGCGCAAATATTTTTTTTTTCTCGGAGAAGAAGTGTATTTTTGACCATTAGGGCTTTCGCTTTGGATTACCTCCCGCTCTTAAACACCTCTCTTGAACTCGCCAGAGGACCTTTACGTCCGAGTTCCTCTGTTTCACCCACGCACGGCACAGTAAACGGCGAATAGAGCTTGTCCGTGGATGCTGGGCGTCCATGGCTGCCGGCTCCGCGCCCTTCGCTTGGGCCGAGGGCTGCGGTTCGGGGTTCCCACGGGTTCAACTCTGTCCGACGGCTCCGTCACCGCGGCGGTAAGCTCAGCGGTGGGCTTTCCCGAGCTGCTGAGGCAGGAGCCGGCATTGAGCAGACTTGCCCTCTAGCCAGCAGCTGTTCCAAAGGTGTTGTGGGGAAGGACGGCCAAGAGGGAAGTGAAGTCTGTTAACGGTTGGAGAACTATGTCTTGAAGCGCTCTGACGAATTATTGGTTTTATTAACTGGAGGGAAAAATCATATAACTGCCAATTGTAAATAGGAAAAACACTTATAAAAAACATACGGAGAGAAAACGGGTTTGAATTGTTGACTGTCTCCAGCTCTTCAACGGGAGACGCATTCAAGATCCTAGAGGGAATATTTGGGGGTGAGGACCTGCGGGGACTGATATTTGTCGAGGAAAGGTCGTCGAACGAAAGCAGAGAGGCACGCAGGATGGCTTTTTTTAGCGTGTTCTCACGGGAGGGAATTACTCGGACCAGAATGTGTCCCGGGCCGTGGGGCCGCAGCCAGGTCCTGCACTGCATCCCGCCCGCACACCACCGCTGTGCCTGGGCTGGGGCAGGTGCCGAGGGCATGAGGGTAGGACACAGCTTTTGAATGCACGAGGAGAACACGGGGGAATATACTCCGTATCACCTGTCTTTTTGCTGTTGTTATTTCCCCCCATACCCCCTCTCCCTTTATTTTTCCTTCTGCCATCCGAAATCTTTTTTCCTTCCCTCCCTTCCCTTTTATTTTATTTTATTTATTTATTTATTTTATTTTTGTCTCAGCTGCTGGCCACCTTGTCTCCCATATGGATGGGGTTATCTTAGAAGAATCTCCCAGAGAATCGCTCCTTAAACCTCCTTTTGTCTTGGGAGTTGAAAAGAGCATTGTTGTGGTTGAAAAGGACCTAGACAAAATCCGCACTGTTTCAATTCAGGACTGTTTAATCAGTCCCTAGTGACAATTTTATGGGTTTTAGGCGGTACAATAGTATCTTTTAAAACCTTGCGGCCTTCGTGAAAACAAAGGGTTTGAATTTTATGGGCTTACAACTCCAATTAGAACAGTGCCAATGTGTATGGGAGATTATCAAATTTGTATCATAAAACCCCTTTATAAAAAATGATTACTAGAAGGACGGGGGGAGGGGGGAAGTAGGGATGTTGTCAGGAGGATGGGGATGAAGGGACCCGGACTTCAAACTCTGGATTTTGCCTCATGTTGTTTGTAACGTGCACATGTTGCACTGCTCTCCATTTTAACTCTTTGGCACCCAGCAGTGCAGTAGGATCAGCCACGGGAATAGCATGACACCGGCATTAGAAACGGTAACAAAGGCAGGAGCAGAACATCTCTCCTCCTCAGCCCACATCCACCCTCCATCAGCTTGCTGAAGGTTTGGCAGCATCGCAGCCTGGAGGTCTGGGCCCTTTCCTGGATCCTTATTGCCTGAGCTGCTCTCCTCCGCAGGAACCAACACACAGCCGTAGGAAACTCCTTTGAAAGACTTGATCCCCTTAATGACTGAACAGGTGTAGACAGAAAGAGTTACGGTATCCCTTTCTCTCCCCTTCCCTAAAATGTTCGCCGATGGGGGTTTCTTTAAGCAAAACAAGCAGCTACTGAGCACTGCCCTTTACCAAGCCCAAGGGATGTGAAAGCAACAATTCCTGATGAGTAGCTGAGGCCAAAGCCGTGCCCTCCAGGCTGAGGGAAGGTAACCACGGCAGAGATTAAGGGAGAGCGATCAAGTCCGGCTTAAGTACCGAAGTAAGCCCCCAGAATCGACAGCTTCCCGTAGAAGGAAGAATGCTTTACATTAAAACTCAATTAATAGTCCACTGAAACTTACAGTAAGAAGACTTGTGAAGAGAGAATGGAAAGGAAAATAGGGTTTTTCATAATAGAAACAAATAGATAAACTAAATTTTAAATGTATTCGTCAAGGAAAACTGATGTGGTAAACTAACCGTGTAAGCTGTATCTAAGAGGAATACGTTGACAAATATCGTGGGTAAGAATTCTGAGAAAATAAAAACAAAATGCAAAAAACAAACTTACTGCCTTTCAATGCATTTTCTGTTACTTTCTTTTGGCTTTTAATAAGACAGTAATTTTTTTCTTTTTCCCATTCATTCTGAAAGGGGCAAACACAGACACAATCTGTCTTTTCTCCCTTTCATTCACCCTACCAGGTCTCACTTCTACTTTCCCGTGCAAACAGGAGATGGATTTCACTGAAACTAATGAATAAACATGCCATGATCAAGACCTAAATGCCATCTTCTGCTAATGAAAAGCATTGCTGACATCTTAAAACATCTTCCTGGATGTTTTATTCTTATTCAGCAAATAAACTATTGACTTTGCAAAGGCCCAGCCTCGTTTCAGTGGGAAACCCTAGGCACATGTTTGTTAGCTCAGAATCAAGGCATGAAAACAAATCACTTGACTTTGTCTCGAAGAGGTAGACAATAGTTCAGAAAAAGCATACAACCAATCTTTTTTTTTTTTTTTTTTTTGCTGTGATTTATGAGCCATTTGAATGTGTCCCTGCCAATGCTTGTCCATCATTGGTCTCTGGAATATATGATACATTTGAAATACATAATATATTTTAAATTTTGTAACAGACAAAAAGTATCACTTCCCAGCAAAGTGTCAAGCACCAAAACAGATGTCTTTATCACTGACCAAGAAAAAGCTCCTGGAAGTTTTGCATTGAGTATGTCTAGGTTCATAACCCACCTGGTCTGTGCTGTTAACTAAGGGCAAACCAGGTCTGTGGAACAACTTCTTGGACTTTTCAGCCCCTCAGAGCACTGCAGTGGCAGGAGCAGTCTTTCATCCCCTGGCCAGGGCTCAGGTGATGCTGGAAAGAACAGTGACCTCATTTTGCTTTCAGAAGTTGGCATTAGCCAGCAATTTCTGTGGACAACAGAACTGCTTTCCCTGTTCTTAGTGCTCTTCACAAGCCACAATTATTTGGTGAAGGCACATGTCTTCTACCGAACTCAAGTGACTGGTAACTGCTCCTTCTTGTGAAGACGTGAATAGCTAGGATACAAGGAATCCTGGTCTCCGAACCTTACTAATGGCAGTAAGCTCTTTCATCAAAGGTCTTGAAAGCGTGTTTTCCTTTCCCTCAGCTGATGATTTCAACATGTGAATCCCGGTCCTGTCCCCTATCTATTGCCTATTGCCTACTGCCTATTGCCTATTACCTATTACCTACCTTTAGGTATAGTGTACTCATCTTACAATTCCTATAATGACCAATGAATTGCAAGAGTTTCCTCCAACTACTTCACATAAAAAAATTCAGGGGAAGAGTCAAGTGCCACCAACATCAGCAGTGACAGAAAGATCCTGAGCACCTTACCCTACTTCCAAGAATCTTCTAACTACATCAGTTACAACAGAATTATTTCTGAGGAAGAGGACAGTGAATGCGGTTTCCAACATCAGAGAAGTTGCTTTATCTTCCTCAAGCATAAAGCTATTCTTAAGTATCGTGAGAGTAGCTCAGAGCAGCAATAGCTACCATTATTAATATGATCAGAAGTCATTTACACATCTACAAGATTAAACAGGGATAAAAGATCTCTGCCTGCCTCTAAAGCACAGATGACTAAGCTATGAGATCAAGATTACTTTCCTTTATATTCAGCCTTAAAATTGCATTCTAAACTGAGAAGGCAGTCAGCTCTCCAGAGTGAAAATGTTGGCAGTAGTGCCAGTTTTCATCCTACATTCTCCAGTACTCTTGTATTTAGAAGAGATCATGAAGTATTTATGTTCCAAGGACAGGTCTCACAGGTAAAAATAAGGATACCTCTCCAGAGCAGAGGTATACCTTTCTTATCTTCAAGATGTATGTGAAATTATAGAATCAAAGAATATTCTGAGTTGGAAGGGACCCACAAGTATAATTGAGTTCAATTCCTGGCTCCACACAGGACCATCCAAAATTCAAACTCTATGTCTGAGAGCATTGTCCAAATGGTTCTTGAATTCTGTCTGCTTGGGGCTGTTCCCACTACCTGAGGGAGTTTGTTTGAGTCTGGAGAACTAGTCCATTTCAGACAGTCATTCCCAGGTCTTAGGCTGTCTTCATGAGCAAAAGGAGACCAAATTTTTTAGAGAGAATTTTATGTCAACTATTTTTTCATTAGCCTTTGCTCCATCTAATACTTAAATCTGAGAGTTAGATACCTTTCTAAGAATCTGACTGAATTTGACTCTGGATGAGGAATGTTTCAAAAGAGAAGAGGAAGAGACAGGAAAAGGAAAAGGAAATTTTGAAAAGTTGTTAGCAGCAATGAAAAGAGCACATCTCCTCAGTCAGAAGGATGTATTTCTTTGGGACTGAGTTCATGATGCTTTTGAGAAGCCGTCAAATTCTGCTGGAACGTCCAACATACGGAAAAGTCACAAAATTATTTCCCAGTATTATCTGTCTGTGATAATTCCTTGACATTCCCAAAAACACAGCATATTGCTTTACAATACTTGTTGGCAGTAGGCATCAGAATATTTTCTTGTTGCAGGTTAAATTTGGTAATGCTAATGGTTTTGTGATATTCAACATAAATAGTTATTTTACTAAGTCATAAATATAACCACTTAAAATATGTAGAGAAGTTAAATCATGAGAGAAAATATTCTACCCTGTCTGCTCGTTATTTTCCTATGTCACCAGATAGAGCAAACTTCCCCGAAGGGCTGCAATCCAATATGGAAAGGCACCGAGTAGCTAGTGCCATGCTTTTCTAGAAGCTATTGATTTGCTTCTTTCTGTTATTTATATGCATTCACATAGAACTCCTAATTGGACACATCTGCTCTGCAAAACACAATATCATTCATGATCATTACTTTGCTATCACACTTTGGAAAATGCAACTGCTGCTGCTAGCTGGGTACCAGTTGGAGCTCCTCTTCATTTCTTCTGTGTTCCTGGTGCTTTCAGAGTGCATCAGATTATCAAACAACCTTTTGCACCATACTGTTCTGGAACCTACATTTTATGAAGTTGAAGTTGTACATTTTATGAAGCACTATAGAGCCATCAAGCAAGAGCCACTGGACAAGTTGTGGCTTAATATTCATCCTGTGGTGTGAAGGTTGGGAAGGGTCTGCCTAGCCCAGCCTATCAAAGAAGCTCAAGAAGCAACCTAAGCTAAAACACTGACATAGTTAACAAAAATTTGGTAATAAAAAGCTCTTCAGGTTAGCAGTCAAAGCTTAGTGAAGCCCAACATCTAGACAAGTCCTAGTTAGAAATCTGTCCTGACTCCTAAGGAGTAAGAGCTATTAGCCCCTTTTTAAACACAACTTGTCAGCATTTCCAATTACTTTGAAAACTTTAATGGGCTATTTAAACAAAACTACTCTAGTTTAATCACAGGTGTTGGTCTTACACTGTGAATTAATCCCAGGGATCCCCGTGAAGATGACAGTATTTGCTCAAAAGAACCACTATTCACCTTAAATTCTACACATCTGAAGGATTTTAGATACCATTTCATCAACCTTTGTAAATAACCACTACCTGCTTTAATTTCAACTGATCATTAAAGAACTCAGCTAACTGTCATCATGAAGGTGGTTTTGACTCATACCAGGTATGGCTGGGCAACTCTTAAGCCTGATATGCTGTGTGTGTCAGGTCACAGGTAAATGGTTTGTCTAGATGAATTTGGGGTGTGTGTAGACCTGTGCAGACAGGGAAGTGGCTGAATACTGGCATGGGCTCTGCACTATTGTATGGTTGTGTCCTTGTAGTTCATGCTATTAATGGTAGGCAATGGCTCTCCTGTACTTCTTGATATGTTTTTGCCTAGCTGTATGTGAGGCTCTCTTTAGCAGTATGTGCTTACTGGTTTATAGAAATCCTGGGCAATGACCCTGCTAAAAGTTCAAATCTTTGCCGCTCTCACCAGCATCTTCTCCCTCTTATACAGCAGCATGAAGACTATGCAGGCTGCCTTAAGGGTCCTGTCACTGTCCCTTCTCCTTTTTGCACTGACTTTGTGGAAAACGGGGGCTTCTTGGAACATCTTCAGATGAGGTTCCCAAGGGCACCTTGTAACATCTGTGGAAAAGAGCTGAAAAATCAGGAGGCTAAGGAAATATATGTGTGACTTTCTCTTTTGCTTTTTCTCTCTCCTTCTCTTGCTCTCTCTCTCCACCATCAGGCTATGCCTACTATAGAATCAGGCTAGTAGCTGCTCCTAACAGCCTCATTTTGCATTTTTTCTATTGTCACTGCACCAGCCAATCATGTAAAAATGATATATTGACTTGGCAGGTGCTTCTGTTTTGAACATGATTAAATAACTTTTTATTGTCATCTTCAAAGCATTTTTATGGTCATTTACTGAGTGAAAGGGGCTCTGATTTTGTGAGCATCTGCCAGAATATGTTTGATCCTGTCATCATTTCTTCAGAAAATCACACGCCTGTAGCTAGAGTGCAAGATACAGTAAGTGCATGAATTGTCCATTGCACTCTGCACTTACAACACTGCCTTCATAGTCAATGATAACAACAGCAGGGGAGAGATCTTGGGAGTTAAGCTACCTGCTGTGTTCTCCTTGATGTTTGAGCTCTTGGATGCTGTATGAATCTCAGAGATGCAAAGAGCAGTTTCTTTGTTGATGTCCTATTTTATTGGTGATTTAAACATGATATGTTGTCTGTAATTAGAGCTGGCTAGAAAGAAAGATTTCCATTTCACAGGAGATGTTGGGTGTTTTGTTCCACACCAGTATGGCAAGATTATAATGCTGATGGAGACCTGGGTTGTGCTGCTCCGCAGACCTCCAGTGGGCACCCTATTTTAAATTTCCAGTGTCCCCAGATATCAAACAGAATTCACGTGTCCCCTGCGAATGTCCCAATTCCACAGAATCAGCACTTTTCTGTGGAAAATCAGACAGAGCGCTCCCTGTCAGCATTATCTATCTATGCAACGGCCTTCACTGACCTTCATCTGGGCGTACAGTTTCTGCACACATCAAAATAGAAGTACTTATTGCTAGCTGAGTTAGGCTAGTAATACTGCGTGGATGGAGCAAACAGAGTTACAAGTAGCACATCTTTGTTTAAATTTAGCAGTAACCAGCTGGCCACATTCTGTAGGAAGCAGGAAGGGAGGATTCATAGGGAGGGATCTGACGGAAAATCAAGCAGAAGCTATAAAAACATTTCTCTAAAATGGCAGGATAATGAAAAAGGGATGCCAAGCAAAGAGATTGCTGATCATCTGTGCATCACACTTATAACCTACTCCAGCAATCTCAGCCCACAGCATAGAGGGGGCATGCAGGTGTTTGGAAGGATCGCTTCCCACACATGTTATTTTTTGCAGGGCTCTTTTCTGCAGACAAAATTGTTTTTTGTTTCATTACCACACTCTGAGACAGGCTGTCAAAGCACAAGGTGAAAAAAGCAAAAAGTGAGAGAAGAATTTGAGAGTGACAGCATTAATGCAAGTAACTGAAAGGAGACTAACGGACAACAGAGGCTAGACTGTCAGAGGAAAACTGTGTCCTAACTTGTTATATCCTTCCTTCCTTTCCATATCACTTGTGTCCATGAGCACTGAAACACCTGAACATCTCTGTTCAGAGATGGCTCTGCCATCTGTGTTTCTTTTGATGCTGGCTTCTGCCACAAGTGCTGTCAAAAGTGATTTTTTAAGTCATCAATTTTCTCCTCACAAAATTGCCAACAAAGTTTGTCTGGGAGGTCTCCTCGTCATCATGTTCCACTCTAATTAATACCGTCTCAAAGTGGTTCAGTAAATTCAGGTGGAATCTGTCATGGTAAAAGCAGAAGGAATATGAACTGTTGGAAGAGCAATATCTTAATACTTCCTGAATCTTATTCCACATTTCTTCTTTTCTCCTAATAGAAGAAGCATGGATCAATACTTAAGAGCACCATGTTCCCAATTTGGGGGTTCTACACTTACTAACACTCACTGCTAAATAAACAAAGACACTATCTGTATTTCTCAGCACAAGTTTGGACGACACCTGTATGCCATTTAGAGAAATTGGGCCATAAAGTCATAAATAAAGTGATCCGGAAACATTCTGAAGTGCTAAAGGGATTGCTGTGTGTGGGATGCCCAGTGACCAGAAGCTGAGATCAGAGGAATCTCTACGTTCAATGTGCGGCATTCACATTGTGCCATTTGAGAACCGGTTATGAGAAATGAGTCCCTTGAAGACTGTTTGCTCACTGTCAGGAGAAGGCCTGTGTCTGCAGGGAGTGCTGCCTTTGTTTTGTAGGCAGAGATCAGCTGTCAGAGCTGGAGTCTGGTGCTGCAAGAGACATGTAAGCTTGGAAGAGAAGCAGCAGAAAAAATGTTGCTGGAGTGTTTCTACGACTTTTCCCTCCTTCATAGGTCACAACCATCTGTTTTCCTTTAGTACCAAGGATATTGATTTGCTGGGTCATTTGCAACAGCTGCAGACAACCATGCAGTAAATGTGGAAAGACTTCTGCTATACACCTTTCTCATGCCAAAATTCACATGATGTTCTCCAGATTCTCAGCACCCGAAGATATTTCGCACATTATAATCAGTGCACATCTTAATAATCCTTTAATATTAACAGCTAGTGCCTCACCACAACAGAGAATAAGATCAAAGAGCAAGAGAAAACAAATTAAAGAGGAATGAGCGGAGAACTTGCACAAGGGATGCACAAGATGACAAAAAATAATATTATTAGATGAAGCCAGGTATATCCAACAGCATTCTCAAGATATTGCACAAAATTTGGATAGAGAGACCAGACTTTCTCTATATATTGCTCAAGACATCTTTATGCAACGTATCAATCACGTCCCAGACTGTGTAAGTAGTCAGGGCAGACTGCAATAGCTATTTAATATTTGTCTGTGGTTAATTAACTGTACACTGCAGATTTGTGAACCCATGGTTTTAGTCTATGGAGACCTGAGTATAAGGTGTAGACAAACAGTTGATGCAGACAAGCTTGGTTTCAGGGTGCTAATAGAAAAAATGCGTAGTCTATTTTTTTCTAGAAATATCAAAACAGGTTTAAATGATATTCTGTTTATCTAAGAAACTTCAGTTTGGGCCTCAGCTTTAGTAACATCTCGTAACAAGCATTGGTCCCCAGTAAGAAACAAGATCCACAGTAGGACAGCAGAACTGTCCCCAGTTCTACCCAGAAGAACTGGATCATTCTGAGTTGATGTTTTGTGTTAATAGGGACAAAGTAAGAGTGCATGTTATTGCAGGGAAGCCACATATATATTCTGGGAGATTTGGAGTCTCTGATGTGACTGCTGCGTGGACAAGAGGGATGCAGGTAAACTACCTGCATATACAGGGCAAGTTGTGTGGGGGAAGAATTCAACTCAGAGTATTTGCTGGGACTACTTTCTTAACTGCTAAATGTTATATGCAGTAAAAAGGTTGGGGTTTCTCCACCTTGCTAATCAGGAAGGAGGTAGATTGTAGCAATGAGACAATTATGAAAATCAGGAAGCAATTTAATTGTCTGAAAACAACTTAATTAGAAATAATATAATTTTCTTAAATGATAGTAATCATTTTCCTGGAGATTAAAGAATAGCAGAACTTAACTTCAGGCAAAAGTACTATAAGAAACAAAATGGTTGAAAAAATGGTGGAAATAAATAAGTCTATCTTCCCCAAGTTTTCACAAGCATTATTCCTATGGCAAGCCTCTTCTCCCTCCTTTTTTCTTTTTTTGTTTTTTTCTTTTTTTCTTTTTTTTTGGTTTACTATGTAGACATTATACTGTCAGTATTTATCTATAGCACAATAGCATCTAAGCTCCTCAGCAGGAGGAGGGCTCCACATTGCGGTAGGAACTGTCTGAGTATATGGCAATATACAGGCAGACCCACCCTCCCACCCCACCCCCAAAAACAAACAAACAAACAAACAAAAAACAATAAGCACTTTAAAGTCATTGATTTCTTAAAATACCATTGGCTTTATTTGAGCATATTTTATGTAAGGGCAGAACAGTGGAAGAGTATAGAAGATACTTGCAAAGTTATAAGGCATGTATTTTCAGTAGATTATCTGAAGACAAAGTGGTGCTGGACACTTGACACCACTTAAAACAAGACCCTTATGCCATTACTGGTGAATCTGGAAACCTGACTATGCTGTCTGAAACCTCAGACTTTGACATAGAGAATTAGAGTGATAGTTAAGGCTTGTCTCAATCAGAGAAGCCCTTAAGCACCTGCTTGCCTTCTGTTTAAAGTTCACTGTCCCGTGCTTGTCCAGATGAGATAAGTAGTAACTGTTACATATGCAAACATATTTAAATGTATTTTTATTCACAAAGCTAAGCATTTAAGCAAGGATGCTCCAGAAATGAGGTAGCCCCTTGGGCATATTTGCCCTGACATAACCTTTCAACAACTCATCGTACTTAATATTTGTAAGGAATTTCTGCCTCATTAAGCTAACACCATAGCTGAAGTTCCTTCAACAAGCAATCACTCAACATTTTATATTTTTCCTGTTCTTCATATTATTCATCTCAAGTTTGGAAAGAGTTCAGAGAAGTTCAGTGGAAGCTGTCAGTACAATTGTGATGTAAAAGAGACTTGTTCAATCTTTGGTTTTCGAAGAATGAGGTGGAAAGTAAGAGAGAAAGAAAGCAATTTCTTCACATCTCTATCTGGATCAGTGCTAGGGCATTATGCCTATCGCTTGTATATGTATTTTCAAAACACACTGCAAGAGAGCATGCAAACAAGCTACAGAATGATTCAAGAAGGACGGTAATGAAATGGAAAAAGACTTTATAAAATGTACATCTACAAGATTTAGTACAAACAAGTTTGCAAGAACACTACATCACAGTGTAAAGATCTCTTTCCAGAGACTCATGGGATTATTATGCTGATTTTTACGTGAAGAGACACATGAAATGTTGTCACTGAATACCCTGCAATAACAGGACTGATCCATACGACCAGCTGGGCCCTAGTGCTCCTGGAAGCAAAAGCCTTGTCTGCCTACAGGAAAAGGATACATAAAAAATGGAGGCTGAAAGTGAGACAAATCCAGACTTGGAGCAGGGCACACAGTTGGAAGCATGAGAATAATTAGAAGGGTAAGGGCCCTTTTAATGAAGACTGGGGGCCCCTCTGCAAAGCATGCTTAAATTGCACTCAAGTCACTCAAGGCTCATTACAGATCTTCACAGGAACATGAAGTGATTGTTGATATACAGGAGGCTGGACAAGGTGATTCACTGGTTTCTGATTTTATTCCTGTCAGTAAAACAGAGCAGGAGCAATGCTGAGGGATAGTTCTATGGGGCACATCATGGTTCTTGAGTCCTGTGTTGCAGACTGGATCCTCAGAGCATGTGAGCAGGAAAGACCTGAGGAGAATTGCAGAAAAGAGGATCTAACCCTGTTTCCAAAGGCAAATTCTAACTCAAGCATTGCATGTGAAATCTTAACCTTCCCACTCAGCCATTGTGATTGGAGAAGCTGTTGTTTTGGTTTGTATTTCTTGTTGCAAATCAGGTTCTTTTTCAGTCTGAGTAGCACCTTTCACCAGCAGTGCTCAGTCTGAGACTAAACATCCTACTTGTAGACTAAGTCACTACTTAATACAAGAATGGCTGTGGCAGAATCTGGTTGCAGCACTGCTCTTGTGTTGAGGAGCACTTTAGTCACCATCAGGCCTTGTTTGTTTTCATCAGACAATCACTTACAGAGTCAAGAAGTTCTTCATGCAGGCATGCAAGATCTAGGAAAATATATTATGAAACGTGTCTTAAATTATATTGGAATAAGTTTTTTTATCTTTGCAGATTATTGACCATTGTTGTGAATGCTGCAGCTTAGCGATTGCCCCCATTACTTCTCTCTGACTAGGGGCAGCACATCTAACTTGGTGGCACAATCTCTTCTGACACTCATTCAATATCTCACTGAATTCTTCTAATGCAAAACCATTGCTTTCATTTCCCAAACTACAGTAGTGAAATTTTCCCTCCCTTTTTTTTCAGAGTATTTCTAATTATTTATCTCTCTTTCTTAAATAGAACAGTCTTTTTGTTGATATTTTGGAATTCCTTTTGGGACATGTTTGTGGGAATTCCTTATACAACCCAAGGACAACTGCTCCTTGCAGTAAGGCTGCCTGAGTGGAAACCAAGCACAGTGGTGAGAAGGAAGAGGAATACAGTCTCATTGAGTCAGTCAGACTGCCCATATCTTGACTACTAGCTGAAAATGTGCCGTCCCTGAGTGCAAAGTACCTCTTGGGGAGCCAGTGCTATTGTGTTCTTATCCTGTACACAGGCTGAACACCATGATGAGAACAGCTCTTCCTTAGTGGACTCACAAAAATGGAAAAGTATGACTATCTGATGCAAGATTTCCAGACAGTTCATATTACATGACCATGGCAACTACACACTGTGATAAGCATGAACAGTTAAGGCAATGGCTACAGTTACAAAGCAATACCAAAAATGTATTTCTTTTGATGTTAGTAACCTGTGAGGACACTCCAGTTTGCTTTGTAGAGGCAAGCTACCACAGAAAGAGCTATCCTATCCCTTCTGGTGCATGCCTGCAGATAAATGAAGCATCTACTCAAGCCCAGAAAAACCAGAATTGCAACACCTCTGAAATTTTGATAAAATGATGTTAGAACGAGCAGAGACTTAGGAAAGCTCATTATTCTAGAGACTCTGAGATCAGCACATGTCTGGGCCACTGAGAATAGAAATCATTAGCATGCCATGAACTACAGAACAGGATATGCAAGCTTGAATATGAAAGGAAAATTTAGATTAAATAAAAAAAATAGTACTGAAGAGGTTAATCCCCATTTCTACGGCCAGGTAAGGAAACATATCAGAGAGGTTTTACTTAAAAGGTCATAACAGCATATCCTTCTACATGTAAGAATAAACTTATGAATACAGATTTTAAGTGAGAAGATAGAAACACAGCTGGGCTAAAGTAGGGGATGGCTAGGTGAATACCTCCTGAAAATTACATGGAATATCATAAAGATAATAAGATAACAGTAAGATTATCTTTTAGATATATTTTACCTTCTATTAATTTCCTTAGTTCATGTAATTAAGTCTGCTAAAGTTGAAGTTCAAAGCCAGAATATATTAAGTTGACAGCTTTAAAGAAAAGCCCAGGTGATCCTTGGAAGAGACCAGAGCAGGTCTCTTGGTAAAGGCAGTGCTTACAGGAGATGACTGTTCCTCTGCTGGGAGTGCAGCTGCATGGAGGCTATCAAACAGGAAGCTGGAGGCATGTTGCAACGATAAGACCACTCACTCCACAGCAAAACAAAGTTTAACTAGGACCAAATGAAAACTTCCAGGGCAGGTTTGCAATGATACAACAGTGGTCTGGTAATCCCCACTCCCAATCCAGATTTTGAGTCTGTTTGGCCAGGGAGGAATATTACAAAGTTGTCTAGATGCAGAATTTTAAAACTGAGTGAAGAGCAGTTGGACGAGGATCAAGGCATCAGTAACTGACAGGGAAGGGGACAAGATTAGATTGTTGGAGGTAATTAAAACACTGGATACCTGCCCCTTTACCACTTTCTGAATTCTATTATCTCTCCTTGGCAAGCGTTGCCGCCTATAAAAAGTGCTGTGAGTTTCTCAGCCCACCCAAAGGGCAAATTTCAGTGTCATTTTCTTACTCTTTTCAACCTTTCAATATCCTCCTTTTCCCCTTTATTTTTGGCCTTCATAAATCCCTAGAAAAAATCACAATCTTGCCTGGCCAAACGGACCTTTTTGCTACTTGTTCTATTGTAGACAGCTGGGTTTTTTGTTGTTGTTATTTGTTTGTTTGTTTGAAAAAATGTTGAAAGAAGAGTCATGTATGATGCAACAAATGTATATATAGTCTCCAGGGTATTTAAATGTGTAAGTTGTTCCACGTTTCTCATACAGTATTCCCCAAACTAAGAGGGAATATTCCCCTGATTTAACAATATTAACTGGACCCTGTACAAACTTCCTAATGTAAAGAGTGGAATAATATCTGAGCATCTAAAGTCAGTTCCATCTCCAGAAGGCAGAGACTCTATGTTAATTATGAATACCTCCATACCTCCCAAGAAAATGAATTTGAATTCCCCTAAAAATGATCAGTAATGAAGTCTAGATAGATTATTACATTCTACTGCAATTTGTTTGAATTAAAAATGTTCATAATATGCAAAAATCGCTAGCTGTATGCCTAATCCCCTAGAGGGCAGTATGACCTAAAAATAAATTAAAGTGAGCCATGCAATTAGTATTTTTCGAATGCTGCATATGTTGGGCAAGATTGTGTTTCCTCCTTTATCTGCCAAATTGGCAGAGAGGCGCAAGAAATAAGGAGATATTTATGGTCTCAAAATTTTATGAAAGAATGGATGTAACAAGATGAGAAATACTGTGTTATATCAATTTCTTTAGCTCGCTTAATACATATGCTTACTTTTCTAAAGTCAAAACCATGTATGTTGTACTTCAGCATCCTCTCAGATTATTTACTAAGAGGGCTTTTATGGATAGAATTTCAGACAGTCTCAGATCCCTTTGGCTTGAACCAGAGGCATGAGATGAGCTTAGGCAACTGATGGGCAGGAGATGGGAGCACCAGCTCATTAAGCAGGCACTGCCAGGGCTTGGCACTCTAAGATAGCCCAAACACTCACTGAAGTGCTTCAATGGTCCATTTTCCCTAGACACTTTCAGAGTCCGAGGTAAGAGCAGATGAGTGCCTCCATCAAGATGAGGAAGCCTCTATTCCAAGCTACAAACAAAAAAAAAATGTACCGTATGAGGTTCTCAGAATATAAAGATATTGCCAGTATGAGCCTTCTGTTTGATATTAATGAATGTAAGGAAAGATGAGCTTGGACTCTTCAGTGGCTGTTTGCCTAAAACAAGCACGTTTCCCATTTGTACCTAAGCTCTCACTCTTCTTCCATGCAGTGCTCCACTTTCTGGTTTGAGAAAACAGAATTTACTTACTTGAATATCTGAGCAGGAAGAATATGGACACGCTAGAAAACACAATGTTTGCCACATGGAACTGAAGTATAATTTCATTTAACAATGGGGAATGTCAAATGAGTATGTGTAACCGCCAGCAAATGCTGGCAACCTTCCAGAAACTATGTTCTCTCTTTCTACATGGATGCTGTGCTTGTTTTTTAGTTCACATTTTGGCTGAAAAAGGTTTTTCAAGGACTCTGAGAAGATATCTTGAGGATAAGATACCTCTGGTTACCTCTAAAAATTGCAGAAAGAGAAGCCAAAGGACTAATAACTATCATTTATTTCTCACTAGAAAGAGCAGCATAACTTACTCAGTGTGCAGGCTTCATAGAAGCCTGGATGGTAGTCATCAAGAACCCTTCAACTGAAGGCTGTTCTAAGTGGCTAAAAAAAAAACAAACAAACAAACAAACAAAAAAAAAAAAAAGCTGGAGGAGGATAATGGTCCAGGATAACTTGATTTGGAAAGTGTGACAGAAAAACCTTCTAACAAAAAGGTTTTGTGTAGGTGTGCATGTTTTCATGTTGATGTTATTGCAGGAAGCATTTTTTGTTTGCACTGGTCCCAGACCAGCTTAAAGACAGTGGTACAAATTCTCAGAAGATTGAAGAACTAAAGAAATTAAGCTGACGATAACTGAATTAAAACCAACAAATGAAAAAGCTATCATGCACAAACAAACATGAATTCACTCTAATCACCAAAGACAGAACAGAATAACTCAGTTTTTTTCAAAGCACTGAATTCATTCTCCTAACCATGTTTTGAGGTCAGTTTCACTGCACAGAGAAATACTGATACAATAGTTACTAGACTCCTGCAATACAGTTGTATTTTTTAAAAAATCATTTTTTAAGAACTCTCTGGCAATTACATTAAAATTACTTACATTGCTGAGTGTAACTGTTGGATTTGATGACACATTTTAGGTTAACTAGTTTACATTTCTTTTGAAGTGAATTTCCTAGCGACAATGTTTGCACTATTCACCTGCCTCATCAAGGCCTGTTTAGAATACAGTGCTTAATACAGTTTTTAACCCATTATAAAGCCATGCACAGATAATTTAAAATGATCATAACAACTAACAAACACGTAATCAAGGAGCTCTTAAAATGTATTAAAATTCAGGTCTCTCGCTATTAGCAAAACCGCTTCATTAACATATTAAGACAATGTTCATTTGATAATTAGCTTCTGTTTTCTTTGCATCCTGGCAGTTAAATCATCCCTGTGAAGCCAGAATGAAAAAGTTTTTGATTCTACAAGTTATCTTTGGTGAAGTATATGTGGATTTCTCATCATTTTTAAGCAACACTTGTATTTTCTTATTCTTTTACTCTATTTCTTACTATTTCTTAAATGTTGCAGATTAAGCAAGTTGATCCCAATTCTATGGCATGTCCTGGATGCATCTTTCACCTATCACTTCACCAGCAGTTTTCAGAAAAATGTTCTTTTCTGTTCCCATGGATTTGCAATAAATAGGAAGCCTGGAGTTACTGAATATACAGGTTAGACCAAATGTTTGTAACTTTCCATGATATATACACGAGTAGTTTTTTAGAACTACATAGTAATTCTCTCTTAAGCAATAGACACTGAATGCTTAACATGTGAGTAGTGGAATGGCAGAACTGTCCAGAAGGATGTTACAAGACTAAGCATTAAATAGCTGATGAAATTTAATGGAGGTGAACATTAGATGGTGCACATCAAAAATAAAAAATAAATCCTGTGCTAACTTCAGCTACAGTATTACGAGCTCAGAAATAAATACTCGGGAATGAAAGGTTATAACAGAGTCATCTCAATGCTTAGTGCAGGTAACAATGGAAACTGAATGTTAAAAATGCTTAGGAAAGGAAAAGAGAACAAAAGAGAAAGCATAATACTATTATATAAATTCATGGTACATCTGCATTCTGAACACTACGTACAGTTCTTTTTGCCTATCTCAAAAAGGACAAAGCAGAATCTGAAAAAGCTCAGAGGTTGACACCTGATGATTTACTCAGAAAATGAGGTTTCTTCAGCTTGAAAATATGTGAGAGTGGAAATATACTGGAGGTGTAGAAAGTCCTGAGTGCCTATAGCAAATAAACATTGATGGTCCCTCTCTCAGTGCAAGAGCAAGGGAGAATCCCATGATATCAGCAGATGGGAGATGATAAACAGACAGAAAGGAGATAGTTATCCACATTATGTTGTTAAATGATTTTTTAATCAAAAGACGCTGTGAGTACTAAAATTGTTCATGAATTCAAGGAGACAGAAAAAGTTCAAGTAACACACACTCAGCAAAGATTATTAAGAACTACGTCTGGTTCAGAAGATCTCTAACCCACTAGTTGCTGGAGATTGGAAGGTTATTTTGGAGAACTATCACTGTGTTTGCTCTATCCTCTTGCTCTCCACTGGACATCTATTTTGTTTAATACAAGATACTGGCTAGGTGAACCTTTGATCTAAATCAGTGCTGAAGTTCTTGTATACTTACAGTCTTGTGTTGGGTAAGACTCAGCTCTGGGAAAGCTCTTATGGTAGGAATTTCATAATAGATGCCTTCAGACAAATGACTGGATCTGTCCAGTTTAACTAAAATGAAGTGAAGCTGTCAGAGAGAAAATGTACCATATAGCAAACAACTGTTCACTTTTTTCATTTTATTTTACCCTCCTGGATGAGTCCTGAAAAGATCAGCCTGGCCATGAGCCCCTCCAAGCCAAGGATGATGAAGAAAATCTAGTTTCAGTTTGAGACACACTCTTACCACTATGCTCCTTTCTTTTTCCACGTCTTGAGCAACTGTTATGCAGCTGTCTCCATTTCTGAAGGAATCTGTACCTCGGATGGCAGGCATTGGATCAACAGGCTCCTGTGGAGAGATGAAAGCACACTGAGGAAGCAGTACAAACTCTAGCAAAAGCCTTTGCCTCACGGGAGATACCATCTAGGAATTATATGTGTGAAACCTTCTAGTTCATGGTTGTCTTCATGTCTTTGCCTTTGGCAAACCACTTCAAATTCATCAGGTGGCATTAATTAGCATTCGTATATCCACAGTGTTATCAAGAACCAAGTTTCTGAAAAAACTTTTGTAATTTCATCTGGCATTCAGGATGTAGAACAAAGATATTCCTCTCTCTAAATATGCAAATACTTGACCTTGGGTCTATCAGAGCTTTGCCAGATGCTGTGATATATTTAACCTTCACTTTCAGAGTTTCAAAAACTAAGTCTTGAGGTGTTGAAAGCTCTAGATATTTTTTAATGGAAAGTGAGAAAAAAATGGCAAATCAGCCACAGAGATGGCTCTGCCGAAAGATGCAGCTGCATCAGTGTGACTGGGTGAAAAAAAAAAAATGTTTTTAAAACAGAAACTGCTGATACTGCTTTTGGTGAAGCCTCTGCAGCAGCTGTGATGGCTTTTAACTTGGAGTTTTCAGTGGGGAAAAGATCATTCTTGAATTGTCATTATTATGAAAAACAGAGGCAGGCTTCAGAATGTCAGGCCAGGTTGAGGAGCAGGTATAAGGTTAGGTGTGACTCGGACTGACCTGAATGGTAGGGCTGAGCAGTGTGCTGGGCTTGATTAGCACAGAGTACAGGAGAGTTGTAAGTCCTCCAGCTCCAGTTAGCCCCAAGACAAGCTGCTTTGGTGTTCGGTGGCAGCAACAATGCCCAGAAAGTTGTCTCTGTATAGCTGACTTGAGAGCTAAGCAAAGACAAAAAAGTCAGCTGAGAGAAGCCTGATATCCCAGAGCATGGGCAGCCTCCCAATCTGCAGCACCTGTGCCCGCTGCTCTGCCTATGGATGCTACACACAGAGTGGGGAGCTTTGGGGCACAGACTCTGATGAAACACCTGAAAAAGGAAGAATACTTCTTGCAAACCAGACTCTCGTTCTATGCAAGAAAAGGACAGCAAGGCAGTTGTTTTTAAATGCAGTGGCCGTGGAACAAAATCTGTTCCTGGATGAGCAGAGGGCTGAGAAATGCTCCTGCTAAAAGCTGGCTGAAAACAGATTGTGTTTGTGAAAAGTTCTGTTTCTGAGCAATTAACATTTTAAGAGATAAATATTTTGTAGAGCATTTTCTAACTAGCTCTGCTTGAATCTTCCCCAGGAAGAAAGCAGAAACATTACTGCAGCTCATGGGTAGTTCACGCTGATCTCTCAAAAAGACCCTGAATTTCCTCCCAGGGAATAGAAACTTCTGTACTTGAATAGCTACTATTTCTCTGCCTCAGAGATCTAGCACCAATGTTTTCTTTCTTTGTATATACAAGTTAGCTAGACTCGCAGCACGGTTATCCTACATTTTTTTCAGGGATTTTAACCTTGAACCCACTCTGTTTCCTGGGTAAGAGTTATTAGAATTAGCATTTGGGATTTATTCATGCATGAGTCAGAGATCGGAGCTCCACAATAAATTTCCCCAAGTAACATTCTGTTTTTCTTCTACCCCTTTAAAATTTCTTTTCTTGAACCTATGCAAGCTTCTCAACCCTGCAGGCAGCTGGTGACAGTACTGCACTCTAATGGCAAAAACAAAGGGTCTGAAGAAAGGTTAATAAACGCTAAGGGCACACAAAATGTTTTAAAGTGTAGTGAAGGCAGAAAGTCTTTGTCAAATTCTTTGAGAATGAATGTTAAGATTTTCACTGGGGATCTGCTTTCTTGGCAGCCTTTTGAAGCATGAGAACAGGTCTATTGGAGCTGCAATTTGTTTATCCTTGATGGGAGAGAAATGTAACACAGGCTTTGTTTACCAGTGTGGAGGACTCAAAAGGTGGTTTCTTGCATTGCTGTACTTTGTGCCTATAGGAACAGGAAAAGAAGTCCACCATCCAAGAACAATAGATATGATGTGAGAAGACTGATGGATCAAATGCAATGCCCCCTCCCTGACTCAGCACTGAGTATTAGATGCTAAATTAAGCCTTATGCTGAGACACTTGCATTTAGTGTGCCTGCCTTTAGTCGGTGTCTCTGCCTACATCATTTTTTTCTGTGTCATCAAAGTGACCTCACTGGTCAGACCCTTACGGTCTGAAAATCTTTTAAGCTCTGCTTAGATTTAGGATCATAATTCCATTCCTTCCTATAGGGCAGAGCGGGAGCAGAGTCATCTGCTTCCTCCTTGAGACCTACTTTTACTTTGACAACTAAATTAGGGCCATCCGGCGCCTGCTCATAACTTCCAACCTGATCATGATTCTAGTTCTGAATCTGAGAAATACTGTTTCGCAGGCTCAAAAGTTTGCAACCTCTATTGTATTTCCATAATAAATATTTTTTTTCTTTTTTTTGCCTGGAAAATTGGCTTCACGAGATTTGGAATAGGGCGGGATAAGGTGAGTGTCTGAAGAAAGAATCAAGAAGAGGATTTGAATTTTCCTATATAGTAGGAAAAAAGAGACTCATGATCCTGAGAACTCATACTCTGTGCTTTTACCTAGGGCATCTGAAGCCACCCAACATAAATGTTGTTATGATGAAATCAGGGATCAGAGCAGAATGGATAGAATTGAAAATAAGAGGGGGGAAAAAAGATTTATGCAACATGCTCTGCTACTGCTGCCAGCCACAGTCAAGAAAAATGTTTTTTTTTCCTCCAATTCTTTGCTATCTTTGTGCCTGTTACAAGAAGATTTTACTTCAGTGGGAAATTGGGTAGTCTGTGATAAGATTTTAGTAGCCAGTATATAAAGATTTTACTGGAATTTCTTTAAGATGTGGTACTGCTTTCAGTGCTCAGTAGATTGAAATGGATTTCCCTAGAATTTTTCAGGCTTTATAATGCGATGTGAACAAGGGGAAAATTTGATTATGTTCATTGCTTTTAAATGATTTCTTTCCATACTGCGAGTACATTTTGGCTGGACACTGATTTGATTATCTCATTCTTTATTCATTTTTTCCCTGATTTTCTTTTTTTCTATACTGCTTGAAGGCTTAACAATATGAATAATCTTCCTGAATAAGAGAAGTTTGTTTAACACTTTTGTCATGGATCAGCAAAATAATTTCTGTTTTTGTTAACAAGCCAACTTCATTTATAAGGGGAAGTTGGAGATGAGAGGAGAGGAAAGGAGAGGAGAGGAAAAAGGAAAATCAAAAGAATTCCATTAGGATGCTTGAATAGGTGAGCTCAATCTCTAGTTGTTTGCTCTTGAAAAAAATTATCATAAGGCACCAAGCGTGTTTACATCATTTGACATTTAGCTCTCAGTGTATTCAAATCAGTACTGATTTTTGTTGGTTGTGAGAACAAGGTCTGCAACCTCAGTGCACTTCTTGTGAGACCAGCGGCTCTTTCTTCCAGTGACCAGTTCCTTCTCATCAGTCAAGATTTTCTTGAAATGGGATGATCACATCAGTAGCACAGAAGTAGAAGTAACCTCTGTGTTGCTCAGACCAGCCCCTGGGTGGGTACTCTTTTACTGGGATAAGAAGCAGTAAAACCTCTGGGGCAGTAGCAGTCAGTGTTGTACTCTTGGGTACTGGAGAACAGGGAGGCTTCTGTAGTTGGTAGCAGGACATGTTCAGTTTATTCCTTTCTCTCCGATTTCCTCTCTTTTTTCCTTCCTTACTGGATTCTCTTCTTCTGTCCTTTTATGCTGCACACTCTCTGCTATTCAGGCTGATAATGCTCTGGAAGCAATTTTCTTACTTTTTTGCTCCCCCACCATCCTGCTCATGCTCAGACTCAGTACTTTCTGGTGAAGGAGAAGGAGAAGAATTGGCTCATTCTGTACCCTGTGGAAATGCATGCACACAGAAAGAATAAAATAGCAGTGGTGATTCCCAAACAGCTGTTTTACAAAATGACTCCTAAACCAATACCTAAGAGAGATCAAAAAAATTGTGGGGGAATGTAAGGATCTTGTAATTAAATCCAAAATACAGTGTTTTGGATATGTCTCTGACAAGAAAGTAATGACCTCTGGATACTGATGTATATGAAAAAAAAAGTGATTCTTTAGGAACAATAATGAATTATCTTTTACTGCAAAGGCTGCTCAAATCATTTCATAAAACTGACATCACAAACTAAACATACAAAGAGATATATTTTTATTAAGGGAGATAGAATTTCTATCCCTTCATTTTGTTACAAAAGATTAAAAAAAACCGACATATTCTGGCCTTAAGTATCAGACTTGCATTTTGTCTTTTGTTATCACTTACAATAGCACTGCTGCTTGAATACTCAGCCATATCAAATGTAAGTTATTTGTATATCTCTATCCTCTCAGGAAATCTTGACCTTGAAATAGAATAAATATGTAACATGTTCATTGGCAACACCACCAGTGCTAAAAAACATAGACACTGAACAAAAACATGCAAAAGATGAGCTTGTGCAGTGCTGTTTGACTCATTGTTGCAAAATGAGGAATTACAGTTTAAATGTTTTGCTGCCTTTGAATGACCCTTCATTTGTAATTGATTCAGCTCAACAGACTGCAACTCTAAAACCATTGAGATACAGAACTTATTCGTCCCATGTTTAGAGTATTCTTCAGTCACTCTACCAAAATCGAACTGCTTAGGATGGGATCTTTTCCATTGTGAGTGCTCTGATAATGTGCCATGTTAACTTAGAATCTGAGATGATTGTTATTCAGGCTGAGATTTTTAGAAGACTATCAGGAGTAAACAAATCATAGTTAGAATTTGTTGCTTGGATCCATAAAAATAAGTAAATTGCTCATAAACCAAAACCTATAAATAATCCCACAGTATGAAAAATAAATGGAAATCCCCTGAGTCCCTTGAATAACTATTTGAATAAAATTTGAATTTTCCCTGTAAGTGATTATATGTATATAACATATTTAAAGATCAATAAGACTAACAAATCCCAAGATACCTGCATTAATAACTAAGGGTGTGATCAGCTGCAGCCAAGCTGGCAAAGCTTGAAGAATGCTATTTTTTAGACAAAGACTTGAAGGACTGTGCTCCATTAAGTCAGGAGTTTGAGGTAGAAAAGTTACAGCACATGGAGTATATCCTTCCTTTTACCACTACCTCAGAATGAAGATAGGCTGTGGCCATAAAGATGCCCAGAGGAAAGAGACACCTTCTTAATGTAGGATTTATGAAAGATGACATAAACAGTTGATTTCACAATGCATTTAATTCCCAAAATACGTAAAATCCAACCCAAAATTCTGCTTGTACCACCAGCAAAGAGAAAGCCAAGAAACACTGTGAAGACTCAAAAGACTGCTTGGACAAATGCACTGTTGTGCCTATGGTCTTGTGGGTGTGAGAAAACAAGTGAAATCTGTGGGAAAAGTAACATGAGGGACTATAGTTAGTCTTGTTTAAAATAAATATCACCTTTGCTTTCCTAGAGGTTTAGAATTGTGCTTTGTAGCGCTAATTTCCTTCAAGAGCACTAAAGCGTGAGTTATAAATTAGCCATTGGACTGAAACAACGAGCGCTAATGTGGAAAACTGGGGAAGGTACCTAGAGGGTTCTTACAGAGATTGAAACTAGTTTTGATTTTATTTAATATCTTCAGTGTGTTCAGGGAAAAAAGGGAAAAGAAAGGTTAGAAACATATTGATGGCTTTTATGGATGATTCTTCTCTGGGAAATGTTCCTATCCTTCACTGGGGACATCATGTTATACAGATGTATAATAAGGAAGGACTAAATGAGTCTGGGGAGTTGTTAGAAATAAAAGCACAAGATTGATCTGGGAAAAAGCAGAAAGTGTAGAATCTGGAGGAATGAAGGAAAACCCAGAACAAGGCTATTTGATTGGAGTGATGAATCATGCTGTCCACGTCATTATGCATACATTAACAGTAGACAGGAAGTATTCCCTGAACCATGCTGTCCAGCAAATACTTATGTTCCATGACTAATGAACTAATCTAACTGTCTTACTGATGTGGTGAACAGCAGGAGAGCCATTCAAACTAGGAAAAAAAGAGTCATTTGAGAACTGAAAATTATGGAAAAGAATCTCACTTATCTGCATTTTTATTTCAAAGAATAAGGGTAGGAGAAGAGTAGGGTGGACAGACATGAAATTTTACAGCAATATACCATGACAAAAAATGTAAATCTGAAGTCTGCATTGCTACAATTAAAAAATAATAATAAAATTGTTAATGCAACTGAATAGTAACATTTGAGAAAAGGTAGTGATGCTCCATGTTAAGCAAAGAGAGATTATCAGAAACTGAGAGGCTAGTTCTCCACTCCCTGGGTTAACTCTGTAGTTCAGCTCTGAGAAAGAGGATTTCAAAACACTTCAGAGTCCCACCAACAGTCATTCTGCAGAGATAGTGTTGAAGCATTCTGCAGAGATAGTGTTGAAGACCAAAAGACAACATTCAACAGATGTCATTATGCAGATTTCTACATACAGATGGGTATATAGAGTGCTTTTTGTAGGCAATATAGGGAAACAAGAATTTCTAGGGTGAGTCAACTCCTTACAACTGGATAAAATAAGATATCTATAGCATAAGAATGTGACAGACAAATCATAGCTAAAAGTGACTGAATGACTAAATGAGTGAATAAAAGCCATAGCTGGAGTTATCAGGAAAATAACTGATATAACATTTGAAAAACTGGGGGTGGGAGGAGACAGACCCACAAGGAAAGCAAAAAACATCACCATCCAAGAATACACAAAGTATTAGAAAAGCTAAATCCAGTCATCCACTGTTGAGCATAAATGCACAACCTGTAATTGTCACCACAACTGATGGTGAGTTACTGGGCTTTAGTTGCACCTATTCTAGCAAGTGCACAGATTTCTGTGGAGGTCAAATGATAAGTGAGGTGCTGTTCAGCAGGCACTAGTCTTTGGGATGAGGTAAACTCATTCAGATCTATTCAGGGATCTTGGTCCTCTATTCCAATTAAGAATGAAAAACTTTCAGACAAGTTGCCCATCTAATCCTGTTATTTTGTGCAATTCGCAAGTGGGCTGTGTCGTGAAAACTGGTACTGCTTTCTCCAGCAAATTTACAGCTCATTAAAATTATGTATTTGAGCAAGTAGAAATGGGAGAGTTCAAGTTTGTTTTCTTTTTCTCATGATTCATCTGTAAATACACAAATAAATTAAGCAGTCATGGGACCAGCAGAGCTACCAGATGCAGTGATGTGAAAGCATTTTAGTCTGGTCTAGTGGAGAAGAAAATTGCAAAACTGGGTCATGAGAAGAAATCCAAAAAATATCAAAGTTCCCAGTTGGCAGGAGGTTACAAAAAGTACGAGGGTAATTTTTAAAATGAATGTTATCTGACACATCCTATATTGTACCACAAAGCTTTAAACAATTGTGACAATAGACTATGCTTCGTTAAAAAGGAGCTTGTCCCTGACTCTTCTCTCAAGTACTCCTGGAGTAACTACTGAAGTTGATACAGTTATATTCCAGTCATATACCCTTCAGAATCTAGCCCTATGACTCTGCTATCCATGTGGATGGAGAGTAAGGAAATCTTTTTTTTTTTTTTTTTAATGTTTTGATTGTCTGAAGAGAAATGAAATGTGTGATGTGGAAAAGAAAGGAGATGTAGCATCGATGAATTTAAATAAATAATTAGCAGGAAGAAACTAGTTGTAAAAGAAATGTGAATAGAGACTGTTTAAAAGAATTAAGATTATGCTTTCCTCTCTCATACCATCACTTTGAGAGGAAATTTTATTATATAGGTAAATACTGGGGGTGATCTTTCTTCCTGATACTGTATTCAAACACTCAGAGAAAGCCTCAACTGCACTAAGTTCCACAGCACATTTTCTCACAATATCTTGGCTCCACAAACATCAAGAAAAAGGACCATCCTCCCTTATTTTCCTGCAACAATTTCAGTTTGGACTGAGAGTTGATAGTCAGCTATACTGTATCCACACCTTCCCATTCACCTCTCAGGTTGTACGAGATGGGAACAAGCTGGTTATGGCTTAATTTTCCATGCTGTTTGAGCACAGCTGAGTTGGAATAAGAGTGAATGGACATGAGTAGCAGCTACCTCATCCAGAGGCATTCCAGAAGCTATACATTGTACATAGCTATACACCCAGGAACGAGTGGGTACCACAAAGACCAAACTTCATTCTGTTTTGGTACATGGAGTTCTTGTACCACAGCATCTCCCTTTCACTAGATAAATGATGGGAATGAAATATCAATACTTTCAAGATCACTTAGAAACCCTTTGAGCAATTCATGAAGCCACTGAACAGCCTAAAAAATATGTCCCTCTAAAAAGGCTGTTACCCATATATGCCCATACTTGCTCTCTGACTCATAATTTGCAGGAGTTTCTCATAGCAGTGATACCATGCAGTTTTTGATCAATAGAATGCAGCTGAATCTGGAATGGAAACATATTTTGCAAACGCATGACCTTAAGTTAATTGCTTTCTCTTGGGTTATGACTTGAACTCAGCTCTATGGCATGACACCAAGAGAGGGAACACTGAGCACATGGATGACAAGGAATTGAGGCAGGTTAGCAACAGAAAGCGGCAGAGAAAAGAAGAGGCAAACAGAAAGAAAATAATTTTTTATATTGGTTCAGTGAGCTGCACTCAAGGGTAACAAAAGCAGCAAAAATGTTTTTACTTGCAATGGTGGCAATTTCCAGGTCTCTACCCTCCTTTCCCAGTGTATAAAAAACTTTGTGAGATCAGTAGAAGTTATGCATGCACATAAAGACAGGCAGATTTGAAAGTGAAAGGTTTTACCTAGCATTTGTTTAGATAACAAACCCAAAGAAAGACATTATAGTATACAAAGAATAATGTCCATTATAAAAGTTGGTGGAAAACATTTGCAGTGGAACGAAGAAAGGAGATGTTTACCTGTGCATCTCTGAAGCTGTTCACTTGCAAACAAGAAAGAAAGGAGTTTTGTAGTGGATTGGTATATTTAGGCTGCCAGATGTTTTATGCTAGCTTGTAGGGTGTCTATGGGTTGCCCCATGCAAAGTATTCACAACACTCTGTTTGGAAGTGGTGGTATTGAATGCTCTAATTATATAAATTATAATTATAAACTATGCAAAGGGAGAGTATGTGTGTCTTGTATGGTTATGGTGGATTTTACTTTTCAATAAAAGTACAAAATATTAAAGGCATTCTTTTTCTCTGTCAATTTCTAATAGTTTTGGAAGTCAATTTTTTTTAATGAAGTTTAAAAAATATTTTGGAAAAAAATATTTATTTTTGAAAAAATAAACATGGAGGGAGAAATGGCTGAAAAGAAGGCACTGTTGCCTTTTAGAGTTCATCTCCCCCAACACAAGAAAGACATTGAGCTGTTGGAGTGAGTCCAGAGGAGGGTCAGGAAGATGGTCAAAGGACTGGGGCACCTCATTGACAGGGACAGACTGAGAGAGCTGAGACACTTCAGACTAGAAAAGAGGAGGCTCTGGGGGAACCTTATAGTGGCCTTCCAGTACCTAAAGGGGACCTACAGGAAAGCTGGGGAGAAACTTTTCATAAGGGCATGTAACAACAGAATGAGGGGAAAAGATAAAAAAACAAACGAACAAACAAACAACCTTGACATTTGACATTTGCTTTACATCTGTATAGAAACAGAGAAAAAGCAGAGATTTTTTTCTTTTCAGGAGAGAAAATTCGATTTTTGATAACGTCAGATTGTAAACAACAATACAGCTGGGAGATGATATCCAGCTATGAGGGACAGAGAACAATGTGGGCAACCCCATAGAATTTCAGTTAGATTTGTTTAACAGGACAAGATGTCAATTCAGAAAAAAAAAGAAAGTATATATCTTCTGCTGAACATGATAAGCTTGCAAGTTTTTATTACAATACGATGTGCATTGATGACTCTTCACCCAGATAAATGAAGATAATATAAGAAATATAAGATGAAAGCACAGAAAGATCAACAAAACTAGGGAGATGACTGGTACCTGACTTCAGCCCAACTCTGGTATTTATTTATATATTTGACAGTATGAGTAACAATTTTTCTGATTTTCCACTAACAGTCACTGCAGTTCTGAATCCCCTCCTCTGAACTTCTGAATCGCTGATTCCTGTGACATGCTAGCCCCAGTTTCTCTCCAAACTCACTTCCACAACAGTTTATTCAAAGACCATGATAGTAAAGTATGGGGCCATTTGTCTCCAGCTTCTCTTGTAAAGCCCTACCATGCCTCTCAAGTGGTGTGAAGAGCCAATACAAGGCTACCAAGCAATGCTAACTTTAAAGGAATAACCACTCTTGTAAGCTAAAGTGCAGCAAGGTGCTGAAGTGCCCCCACATGTTAGGATTTCATAATCAGAAAAAGAAAGCCATTTCAGTACTCAAATGATGATAAACTTTCAAATAACACTTTGTTGAGCGAAGAATGGGACACTTGGTTTGTCATTCCCTCTCCTGTAGTTGCCAAAATAGCATAACTGAGGCACACTGTATGCTGAATCATGTTTGATTCAAGGATTGCATTGACTGAGCTGACTGCAACCTTATAGTATGGAGCTTATATTTTTACTCATCTACAGAGTATGATTTGTGCTTCACAGGTGGAAGTGTTCTTTACTTTCTCACTATATCCCATGTAGGTATATCTGGGAGTGTACTCTGCTATTCAAATAGGAATGTATGGATGTACATTATATGTTCTTAATTGTGATTTCTTCCTGCTATTAAAACCATTGTTAGGTAAAGAGCTTTGCATGATGATTAAGAAAATCATCCACTAAAACATTCTGCTGGCTTAAAAAAAGAGGTAGGAGCGGCTCCCTAATCAGAAAAAGGAGAAATGTCTGAAAGCAGCTTATTTTTCATCCCTGTAGAAGAGGAATCAGAACTGAATCTTATTTTCCAAGAAGCAAGAAAACAAATCATGTAAGAATTTAGACCTCTGACCACTTCTGAAAGGGAAAGCTAATGGAAACTGCACCTCCTGGGGGACATTACTGTATATCATCACCTAACAGTGACCTTGAGGGAGATGAAACTGAAGAGAAATAGAACTGAATGTGAGGGAGGTAGAACTGTTCTCATATCTGAATCTGCAGCAGAATAGTCAAATCAAATACAGAGAACAGATCAATGAATAAATACCAAGTGAACAAATATTTTCAAGCTTTGCAAAGGAATGGCATGCAGACTGAGAGAAAGGCAAAGTCCTGCAGTCTTGCCATGTTGTACAAATGCAGGATACATAGTGACTCATTCAGAAGAGGAAAATCTAGAGAAGCCCGTCAATTCAAGGGGTGCACATTCAGCAAACCATTATGCCTTGAAAGGAAGAGGCTGTGGAGAGCCGAGCATCCGCAGTTCATATAAAAGTTCTTATAGAAGTCAAATTTATTGGAGGTGCCTGTTTAAAACATGTTTCAAACATCTTTTTCTTATTTCTGAAGTGGTTGGTCAAGGTAATTTACAACTTTCCTAAGCGTGAAGGCCTACAGCCTGCATAGCATTGCCTGTACTCAAAGTATGGGTTATGTAGAAAAGTGCTCAGCTGTGAGTTTCATACCTGGTCACAGGCAGTGTCCCACTACCCCAGCACCAAAGAAAGCTCTCACAAATATGCTGCCAGTGCTGGTGAGCTGCTGAAAGTGTGACAACAGTAAGGATAAAAAGTCTGTGGGGCTAGAAGGAAGCCTATGGGTGGCATCCTAATGATGGAAGGGGTGCAAAGTCAGTTGTGGCAGCCACTGTTACAGCCCTCAGCCTTGCCACAGCTGACATCATTGACTCCAGCTGCTACCCACCAGCAGCTATGGTCAGTTGCTGCAGTGAGCAGTACCCAGAGCAAGATCTATTTGAAAATCCCTGCTTCATGCAATATGTATTTCCATTTGAGTTTCCAGCCTGCACTCAGAAAAAAGACTTTTTACTTGAATAGGAGTCAAAATGCAATAATGAAAAGCAAGTACTCTGTGATAAGTTTTGCAGTACAAGCTTTAAAGCTTGGACTGTAAGTACCAGAGACTCTTCCCAATGAATTTAAACACAACACTTATTCCTCATACTGGGCAAACCCTGGGCCACAGGTGGAAAAGTGGTAGGACATACTTCTGCCTGAGGGAATGACTGTGTACATGCTCCTGAGCGCAACCTACAGCCCTGTTGGTAGTCCCAAAGCAGCAGCTGTGGAGTTGCCAAGTCATCCAAATACTTTGCTCTTTTTTTTTACCCATTCCCCACCTGGTGCAGGAAACAGGTTGGGTCCACCATCCATCTGTTGACCACATGACTGTGACCAGACCTTTACATTCTACACCTCAAAAAGGGCATGAAATCCTTCCTCCTCTCAGCCTAAGCCCATTGGAAATCTGAAGGTGTGTTGAGATCCTGTAGAGAAGATAGAATGGGAGTGTCATGTTTATTTACCTGTAGAGTTGTCTCTCACAATGGGACACAAGTGCAACCCTCTCCCTGCCTTCTGGTTACCCATCCCTGGGAAGCTGGAGCAGGCACCCCTTGGAGTGGCAGAGTCAGAACAGAAAGTATATATGTTGATAGCAAAATTACTCTTCTCCCAGTTCCAGTGTTAAGTGCCCAGTGAATGAGTTGGACTTCACAAGCTCAAGGACTGCCAGATTAGGTTGCTTCCTCCAATACTAACATGTAAACAAGTTACTCACTTGGTGTTTTTTCTGTTAATGTTATTCAAAGACAGCAAAATGCTCTAGAGTATTTATTTCGGTTCCAGTTGTAGAAACGAAGCATGTATAATTACCTATGTGGGTAGCAGTCCATCTCATATCCTTACTTATGCCTCTGAAGGATATTATCTCATTATATCAGCTTAGCAGCCTTCTTTCCCTGGAATTTGAAATAAGCAAAGCACATAAAGGAATGATGACACAACTAATTATATGGGACATTATTTTAAAAACTGCACAGTGGTCAAAATCCATTAATGGACTATTTTACATCATTAAACTACTTCCAAGAAAGTATCTAGGCTTTTTCAGCATAAACATTTCTACACTGAAAATGTAACTTGAATCTAACTCTATGGTTAGCTATTTTTTGAATAAGTATAATATGTACTTTCATTCACCACAGGGCAAAGATTAGTGAAATTTTTAACTTCATTATGTCTATCATACAAAGTAATTTAGAAGATAGTCCTACTACACAGAGACTCTTCTGCACTAGAATGCTAATAACGACTAACGTCTGGAGAAACAGAAAATAAAGCTGCTAGTAAGGACTTCTTTCAACACATGTTTTGGGATTTTTATATCGATAGAAAGTATTATTCTAATTCAAAGGTAAAATATTTCTGGACTTTCAGAAAGATCTTGGGTGCATTTTTTAGGTCGCAATACAAACAGACTTTGCTTTGGTCTCTAACTCACAGTCCTTCAAACTAACTGAATCTCAAGCTGAACTTCATTCCTTCCTTCCTGTTTACTGACCAGAAAGAAAGCTCCTGCAAGGGTGTTACATATGTGAAACATACTCATCAAAACTCACTTGTGATTGGAACCCTGCTGCCAGCCTCACTATGCTATGGGACACAGAGTCCAGCTCTGTAGACTATCAATATGGGATGTAAGAATGTTATCAAGGGCAACAGAGGGAGGTGGTGCTGGAGGAAGTGAACCACTTACAGCCTTCTTTGAGAAGTTCAGTACTGTGGGGTAGCCCAGGACTGCTGATGGGGTCTGACCTAAGCTGATCTTGGCCATCAGGATGTTCTGTTCGACCCCAGAGTCTCAGAAGTAAGGAGAGCTATTGTTAAGTCCTGTGGGTCAGGTCTCAGGGGATGAGCAGAGCTTCCCTGCCATGCATATGTCTCACTGTATAAGTAACTTCTGAGATCCTGCTTACAGGAGGAAACCCTTTAAAAGGTGGTACCCAGGAACAGAATTAGCTGAAGCTAACTGGACTCTTTCCTGGTGAGAGGAATGAACCTGTTACATCAGTGCTCTGGGCCATATGTATGTCAGTAGCTGGTTAACAAGGCCTGGAAGCAATGCTTTAGCATGTATAGACTCATTACTAAATTGGTAGTAGGACCAGCAAAAATAATGTTCATTGTTGGGTCTCATTACAGATGGCTTCCTTTGTGCTGCAGTTTTTTACATCAGTTCTAGGTATAAAACTAAACCTAACAGTTGTAGTAGTCAAACTGAGGGTGTGATCTTCCCAGGAGACTCTGGTTCCCATGAAGCGAAAAGAAAACTTCTGAAACATCCCTAGAATTGCCCTTGGTCTTCTGAAATGACCATCTTTCCCTAGGAAGCCTTCTGTATCTTCTGTTTCAGAAAGAAAATCTGAAAATCAAGGCAGATTGAGTCGTAGTTTATTTAGGACTCAGTGTAAGTATAATGTTGATTTTAAGATTGATGTGAGAAATAAATCCAGCTGCCTTCTAGAGCAAGCAGTTTGGTCAACCTGGCCCAAGCAGAGCTCAGCTCACTGACTCATCACAGCTCTCCCTCTGAGCCCCTCAGCCCCAGTGGCACAGAAGATTTGCTTTCTGCACTCAGAGAACATGGGCAGCCAGGCTGTACCAACATGGAGCAACCAGGCTGTCCCCACAGGAGGGGAGAGGAGTTGAACTCATAGACCACAGGCTCAGATGTAGGAAGAAGATGAGGAAGAGGCATTCGCAACAGGAAGTTTCTGAATGAGAATCTTTTGTGCGTGTGAAACCAGGGGCTGGACTTTATGATCCTCATGGGTCCCTTCCGATTTGGGATGTTCTATGATTCTATGAATTGGTGGGAGCACAATCTGGAATTATTTGTGCTGCTCAAAGGGAACACCTGGAGCAGGCACAAATAATCTAACAGCTCCTCTTGTCCCACACTACTGCTGAGAGATACTTTCGGGGAAAGGGAGAAGAACCCTGCTCAGATGCCGTGTTAACTCTGTGTTGCAGAGGAGCACTGGAAGAAGCAAATCCTTCCCTCTGTATCTGGGGCAACACATAGCAACGAGGGTCCAGTATTCACCTAAGCAGTCTTCTGTGAGATCCCATCCCGTTTCTTTCTTTCTTTGCCTTTGTGTCGGCCCGTTATCTCTTTGGGATATTTCACCAACAAAAGTCGCATGGGCGGGCTAGCGGGGGCCCTCCGGCCCCGGACGGGCTTGTGCTTCCCGCGGTGACCATCGGGGGCTGCTGCGGGTCGACTCCGACCGGAGGCCCGCGGACTCCGACCCAGCCCCGCACTCCTGGGTACGGCTGAGATCCTCCCAGAGGCACTGGAAACTCAGCAAAGGGGATGCGATAAAAAATATACATTTATATAAAAAATAAAGAAAAAATAAAATAAAGCCAAGCCAAGCGAGCCAACTGACACCTTCCTTCCGAATTAAAACGTCCAGGAGAGCTCAGAGCAAGGCACAGTTCAAAGATCAGGGTAGGATTTGAGGGGCAATGCCTCGGCCTCTCGGAGTCAGTGAGAGCCAGGGTGCAGCGGGTGGTGCGCCCGAAAGCTCTGTGCCTGCTCAGTGCCTGCTCAGGGACGGCCGGAGATGGGGTGGCCCTTCCCTGTACCTTGCGGCCATGGGGACTGGACGGGGCTGCTCGCAACCCTCCTGTAACTTGCTCTCGAGTTTTGCCGTGAAAACAAAAGCAAAGCAAACAATTCCCTTCCCCCAGCCCGAAAATAAAGCTCGGGCACCACCCGGGCTGGTCGAAAGGACTCCATTGTCGTTTTTAAATGAGATATCTTTGCAACTGCTCGCCCCTCCCCGAGCCAGCGGGGAGCCGCCCGTATCCCTGGAAGCGAGAGGTAGCGGGGAACAAAAGGCAGACTCCGAAGTGACACTGGAAATAAAAGGGAGCTTTGGTTACCCCCAGGGAAAGGTCGAGGGGGAAAGGTCGCCTTCCCGCCAGCGCTTGTACTCCCGGCGGGCGCGGGGCGGCGGCCCCGCTCCAGGAGCAGCCTCGGGGGTGCGGGTGAGAGCTGAGCCGCCCCTCGGAGGGGCAGCACTGGTCCAAGGGCTGTGTCCAAATCAAACCCGAGGGCAGCGGGGGCCGCGCCGCCTTTCCGCTCTCCCTGCAACCGGGAGCCGCTTCCCCGGTGGGGCTTCAATTCCTCCTGCGGAGTTCGGTTCCCCCCGAGTCGGGCACGGCGGCCGCACGGCGCCCACCGGCGCCGGACCGGGGGCCGCCGTCGGCTCCAGAGGGGAGGGGAGGGTGCGGGCCGGGTTGGCGGGTGGCCCACCTGCGAGCCAGTCTCCTCTAGGGAATATGTGAAGGCGACGGAGCTGAGGACCAGAAATGTGTGTGCAAATATGTGCTCATGCACAGTCGCTCCCGAAGGTATGCACCCCACCGAGCATGTGTGCATATCTGGGTATATAGACACAAGCGCGTAACTCCTGCGTTATCTGAAGTAATATACTGATAGCTGTATCTTAAAACCGATAAATAGATCGATCCTGGCAGGGTTCTGTTTGTAGATACTTGCCGATACTAAGAATTTCGTATGTATTTACGTCTGTATGAACCGTGACTATATTTTTAACTATACAGCGTAACTTTTTGCAAGTTGTCTCAGTCTCCTCCGGTACAACCACATTCTGACACGGCACCAAAGGTGCTTTGAGGCCACAAGTCCTGCACGCCTGTACTGACAGTACTGTGGCAATCTACAGGCGTGGCAGGAATTGCACGCAGAGTGGCAATGAGGCCACTGCACTAATTGTTGAGTATAACGGTGCCAACCCGCACCCCGGCACGATGCTGCTGGCAGCCCCTCCGTGCCCGCAGCCACCGCCCGGGGCAGCGAGGAGGTGCCGGGCCTAGGCATGCCACTGGGTCCGGGCACGGGGACCCCGCCCGCCCCGACAGCCTCGGAGCCCGGCCCTGGTACCTCACTGCTGGCCCCTCCCTGGCCCTCTCGGCCGAGAACGGCCCGGCAGAGCTTTGGGTCGGAGCATAGGGTCAGAAAGATTCGGGAGTCATCCGAAAAGTAGTTCAGGAGGGCAGAACCTCGCGAGTGGGTCCTGCGTGCGGAATGCTTCATGCCCTGAGCAGCTGGAGGAACAACTGGGCGTGTGCTGCAGAAGGGTGAGAATCCTTTGCGTCTTTGCTTGATTTGCTTGCATAGATCCCTACCCCAGGTAGAAGAGATGGTGACCGGCCCACTGCGGGATTCCCTCAACCTCACAAAATGACAGGGGAAGGGTGGCTATTCCCCAAAATGGTATGGTCCCGTTGAGCTCCACCAACACGAGGGCTCGGGCAGACTTCAGGCACAGGGATGTGGTCGCGGTCACAGCCACATGGGGCCGCCCCGCGCGGCCGCTGCGGGAATGGCCTTTCCGCTCCCTCCCCGGGCTCCGGGTGCGGAGAGGGCACCTCTCCCCTTCACTGGCTCGGGGTTTTGGGAGGAGAATTTGAATCTCTGTGTGAACGTTACGCTTCTGCTAATAACCAGCGCAGGAGGAAGAGTTCACCCCAACTCTCACCTCATCTGTTCTAAGCTGGACTCCCTGGCTGGAAGCACAGAGGGGGATTCAAGCCTTTGCGTTTCAAAATTGCAGCCAACCTGACTCGGGGCTGGGTCCGGGATGGAGCTCTCGCCTCTGCTGAGCCACGGATGCTGGAGGGGATTAGAAGGCAGGGGAGAGCGCTTGTGACAAGGGCCCGGGGTGGGCGCCGAGCAGCCTTCTGTGCCCCCCACAGTGGGTGGCGGACCTTCCAGCAGCCCCTCGCGGCGCTGCCTGGACAAGCACGTTGGGTTCCCTTCGGAGAAGCGCAGCGGCTCTCATTA
>VXAB01009976.1:0-137390 GCA_013399175.1 Odontophorus gujanensis
TGTTGTTTTCTGCTCATTTGCCACTCCCCCTTCAGATGACTTCCTGTGGGATTCTTTTAACATTTTTGTGCATCTTCTGCCAAGATGTCAGTCATATAGCAGCAGTCTCTCTGAACCATGTCGGTGGTGTTTTGAGAGCCCTTGGCTTTGCTAATAAGGATCGTTTCAGTAAAGTTGCACTGCTGTCTCTGATAACGTTGGGTCTGTGATCTCAGGTATTTCTAAGTTAAGGAACAAAGTTTTTATGGCATGTCTGTGCTGGCCAAGATGTGTGTTAAATGTACAAATTAATTAAAATGGAAATTATTCCAGAACGTGCTTGTTACCTTTAACCAGGTACCAAGTACAGCAGGGTCTCCAGGGGTGAGGTGTGCTTCTTGTTCATCCACTGCATGTGTTATTTCTCCTTACTACTAGACAAAGATCCTAATCCTATCCCATTATTTTGGCGTCTCATTCAGCAGCAGGAGAATAGTATCGTAGCAGCGTGAGCAGCAGCGTAGCAGTGTGCTGCTAACGTGCTCCCAGCTCCTATGGAATAAGATGAGAAAAGACGAAACAAGCACTTACCATAATAGCCCACAATTTTGCTCAGATCCTATTGAATCAGCATTTGATTTGCAGCTTTTTGTTTGTTTTTCCCTCGGCACAGCAGAACCTCACAGACTGAAGTTCAGTGCCTTTCAGCATCTGCTCGCTCCCCCTCCATAATTTGTCCTCGCTTTGACACATTGCCGTTGACGGAGGCTGAGCGCTGCAGTTTGGGGCTGTGCTGCTGCTGACAGGCAGCACGGAGGAGAAAACAGCTCGCAGCGTTGGTGGTCTATTGGCACAGCAGCAGCTAAGTGCCCATTGCCGACTGGTTCCCTGCGAGTTGCTCCTGACGTGATTCATTTCGCAGTGGGCTAATTACAAAGTGGATTCTCTACACATGAAGCAGCCTCCTCAGATGCAGTGTTAATGCACATTTTCATGGTAATGTGATCAGAGCCTCATTAGCCAGTTTCCAAAATGATCCTCTGCATTAATTAAATACAAAAATGACTCTTTTTATCACCATAGAGAGGAAGAAGAAGATTAACATTGTTAATTACTACTGGGGGCAATACCTCTGCATCATTTTTTACCAGTGAACTGTCAGGCATATTCAACCTAAGAGAATGCCTGCTCGCAGGTAACTGCCCGCTGCTCTGGCACGTGAAGATGGTCTCTAGGTGGAACACTTCCCTTTAGTTCAGTAGCTGCTCATAATCCGACCATCATCTTTTCTTATAGCAGTAGCACAGGGAAAAGCACAGCGGCATGTTTCCATCTCCTCCCTTTCCCCCTCCCTGCTCTGAACTGCCAAACTGATCTGAAAGTGCAAAATGGAGAGAGTGGAGTAGGTCGGTGCCTGCTTTTCTCTACCAGAGAATAAGAAATTCGGGTTGTGCTCTGAAGGGATTAGACAATTTTTGAATGTCTGCATGTATTTAGGGAGAAAAGAAGCTGTTTCTGGTTCAGAGTGAATGCATTTGCAAAACATTCCTTGCATTAACGTTACACTGTAATAAATGCTGCTGAAATGATTAGCAAACTAACAGGGTGGGAGCAAGATGCTAGGACATTCTTCCCCTTATTTATCCTCCGTGCTAGAGTGTTTGTGGGTGCGAATAACAAAGGTGCAGAATGAACTAACGCTTTTCCTTTTTACTCTGATGCTTCCAGATAAAGGGTAACCCCTGGGGAGAACCTGAGTGAGGTTCCTTGGGGAGTTAAATGCAGCGAGCCTGCTGCTGCATCTTGCGCTGTTAGGGAAATGTCACTGATAAGGTGCAGGAGGAGAGGCGAGAAATGACTTAGTATGCTCACTGCCAGATCCTGTGTTCATCTGTAAACCCCTTGCTATCTTTGTTTCGGCGTATGCAGGTCAGAGCCCAAAGGATACTGAGCATGTTAGTAACCAGGTGTTACAGCAGGGATCAGGCAGCGGCTCACACTGCAGCTAGCTCTGTCTGTGTACAGTCCTGGTTTGCTACTGTGGGTGGGAGGTGGGAGCAGCAGTAGAATATGATAAATTAAATTAAGCCAAGACAGGCATTACTACTTGATTCGCAAATCCCTTTTTAACTCTCCAGTCCTATAATTCCTATTCCGCAGCCTTGGCTCTTTCATCTGCATGATTTCTGGAGAGCCTGGGACAAGTTAGCCTGTCAGGGACATGAACTGACTGAGGATGAGCTGTGGCTCACTAGCATATGTGGATCAGATAGAGTAATTTATATTCATATAAAGCAGCAATCCTCGCCTCATCTCTCACCTTTCCAGTGCTAGACTGCCTGATTCCGTGGGCAGTCAGTGTGCTCACGTACTGAAAATACAATAAACAAAGGAAAGCAAAGCATGTCTGCAGAGGAAAGCCATGCAAATGCTTACAGCAAGACTTGTTTTCTGCTACTGTTTGTAGTGAGGTCGATTCAGCACTGGAGAGCTTTTTGTTGTAGAGCTGCTGGGAAATGAAGACATCGTTAGAATATGTATTCCTCTCTTCCCCACCCCCTCCTCTAGGCTCAATGCCTGTCACTGAGGTAGCAGCGCAGGGACCATGGAGGCCCACTCAGAAAACAGCATTTGCTTGAATGCTGAAGACTTTTATTTTGATGGCTGTGTCTCACACATGTCAATTGGTACTAAAACAAAAAATCAAACCCATACCTTTTAAGAATAAAGGCTTTGCAGGTATCACTATGCGTTAGTGAAGCACCCTTGTGCTCCTGAGTGTCTCTTGACCTGTCCTCAGGGCAAGATGATGCCCTCGACTTCCCCCTGAGATGGCACCAGGCAGAGTCTAGTACTGCTGAGCACCCACCTAAGTCCTTGTCTCCATATGCCTGCCAGTGGAGAAATAGAAGTTGCCTCTATTTGAAATGTATGGCCCTACATACTACTTTGAGGGGGCACTTCATTATTATTTGCTGTGTGCTGCATAAGCAGGATTGAGCTAATGAATGTGCAGCCAAAAAGTCTACTTTGAGTCACTTAGATTAGGTGAGACCTGTTGGGCGCTCGTGTCTATTAGGAACAGAGCCTGAAAGAAGAGTGTTTAAAACATTTCTTAGCTAAATGGTGAGGAATCTTTTTGCTTAGTGGAAAGTAAGAGGTAATATGCCAAAGACTGGAGGGAATAAAACTGGAGTAGCATCTAATTAGTTGTCACCAGTAATCTTTAACAGCTTTAGGTGAAACTCAAGGAAATGCTAATTTTCCACTCACTTTTAAGGATATCATATGGAAATATTTCTGTTTGCTGGAATTTTTAAGTTTTGTTTTCAAAATGGGCAATTTAACACGAAGGAAAAAAGGAAGAGAGGAAACATAGTACTTTCAGAGGTCAGCTGAAGACTGTTGCAAACTTTTTAGAGTTACATGAAAAGAAACTGTCTCTGGTCAGATGAAGTTAGAACTGAAAGGGAAAAGAGAAGGAAGCTGGAAGGGAAAACAGAGACAGTATGGGATGGCTTGAAAAAGTAAGTGGTAGAAGAGCTGGCATTAAAGCTAAAAGGTTGCACATTTTCATTTTACGTTTGACCTTAGATGATAGTAGTGCCTGCTTGCAGCGTTTTTAAATCCTCTGAAGACTGATTATGCAGTTTGCTTCTCATGTTGGTTTCCATAATTAGCATAAGGTTCAAATTTTCAACACTTTAGAGTTCTGATTTTATGTTCGTTTTGATATCCCTTGGGCTACTTGAAGTACTGAGTAGTAGTGGTTCATCTCTTCACACTGAAAAGTGTTCACTGGAGAAACATCAGACCTGCCTGCTGAAAAAGCAGAAGCGCTTCTGTTTTTTTCAGAACATGATGCTAATAGCTGGCATTGCAATTGTGAAAGAAGACTGAAGGCCAGGAGTGTTTTTTGTCACTGGAACCTGCCTTCTCTGATCTCAATGAAGGCTGGATTTATTCAGAGAATTAAATACACTAGATAATATGATCTTTATTTTCTTTCTGAACCAGCCTCCAGCCACTAATACTCATTTTTCGGTTCTTATGCCATGAGAGACATTACATGACTACTGCTCAGTGTGGCATTTGTTACAAACTCTTGTTCTTTTCTGGAGGTGTCTGACAAAAGATTTTGTATCACCTTTGTTTGCTGTGTACCAGTGTCTGTTGCAAGATCTCCTCGTGAATTTCACCAGCAAAGTACCACCTTGTGCTTCATCACCTCGAATGTATTCTGGGGTCCGTTTATACCACATCTTTATTTTTAATAGAAATTTTGTGGCAGGATACTTTTAGCTCTGGAAAATGGGAATGAAAAAAATTCTAGATTTAATTTTGTGGAATTTAGTTGAACTACCCTATTTGAATTAAATCAGTAGCAAAAGCAGATCTGATTTAATCTCACTGCAATCCCTAGTTTTCCCTTCTAATTCCTCTCTAAATTTCTAAACAAAATAGAGACACCCAATTCTGAATCCTTCCATGTAGCTGTTCTGAATAATGTTTTATCCATGTGAAATGATTAAAAAAAAATTGGCGCTCAACAAAACTGTAGTACTGTTTTCTTTCATTTTAGCTACAAAAGTTTGGAGCTCAGCTCTAGAGAGCTTCTGTAGTAGCTGCACTGACTCATATTAGTAGAACAAGGCATTTATAGTAAAAAGATGATCAACTAGACTTTGCCATGGGTTTCTAGCCATGTCCTAGAAACTTCCTTGGAATTTCTCTGCTGAAGTAAAAAGAATTTTAAAACTGACTTCATGAAAGCTGTTTTTCCCTAACGAATAGGAGATGGGCTGTGGTTAGCAGTCACAGCTTTACTGGTTCTTCTGTTTGCTTGCTTCTTTTCTTTAATCTGATAATTGATCCGAGTAACTAAGATTCTGCAGTCTTCTCTCCAGAGGAGGTTCCTGTGTTGGGGCGTTGCTGACAACTGAGTGCCTTGGCTGCCCAACAGAGACAGACCTGCAGAGCCCCTGGCTTGGGCTTAGGCTCCCACCACAGAGTGTCACTGAGCTGTGAAGGCTCCCTGGGGAGTCCTGGAGGATGGTGCCATGGGGATCTGGGCTGCTCTAATATAAACAATCCTGGCCACCCAGACAGCTGGTGGCCATGCATTCAACTAGGCATGGAAAGCAGTTGTCATCTGGTTTCCTAAAAGCAGAAGGCCAATAGCAGGACTTTGGGGAATCATCGTATGTGACACCTTATTTATTCATTAAGAGCATAAGTCTTATTTTTACTGTCACCCCAATTGCCTTTGAGAAGACACTTATTTTTTGTCCCTGATAAAATCCAGGAAACTCTGAAATCTTGCTGCTGACTTCACTGTAGCCAGACTTTCATTTTCTGTGCTTGTTTACTGTCTTGTAAAAGGCATACAGCTCCTGCACATACCTCAGGAGGAAGGATAAAGGAAAAGTCATGAGATAAGAAAGCAGACAATAGTCTGTGAGATAACAATTCAGAGGATGGGTACAACAGTGGCAGCTATAAAAGCCATACTGAGATTATATCAGTAACCTACAGGGATATGCAGTGCCATGAAAAAAAAACAGAAATGGTTGAGGTATTGAATAGCATGATTTTCTCTGTTCTTTTCTATTCTTTGCATCTTGAATTTAACAATGGGGATTAAGGATTCTTCTAATGATCAGATTTTTGTACATTTTTCAGAGAGCTAGCCTTTCTTGAGGCTGGCTTCCTGATGTGTTTTGCTGTGAATATAATCCTGAGGCCTAAGGCAAAACATAGCTTTATGTGAGTCTTACACATCAGTGATGTGAGGAAGCCGATTTTGCTACCTACAGCATTGGCGGAAATAGTAGCTGCCAAAGAAGCATATTGTAGGGGTGCAGTTGTTGTGTTGGGAGGAACGTATTAAATGGGATGTGGGTTACACTGTCAGCCAAAAGCTCTGCCAATTTTATGTTCAGTGGCAGTGAGCCATTTCACCCAGAAGTCCTCGTGGGGACCTTAGTGGTGTCATGCACAGCAAGGCCCGGTCGCAACCAGCAGTTCTTCTAATTCTGGGGATTTCATGAAGTCTCACGTCTGGAAGTTGAAATATGCCCAGGCCTTTGGCTTCAGGGAAGTTTAACTTCCATGTGCTTGACCTCTTTTTTTTTTAGAGGAAATTGACTTTTTTATAATAGTATTTGCTTTTCTGTTCACCCTATAACTTTAAAACTATTGCCTAATTTCAGCTACAACTGTTTCTGAGAAATGTGGGCTTCATGAAAGTTAGTTTGATGATATTGTTTGTCAAATCGTTTTTTCAAAAATGAGGGTAATTACCAACTTGTAAATATCACCTCAACACATAAATGAAATAATTTAAAAACTTAGATGCAGATGGTTGTTTATACACTTGCTTTGTGGTTGCAGTGAAGATAGTTACTTGCTATTTTTTGTTGTTGTTGTTGTTACAAACTTAATATTTGTTTTCTTTAGTGTGATAATTATCAAAACAAAAAATCATTCTGTTATCCTACGAAAACAGTTACTGTTAACAGATTACTTATATTTCTTTATTAGAAGCAGTGGTTCATAAAGAGAATTTTCCAAATATTTTTATGCTGTGGACCGAACCCTGACATAGGATTGCAGTGTCTTCATATAACACATTGCAAATCATCTCCTATAGTTGTTTGCATTTTGTATTTAAGTTTAAAGCATTGGTGTAGACAGGCAAAGGACATCTGTTTGGTCATTTCTTCATAATGTGATGATGTGAACTTGCATGACCTTCATTGTTGTGGGTTTTTTACAGTTTCGCTTTGAGGTTGTTAGGAATCTATGTGTACTTTTTCTCTCAGGTGGAAAAATATTGCTCATTCCTTTTGCTCCAGGAGGATGGTTACCTTTTTCTTTCTTTTTTACTTAAACAAACAGAGGTAAACCTTAATAATCAGTGCAATGAAGCAAAGCAAACATTCGTTTTCATTTCCTTTGTGGTCTGACTGTGCGTGGTTTATTCCCTGAACGTTTTGGCCATGAAATTTGACCTCTGAAACAACATAAACAGTGCAGAATGAGCAATCTTCCTACCAAGTCATGTGTAGAATTCATATGCATTCATGACAGAGTTGAACCTGAGAAGACTCCACCTGCAAAGGTCTACAAGCTTCTTTAATTTGTTAGATGCACCTTAGCCTTGTGTTCTCCAACTAACTGGAAGATTTGTTATTTTATTTCACATTGTTACTACTTTTCTTTCTGTCTCTTGAATTCTACTGTTTTGAGAAGATGCTTTTCATTAAAAGAGCAGCTCCACAGTCCCTGGAAAAAGTCCACTAATAGCAGTTGGTTTTAATTTACTGCTTCAGAAAATGGAAAGGAATTGGGGTAACCTTGAAAACTCTCAAGAATGTTGGCTATTCAGATTGTCTGAGGTAGTCATCACTGTTGGAGAGGTGAGGCTGTGGGGTTAGAAGACATGCATGGCCTTAAGAAGAAGGAAGATGTTTTGTCCTCAGTGTGCCATCAGGAACCAGCTGTGGCTCCATGGAATGAGACCCTGACCGGTTTCTGGCAAAGATCACAGGTTCTTCCACTGCACCCTTGGATTTGCCTTTAGGGACCATTTTGCTTGCAAATGTCTACACAACTTTCATGTGTGTGTGGCAAGCTGGAGAGGCTGCTGGGAGAGGTCCACAAAGTCGTGAGTTCAGTTGCTCTCTAATGTCAGAAAAGGAATTAACTGTGGTGCAAACTCTGGCTGCAGTGCCAGCATTTATGCCACGAGGATAAAACTGTGGAAAGGGGTGAACTGTGCGGAAATTCCTCTTTCAGGACTGCACAATGGAAATAATCAGAAAAAAATACTATCTTCAGTTACCTGCAGTATAATGGAACAGTGGGCTGACCTATTTTATATGCTGGGTCATGCTTGTAATGTTCTTTTTGCATATTATAGTGATGAACTTGCAGGGAAACTGCTTGGGGAGTAATCATTATTCAGACTTTCGCATAACTAGAATGTGATGTATTCAAATTCCTTACGATATCCATGGGCATATGAATTGTCACTTAAAAATTTTTTTAATGGCAGGAAAAGATGGGAAAAGGAGGTTCAATTATTAGTTAAAGTTCAGTATTTGAAATGCTTTTTCACAAGACAGGGCTACTAAAAGTGCAGGTGGCATCATCTCTGTTATTGTAATGTGTTTTTAGGCATTGTTTTTTACTTTCTATTTGTTATATGTTCTACTGCTACAGTCAGGAAAGACACAGATCCGTAAGTGTACAAACAGGAATTCCAGGATATGTGTGTTGTGTCTAGAGTATTTTCCATGCTGTGTATGATTTGTTCAAAATACTTCATAAAGAAATATTAAATATATCACCAAAAAACTCCTGTCAAGAAGAAACATAGGAAAGAAATTTCCAAAAATATCTGAGTATTTTTTTAGAGAAACATTTAGGTTAGTTAACTTTTGAACCCACTTACTTTCATGACTGTTTAAATAGAATGTTATTGCACATAAAGTAAAATATGGAAGCCAAAAGTGAGTCAAATTCTCTTCTACCTAAAAGTGTTTCCTTTTTCCAGAGTTGTTTGTACTCTTATGTGAAATCTCAAACCTTTTCCTAATGTGCAATTTACATTGTTGGTGGATTTCTCATTGTGAGATACATGACTTGATGTTCTAGTAGGGCAGTTGGAAAAATCCTCCTGTTTTTACCAGTGTGCACTTCTTATAGAGGTACTGTTAGAGAGCAGTCTTGGATCTAGTGGAAAAGGGGAGTATACATATCAAGGAGAGATAATGTAAATGGCTTGCAATACAGTATTTGTTTGAAAAGAATATACAATCACAATACGGTATGTGTTGTGATGCCAAAGAAAGACATGGCCCTGTTTAAGACTGTGTGCCAAAAGCTGTCTTTTTGCCTTCTGGCTATTGCATGCCACTGGCTGGATGTTTGTGACGCGTTGAGGAATGGGGCTTATTTAGCACAGCAGCGGGACTTCAAAGTCTGGCTTCAGTTGCATTCCTTGTGGATATATTTGAATATCTGCTTTCACTTTTCCCTTTCTGGTAGAAAGTTTTGTTTTATTTAAAGCTTTAAAGATTAACTATAGAGATCTCAGTTAATGGCTAATGAAGAAACCAGGGTAGTATTGACTAATAATAATTATGGTGATCACAGTAAGCATTGTAAAATACTAGATCGATCCACTAAGTGATTATCAGCAACATTATAACACAGGTAGGATTTGCAGTAGATTTTAGATCCGGCAGCATTTTTCAATATTAATGTTAGTGTTGCTCTTGAATCCCACACTTCCTTAAAGTTCAGGATTGAGTTCAATCTGTTGGAATACTGTTTTTCCTTCACTGTGTGCTAAATGTCAACTGTGATTGGAATTTTATTTGCAGTTTTCCCTGAACCTCTTCTCAGATAATGGGGATGTTGTTTTTTCATTTGTATATTTTGTTTTTTCTGTGCCAATTATTCAGAGGCTTTTCAGTGTTCTGAGAATTATGAATATTATTATTGGTAATATATTCTTCAAATACACAAAAATAGGCGTATGCCACTTCTTCATTAGAAATTGAGTCCTATTGCTTTTGGTAAGCTCCGCTGAGATATAAAGTCTCCTTACTCCTCTGGGCATAATATATTTCAAATCTGATGTGTGAATCTTATTAAACCATTTAAAACATTCTTGATGAAGTAGTTTTAAGTTCTTAATACAGGAGGTTGTTCCCATTTATCTCCAAATGACCTCTTTGTCCCCAGATTTACGTATTTCCTTGAATTAAAAATGTCACTTGGTCATGTTCAGTAGGAGAATGTCTTTGAAAGTCTGACCTCTGGGAATGTGATGAATAGTGACAGGGAAAGGATTTTGCCCAGTGAGAATACCAAATCATGTAGCACTGTAGTTTCACTTACTAAATATTGTCCAGGCTCTATTGTTGAACCCTATGCTGCCAGTGTCACTTTGTCAGGATGTTTTCTGTCCTGTGACTAGTAGCTTCAAATGTACTCATCCATCTTCTTGTCCCATTACATTTCATGTGACTGATGTTCTGCACCCATTAAAATTGATGGGAAAGAACAAAGAGAAGAAAAATGTGCCCTTCAACTGATTATGCCTTTCAAAGAGCAAATGAGACTCTACTGCTATCTAGAGTAAATTGAACAGTTATATCTGTTTTAAGCTATGTGAATTAACTTTTCTTAATCCTTATTAATGTTAGATCTCTCATTTTGTTCTTCTGATACTATACTGAGAGCGGTAAATTTATGCCAGTAGCTTCTTCCTTTAATTTTGTGGCAACATGTGAACACACAGACTCATTGTGTCTGCTGCGTATGGTAACTTTCCCCATGAGGTATGGCTAGCGTGCCTGAATGACTTCTCAAAGAAGGATGGAAGGATGTTTGATGAGTCCAAGTCTTTCTACTGAGGAAGAGCCCACAGGTCCTTTCTTAGTCACAGCCCATGTGGTTTGGGGTAGCACTTGTGTAGGATTTCACAAGGTTCTGCTAGGAAATAAGTGCTTGTTCATCTTGTGCTAAGATCTGCAGGGCGATTAATGGGAGACTGGAAATACGGAAGCCTTTGCAGCACTGGCTTTATCTTTATTCCATGGATACAGATGGCTTTCCAAACTGCTAGTCCAGTGTTTCAGAGTTAGATGAGGGCCACTAGCCAGCTGAATTGAGAGAATAGATGGCATATTAATCGACAATCCAAGAGAAAACACAGAGGAAAAGCAAAAGTGAAGGTTCCTGTGTGATTGGTATGTCCATTATTTATAACTTGTGTGACAGCCTTCTCAGTATAGAAGCCAACCATTCTTTCTCACTTGTACATGGTGACAAGACTGTCATTTTTTATTTTTTTTTTTAATTTGGGCTTTGACCATGATCTCACTTGTAAGCCTAGGATATGCAACATAACATGTCCTTTTAGAAGCCTTAATATTCTTATAGAGACTTCAGCAAGCGTTGAATGTAGTTCTTCACTTCCACAGTAGTACCTGTGTGTGTTTGAGTTTATTTCTGTGTATGTTTCAGATTCTTAAAACTCTGTGGTGGTAATCTGAGCTTCTTTACCGTGAAACTGGTACTTTTTCCCAGCAGTTCTGGCTGAGCTGGTGATATAGCTGACGTTCCCAAAATGTGTTTGGTAACGTCTGTGAAGAGCTCTGAGATAGAGAGCTCTGCAGGAAACAAAAGATTACTTTCCACACTATTATCTATAGTTATTTGAGATTGCTGATATACGTCAAGGCCTGTTGCTTTGCTCAACATTTTTTTCAGGGTGCAGATGTTGTATTACAAAATGGATAATATTTTCATGTTGACATGGGTTCACTTGGGTTATTATTTATCCATATTTTAAAGACAATTGTCTATAATTTGTGAAGATGAGCTTGACTAAAATTTAAATAGGCAAATCAGACCTTGAGAACCTTAATTTAATCATTTTTCTATGATCTCCCTTGCTCTATTCAGTTGCTTACTTGACCTCCAGCTGTGAATGGATTCGTTATTTTAAGGGAACATTCTTACAGATAATTAACTCCTGAAATGAGTAAAGATAGGCAAAAATACAATGAAACTTTAGTCAGTTCCTATTTAAGCAGGGCAGCTCTGTACCACTGAAGCACATTGTCACCCTTAACAATAAGGACACTTGAACAAGTTACCCTCGGGTAAGCAAGCACATCAGCTTCATGCACAAATATGCTCCTTGCACGCTTGTGTATTTTTTTTTCCCTGTTAAAATGATATGCGGAAACAAGACTGGTAGGAAAAGAATTCACCTTTCCTTTTATAAGAGTATGCCACAGATATCTGATGCTTTGAAATTTCCATCACGGTAATGGCAATTCTTTCCCGTGCCTGTACCTTCTATGAGTTTGGTCTTTGTTTCTTTCATAAACTCCATTCTTATTTTGGGCCACTGAATGTGGCATCTGTTGAAGAAACAAGTTTTGTACAGTAAACAATATCAAGCATGAAGGAATAAAGCAAAGTGAAAGGCTAAAGAGAATTATTCTAATGACAACATATCAGATACAGAATCAGGTTCCTCGTCTGAGTAGTTTTATTGACTTTCACAAAAGTAAATGGGAATAGCTTTTTTAATTCTGGGCATTTTGTACCTGGAAACCTTAAGAAACTCAGTGCTAATAGAGAAAGCTTTGCTTTCTGCAAGACAAAGGAATAGAGAAATGGCTGAGCAGAGGCCTACATTTATTTACAGTTTCTTCTGATACTACGTGTCCGGGTCTCATTTTCCCTCTGTGTACAAAATGAGAGTGCTGAGCATGAGAAGGGGGAGAGCTGGGTGCTGCAGCATTTAAATCAGTGCAGTTTATGGTGACATGCTTACACCACTGCTTTATTGCTTTGAAAGCTGGCCATACCTCCTTTGAGAGATGTGCTGGGTTGCAGTTGCCACAGAAGTCACATTTCCACTGGAGAGATGCTCTGGGAGCAGTGAGGTTTCCTGGCTGTTGCTGGTTGAACTTGGCTGAATTTTCAGCTCTGGATCTTGCTTTCCTTAGGCAGTAACTATTATTGCTCACTTCCTGGGTTCTCTTGAGCTTGGAACTGTAAAATAATCCTTCCCTTCTTGGACTTCTTCTGCCTCCACAAACACACTGCAGACACCACTGAGGATGACTGAATTGATCTTGCCCTTGAAAAGAAAAGAAAGATCAGCAGCTGCAGTGTGAGAATAGGACCTGTCGAATAAACTGCTGCGAAAGAAAACCACCTCTTCGCACTGTGCAGAAAGGTCATCATGTGCTCTTAATAACTCTGTTCAGTTCTAATGTGACTTGAGAAAGGGATCAGTCTCACCCTCCCACTTCCCCATGCCTCAGGAGATGGGAGATACTCTCAGCCTTGGGTTACAGGTTTTCAGAAAAGCTGGTGTCCTCCTTCCTTTTTTTTTTTTTTTTTAATTGAAATATACTGAGAAATGCCTAGGTTTTTTATTGCAGTGAGGAAGAGCTGAGTGCAAGAGGAGGGCTGAGAAAATCAGATTTTGTTTTATTGTACAGGAACACTGTAGAATATTTATTTCTGTCTCTTTCTTCTAATTTGATTCTCTGACTACCATATCAATCTTTGTTTACTGGTGAAACAAAATTATTAAGTACCATAGATGTTGCTACTTGTACCTCAGCAACAACTGAAAAGTTGAAGGATTTGAGCTGTTTTAGAAAATTTATTTGCAAACTCATCAGCAATGAAATACTTCAGGTGTATAAAGTGTTATGGGATGGCTCCTCAAGCCATCAGCTAAATTGTCTCTTATGGTTTCTTTTCTTTTTGTGGGAGGTTTTATAGAGATTATAGATGTGTTCAGTACTATGACTTATTGAACTCTGATTATGTTATTCACCTTCTCTCCACTCCACAACACAACACAAGAATAGTCATTTGAATAATGCAACTCAGACTGGCATTGCTAATGCAAACAACAATGTGAAGTAAACATTACTTTCCACAGCTCAACTACTGTGAAAATTATTCCAGTTGTACGCTTTTTCATCTAGTGGATAGTTAACACCTTTTACCTAGCAATTTAAGATGAGTGTAAAGTATCGCATTGAGGAAATTATACTTCCTTGCCATGTTGAATGGTTTTTTTTTTTTCAGTCAGTTGATAAGGAAGAAGAGGATCACCCTCAGCCTTTGCTGAGTAGGACCTACCCCAGTTCTGGTAACAACAATTTGCTCCCTTAACAGTTTTTCTGTTGGAATCTGAGGTGTAAGCAAGGTGGTCTTTGGTCAAGACTGTAGATGGCAACTGTATCAGTCATCCCCTTCCAGGCAGGTCCCTGAGGGGAGAGCGAAGTTAGAGATACATGGTCAGAATTTCACTGAGTCACTGACAGAGAATGACAGAGCCTTTCCTTTTATCCTGAAGAAACGGGATTTTGTTTGTTCCTCCCTTTATTTTGATCAGCAGATTTGTTAACCAAGGTAGTTTAAATATTTGTCTTGTGCTTTATTTGGTATTCATATGTTTCTAACAGCTTGTATGGAGAGTTCCCGAGCCAGGTACTGAGAATATCTCAATTGGAATACATGTCAAGTTTGCTGAAACTATACTTCAGGATTTGCCAGTTTGCAGAAGGAGTCCCTTAGATTTCACAGGGAGAAGGACTGCTTTGCAATGTGTGCTGTTGTTCAGCATTTTCTGAAGCTTTGGGACATAAGTGAACTGTGAACACTGAGTGAACAGGGTGGTCTTTCTCTCTGTGGCAATACTAATACTCTCCTTGCCCATGGTTTCATAGAGTCATGGAATCATAGAATGGCCTGGGTTGAAAAGGACCTCAAAGATCATCAAGTTTCAACCCCCCACCAACCACTAGAGCTAGCTGCCCAGAACCACATCCAGCCTTGCTTTGAATGCCTTCAAGGATGAGGCATCCACAACCTCTCTGGGCAACCTGTTCCAGTGCATCACCACCCTCTGAGTGAACAATTTCCTCCTAACATCTAGCCTGAATCTCCCCCATCTTAGTTTAAAACCATTCCCCCTTGTCCTGTCACTATCAACCCACGTAAACAGCCATTCCCACTCCTGTTTATTCGCTCATTCGTTTCGGTTGCTGTAAGATGTTTTTCTCTTTGCCATTTCAGCTATCTGTAAAGTGTGCTTCTAAAACCCAATATGCCGAATTAAATTTGTCAGTATTGTAGGAAGGTCACTTTTATACTCTAAGTGTAGTGGAGATTTGTATTTTGCAGCAGGAGGAAGTCCTGCTTTGTATATATTTTGGCATTACACTGAGCCTATTTGAAGGGTAGAATTTATTTTAGGAGAGTATTTTTCTAGCACGCTGCTGGAAACATATGGTACTGTTGTTTTCCCATTTAATCTTTTTAGTATTCACAGAGCACCCGGCACAATCAGATCTTTGTTAACTGTATTGTACGCTGTGTAAATAAATTAGAAAGAAACCAATATATTAGGGTTAATCCACTGACTGAAACTACAGGGCCACATTTTTTGTAGGATCTGTACAAAAGTAAATTCATGAGAAATATTTCAAACCAGTCAGTAAGAAGTGAGCTAAGTTACATTTCATTCACAGCTTCCAGAAAATGCTATGCGCTGCGGATGAATAAAGTCAGCAGAATAAGATGATGCTAAGAATTCATAAATATGTTTACACTTGCAAGTGGCAAATGTTACAGCTTTCAGAACTGAGAGTATATTCAGGAATATTGTCCATATGCCTCAATTGGCTGACAAAGTAATGCAGCTTGCATTACTCTAAATGAACATTCAGAGATTGGAAACTTGCCGTTGTTTGAGAATTTAGACCTTACTTGCACCTGTCTACGGAGTGTAAACTTTTGATTATCCATTACAAATGTTTAGCTGTATAAAACGTTTTCTTAAATTATGCATACTTAACTATTTGCACATTTGCAACCGAATGTTTGCACTAGTTTGGATGGCATGGAAAGAACAGGGTCAGATTTTCATTTTTGTGAACTTAAATCATAGAGTTGTGACTGTATATACAAGAATGCAAATCATTTTACAGAGGAGGAAGCTTCAATTAGAGGCACTTTTTGTGCCTTGCTATATGTAACTGGCTGATACTGGGGAACAGAGAAAGCGAAGTCCTTCATCGCCTATTTCCATGAATGTGCAGAGAATTCTCATTAAATTAACATCAGCTTCAGAAAAATGAAACTTCTGAGCCAATTACAGTTTACTGTATAGACTAGAACAAAAAAAAAAAAAAGATATTTGTTACAAAATATGTGACTTGAACAAGCAGTTCCTTATAAAATTGAGAAGTTGCAAATGCCCTACTCTTGAGTGATGGTGTACATGTGATCTTAGTTCTACTTCATTAGCCCCTAGTGAATGAGTGGTAAATTTGTCCTATTTATACATTTCCTGTCAGAGGATCATAAACATAGCCTGGCTACTGCATGTTTTCGCTGTAGCAGTTTCATTTATATATTTTTCGCAGCCTTGATGAATAGCTTGTATCCCACTTGAATAAATTTTTCTTCTTTTTAAATATTCAGATAGGTATTAGCGGTAGTTAATTATGCACTCAGTACCTTTTGTAATAGAACTATCTGTCATTATGGCAAGCTTTTATGTTGTTTTTGAGGGGTTCAGTCTTCTCAGTAAAATATTGCTTTTTCAGTGTGCATGGGAATGATCAATTTTATTTTCTGCTGATCTGATAATCTTCTACTAAAATTTAATCCTCTGTGCTATGGAGTTTGTGGCATACGTAGGACATAAACATACATAGGATATAAACAAAAATTCAGTTTTCCTAAGCATTTCACTGGAGGTGACATTTTGTGTAGCATATACCAGCTGGTAAATCACTGTATATGTTACAGACATTATCAGAATCACAGAACTGTAGGGGTTGGAAGGGACCTCTAGAGATCATCGAGTCCCACCTCCCTGCCAAAGCAGCTCCCTAGCCCAGGTTGCACAGGTAGGCGTCCAGGTGGGTCTTGAACATCTCCAGAGAAGGACACTCCACCACCTCTCTGAGCATTATGAATATTGTATAGGTTGACGAGTAGTTTGTTCTACTCTTTGTTTTTGGTTTTTTTTTTAATACAGGTGCAAATTATTCTGTTGGTTATGGGCAGAGTAAGTTCCATATGGTCCTCTACCTCTGTAGCATTGCTCAGTTTTCTGTCTAGAATTTTCTAAGGCCCTACCAAGAATCTAGTATTTGTTGCAATTGAATTTTCTGGAGTTTTGGTTTTCAGTTTTCTTAGCATTCTATGGACCCTTCAGTCTTCAGCTCTGTTTAGAAGGAGCCAAGCAAGACCAAATGGAAAGCTATGTCATTGAGGCAGTCACATCCAACCTTGCCTTGAATGCCTCCAAGGATAGGGCATCCACAACCTTTTTCTCCTGATGTTCTGCTGGTGTCATCACATTGCAACCAGCTGTGGGGCTGAAACATGTAACATTCCCAGCTCCTAGCAGCTGACTGGAGGTGCCAGCAGGCATTTGGCATTTTATTCAGATAATAACCTATCAATCCTCAAGGAAACACATTGAAAAATTGTCTAAGATTTGGATGACCTTATACTCAGCAGTGAATTTTGCATGGCTGGAAAAAGATGAGGGAGGGACAGGAAAGAAACTTTGCTAATGACTGTTACTAAAAATGCATAGCACAGCTATCACGGGCATGCCTTTAAGGGCTGTCTGCTTTTATTACTGTTGTACACCTGGATTCTCAGCCACATTACGTCTGCTTTCCTAATCAAAATAAGATCATAAATGAGAACAGACTTGATAGTAACAGCAGATATTATCAGTCTAGGAGCAGCTTTTGGAAACTGGTGACCTACTCCCTAACACTGACTACTCAACCTCATGAAGAATACAAAAGTGTTGCATCTAAATTTTTCTTTTGATATAGTAGGATTCTTCGTTATCCATGCCATATGTGCTCTATGGCTTGCTCTTAAGTCTGACCTCTTTCACAGTATGAGATGTGCCATAAGGCTTAGGAAGTAAAAGGTGGAGTGAGAAAGAATTTCTTGTATTCAAGGAGAAAATTATTTTGAGTATTACGGTTTCAAGGCTTCTTGAAATGGTACTAACGGTTAGAAATGGTTAAACAAATCCCACAGTCAAGCTCAGTTGTATTTCCAAATCCTAAATTGAGATATAGGAAATTCAGAGTTAAGTTTAATAAAAATCAGTGTAAGCCATCAGTATGCTTCACTGGGAGAAAAAATTGGAGATTCAGGCAGGTGGGGTACCACATGAAAATTGAATAGGATGGAAGACTGGGAGTATGGAAGTTTTCAATGAAAACTACCTGTTTCATGCTATTAAATTTCTGCTATTTTCTTTGTCATGCAGACGGATTCCTCATATTCTGTTCTTTTGGCCTTTGAGTTCTACAGATCTTTACTTACTCTTCTTTGTCCAAAAGGGGTTTACAGTAACCTTGCACTTAGTTCATAATGTATGTATAGTTACATTGTATAGTAGTATTATTCTTAGGATAATTAGGTCTTAGGATGAAGTGGCTGACCATAGTATCAAAGCACCTATCAATCTCCTATCAAGATTAATCTTGATTTCAGACAAGAAAGTATAAGACATAGAAGAATATTTGCCCAAAGTCACACAGGGTACAAAGAATTTGAAATTAGGAATTCCACCCTTCAAAAATAAAAATAAAAAGTAACAACCCTGCAGAAGATAAACAGAGAAAATACAACTGGAATTGCTTGGAAATTGTGTCTCATATTGCTACTGCAGTTCTACAGATAAAGAAAATGTCTCTTGCTTATGTTTTAATGGAAGGGTAGGTATATGTGTAAAAATAATTATGCTTGGATCAGCATATTTGCAGGTTAACAATCAACTGCTGATTCTCTGCTGATTCTTGCAAAACAGAAAATCTGTTCTTCTATAAACATTAATTATGGAATATATGACAGAATCATCCCAAACTGGTTTAATTATACACAGTTTTTATACCCTGTTTAATGGCATTTTACACCATAGGAAGATCCAGACCAGTCCAATTCCTAAGGCTATTCTTGCATCTTTACATTTGCTTAGAGGTTAAACTGGGTTGTTCTGGAAGACAGTTGTTTGAGTAGCTCCCTAACAATAACAGCTGTATTAGGATGAACCTCTTGCCTTACATCAAATAGATTGTGTCTGTTACATCCAGTAAAATGGGTGCGTGGTTGATATTGATGGGGCCTCAGCTCTCCTGGTTTTATTAGGACCATTTTTACACCTAGGTTACAAGTTAACAGTGCCATTATCTCTCCCCAAAATCCCCTGGCAGTTAGTACCGCCAGCAGCAGTGGAAATTACAGAGGGATTAATCTCAGGCTCCAGCCCCCAAAAGCTTTTCTCTGGAGGTACAGAATGATATGTTGGACTGCGTTAAGCAGTGAAAGATTTAATGAAAAAAAAGCCCCAAGTGCCTGGCTGCATCAGAGTCAGCGTCCGTCCCTTTCCAAACTTGTCAATACCGTTCTCTGTCTTTGCAGGCCTGCTGGGCTGCTGAGATACGCGTGATGGCTCAGACTGTTTTGTTTCAGCAGCTGTTCTTAAAAGCACGTCCCTGCAGAAGGTTGGCCGGGGCAGTTAATTTCAGAGGAAAATTAGGAGACAAGGGAGAAGGAGGAGGGAATTACAGCTCTCTCAAGAGTCCTTTTAATTTCAGATAATTCTTCCAGATGTGGGAGAGGGTCTTGGGCTGCAAGCAGAGCAGAGGGAGAAGGAGTGTGGGGAGGAGGACAAAGCAGCCCGTTGGGGCTGGGGTTGGGAGGGGACAGGGTGTGCTGGCAGCCACTCCCACTGTGCTGCCTGAGAAGGTGCTCCACTTTCCCTGCACACTGTGGGGCCACTGGGGCCATGGCAGTGAACGATAAGGAGCACAATGAATGACTAACAAAGCTCGTGTGATGAATACAGTCATTGACATGGCTGCACCAAGTAGCTTCGCTCCCAGTGGCTGACTATTACAGCCAAGTACAAATATCATTCTCAATGACATGGACGGAGGCACTACAGTGGGCAGATTGATAGGAAGTTTTGCAAAAGAAAAGGAAATTTAGAGGAACTGAGTATCACTCTATGTTGTTTGGTTTAAGGAAGTTACAGTAGGCTAACATAGACGACTTTGATTTTTTTGACAGGATATACAAGTGAAGAAGAATGAGAGAGCCGACATCTGTTATGTATTGTGCCTTCTTGTTTGCAGTGAGATCAAATTGTTCAAAATGCCATGAGAATCAGTGTTAGCCTCAATGTAGAGCTAATGCCTGTAGGTGCAAAATCCACACACCTGCAGATTATTCCTTGAGACATTCTTGAAGGTGCAGGATACAATGCTACCATCAGGTAGAGATATTCTCATCTACATACAGTTTATTTTTGTTTTTACTCTCATTCACAGCATTTTCAGTGGAATATGAATGCATGCATTGTTTGCTATGTTTTGCTCTTCATACCTCATTCTCCGGGAAAAAAAAATCCATTACTTTTAATAAGAGAGATTACATAGGTAAAGCATATTTCAATCTTTAGCCTAGCACAAGGAAAGAATATAAAAATCCATGACCCAGAGAAAACTGCAGGCTTCAGCTTCAGTTCAAGTTGTGATCTACGACCAGATCTCTGACCTGTATCATCTGCTTTTGCAATGCAAAAAAGCACAGGACATATAGGACTTGTGCAATATATCTGAATGTCAGTTGCAGAGCTTGCATCCATTTACAGTGCACAGTCTTGGTCCTCAGCTGGACATAAAAGCAAAGAACGCCTTTAATTTAAAAACCTTTGCCTTTCTTTATGTCCTATTTCCTTCTAAGTGTTTATTTCACTGTTCAATTTTTCTTAGACATTAAGTGGCCTGAACTCATAGGTGTTGCACTTTCTGTGTGTCTGTGATTCACAGATGTTTGTATTCTCTGTATTTCCTCTAGCTAATAATATTTCCACTAATAATAGCTAGTGGCAATACTGAAAATATATGTGCAAGTTGGTAAATATTAGCAAAGCACCTGTGTAATTCCTGTGAGGGGGCTTTGATGTCTTGGTCTGATTTTTGCAAGTGCATCTTGCATATACTTCCATTATGGTGAGTCTCCCAGACCAGTTTGGGAGCACAAGGTGAAATAACAGGCACACAACCAGAAAAACCTGAGCTACCCCAATCCAATAAGAAATCTTTTGGCTTTGACATGGCTCAGCATAAAGTTTGTTCATCAGTGGGAAACGTTTCAGTTAGAAACCTGAATTTCTGTCTCCAGAAGCAGTAAAAGGGGCTTCTTAATTGACCAAACATTTTCCCCACTGAGATGCTGACTTTCTAATCCATAGCAGTGTCAGAGGACTATTGGCTGGAATCCAAGGAGCCTGACTTCCAGTTGCCATTATTCACGTGAGCTGTGACATGTAGTATGCTTTGTGCCTTTAAAAGCCTGGAGTGTGGGTAGATTTGTTTCCAATTAAATAAATACAGCCATGCATCATTGCTGAAAGCACGTTCAAAGGTAGAAGATTTGCCCTCAAAGAGAAAAGAATATTTATTTAAATCATTAATGGCTAGAAAGGATCAACTCATTTATCTGAAGAGGCTTAACTTGCTGGTAAACAGACTGGGAGGAAATTCCAGCTGTAGGATGGGTTTAGTGCAATGGAGCTGTGGCTCCTGACAGGGCCTCCTGCTGTCACCAAAATGTGAGTAATAACTGCAAGAGCATAGCAAAGCTGTGAGATTATATCTGAACAGCACGTCACTTATTTCTTTCTGTTCCTGTAACTTGCTGGCTTTACTGGGGCTCTCCTGGAGCTTAAAATGCGAAATGCACAGAGGCAGTTTTTCATTTTGGAAGATCGTTGAGCAATACCTGGATTACAGTATTTTTGCAAATAGAACATCATTCTTGCTGTTTTCCACGACTTGAGGCTAATCACTTGTCACTATCTTCAGCTTTCATTCTCACCTCTGTATGAATGTTCTTTTGTAGTTTAGTCTGTTGCTGATGACAAACCAAAATTGAGGCATATTCACTTATTAATATATTATGAATATCCTACACCACCAACAGAGTTTAATCTCTCACTCTGACTCCAAGTCATCTTTCAGAAGTGTACAGAAAGTGAAAATGTGCCACTTGAAACATTTTAGCCTGATTGGTATATCCTTTTTCTCCTTACCCTTGCAGCTTCTTGGTTAAAAATGCATAGCCCTCTGTGCAGAGTAGGGAAGCACAAGGCATTGCTCTTGTGACCACCCATCACTTCTTTCTTACTGATGACTTTCGAAAGAGCATGCTGTGTGACTGACAGATGCAAAGCACCAAAAGCTCTGGTTTATATTTGGCACTCTCGAAATAGCGAAGCACTCTTCGAGAAATCACATTATTGCTAAGGATATGCAACATGGCTTGGTGTGTAAAGCTTCATAATTTATGTGAGAGAAAAAACAGGAGACAGGGAGAGAAAAAATAAGCAAGTAACTGAGAATTATGTGGCTGAAGTCACACCTGTGGGCTGGTAAGGAATTGAAGCTCAAGTGGTTTGTTATCCTTGGATAGAGGAGAGGTCTGTTTGTAGAGATATATTACAGAAATGTCTTTTGTCCATGCCTGTGATGAGGGAGGCAGTAAGTAACACCCACTTAGCTTTTTTCAGATACACAAATGAGTGATGGCAGTGTACAGCCCACCTGCTCAAAAGCATCTAGCAGCAAACCAAGCCACTGAGCTTGCCTTTTGTCATTGAATTTTCTTGTTGTTCATTTTGAAGGATCTGTTCTCTAAAAGTATATGCGATTCACAAAATCACAGGTTCGCTGAATCATAAATGTTGGAAGGGACCTCTGGAGATCATCTAGTCCAACTTCCATGCTAAAGCAGGTTCCCTCGAGTTGGTTGCACAGGAAAGCATCCAGGCAAGTTTTGAATATCTCCAGAGAAAGAGACTCTACAGCCTCTCTGGGCACCCTGTTCCAGTACTCTGTCACTTGTAAAGTAAAGAATTTTTTCCTCATGTTGGTATGGATCTTCCTCTGTTCCAGTTTGTGCCCATTGCACTTGTTCTGTTGCTGTGCACCACCAAAACGAGCCTGGCCCTATTCACTTGACACAATTAAATATTTATAAGCATTTATAAGATTCCCCTTCAGTCTTCTCCAGGCTGAATGGTCCAAATCTAGATACCCATGTGTAGAAAGCACCTTCAGGCCATGTTCAAGGTAAAGATTCTACTTTACAACCGTCTGTATAGAAAAAATTATATAAGAAGTGCTTTCATAGAATCATATGATGGCTTGGGTTGGAAGGGACCTTAAACATAATTTAGTTCCAATACCAATGCCATGAGCACAGTTGCTACCCACTGCATCCTTCCAATCTAATATACAGGATAATGATCCACGTACTTAGTTGTCTTTTGCTGTCCAGGGATAGTACATCATCAATTACACTCTTCAGGAATGTTGAATCTTCAGCTTTATGAACAGAAAGCTGTCCCTGTGCTGTATGTTCTCTGTCCAATCTGTTCTGTTCAGACCCACCAACCTATACATCTGCCGCTCCTTCATCAGCCTGACATTTTCTTTAGGGCTATAAAGATGATGAAGGGTCTGGAGGGGAAGATAGTACGAGAAGCAGTTGAAGTCTCTTGGTTTGTTCAGCCCAGAGCAGAGGAGCTGAGGGGAGGCCTCATGATGGCATACAGCTCCTGTCAAAGGGAATGGAGGGGCAGTGCTGAGCTCTTCTATCTGGCAACAGAGACCTGAGGGAATGGCATGGAGCTGCCATCAGGGAAGGGCCAGGTTGGGGATTAGAAAAATGTTCTTCACCGGAGGGTGGTGAGCATGGAACAGGCTGCCCAGGGTGTTGGGGGATGGCACCAAGCTGTCGGAGTTCAAGAAGCGTTTGGACGATGCTCTCAGACATAACAGGGGTTGAGTTTTGTGTGGTTCTGTGTGTGTGGAGCCAGTTGGGTTTGATGATCCCTGTGGGTCTCTTCCAACTCAGGATATTCTGTGACTACACTGGAACAGCTGAGCAGTATAGGTTTCAGTTGTAGTCCAAGAAAAATCTCACCTGAGTAAAAACAATTGCTTAGAGTTCCTGGTAGGCATCCATTACTAGTAGATGTTGAGATCAGATTAAATAAACTTCTTAGATAAATCCCTGAGATAGTGGGGTGGATTTTTTTGATTGCCTGAGGCATGACTACACCTGTTTTTTCTGCGGTTTTACTTCATGTGTGTGTAGTGAGTTATTGTGTATGTGCAAGGAAGAAGAAAAGGAAGAGCAGAGATGATGATTTTTATTTCACAGGGAACTTACAAAGCATCCTTTCATTCTCTGATCTCTGTTTGCAATTGCATATGCTATAGGAGCAAAGGAAAAAGAGAACACATTTTCAATTTTTAGTAAAAGCTATGTCTTCATTTGACATTCTGTGTAGCAGTGTAGGAATGTAATGAGGAAGAGTGCACTATAGTCTCACGTGGAGCCAGGAAGGAAATCGGAAAGTAATAAATATATGGCTTCATTTATATAATTATGCTTATTTTGCCTGAGCAGCAGATTCTTCTGTTAGAGCAGAACTTGAAGACTGCAGCATTTGTCCAACCAAACTGCCTTTGACCTAAGGCCAGTGATAGACGTGGGGTGATGAAGCCCTAGGCAGTTCTGTCCCATGGCTCATGGGACACTCTGCAATCTCATCAAGCTGCAGCCAGCTCCTTAGATAGGGATGGCTGCCCTCTCTTGGGTGTGTGGGTACAGGGTGCTTCAGTTGTCCTTCTTCCTTTTCAACCAGGAGCACCTGCCACATCTCGCAGGGAACAATGTGTTAGCATCTGTATAGTCTTTAAGAAAACGGTCATTTTCCTGTCTAAAATTTGGCTTAGGGAATATAGCCCTAGGTTTTCTGTTTCAGGATGATCCCACTCATTGAGCCATGAACAGCAGTCTGTTTGTCAGAAAGGAAGTATCACAATTAATCATTTCACAGTCATTTCAGTCTGCTGGGGGCTTGTGTTGCCTTAGGAATGAGTTCATTATAAAGGTTACACATCTGAGGAAGACACTTCTCCCTGGCCCTAGACCACGAATGTGAAATCTCTATGATCACTGTGCAGCTGTAAAATACTATTTTTTATGTAGCAGTTGAAGGAGACTTCTCTTGCAGTGTTTTTTAAACAAATGGATCTTCATTTTGCAAAATATTCCATTTATGGTAGTTTTGTTCCCACCTGCTGAGTATCCTTCATTCTGTTACACAAGTGAGTATTTTAATGCTGTGGTTTGAAGGGAAGACAACAATCTAATTGCTTGTCTTATTAGCCCACTGGAATTAATGGAAGACTATAGCACTGAATTGCCATTTAGCTGCCATAGCCCTGGGTGTACATAGAGCATGGCATAGCAGAGTTAAATCATTTATTAACTCCTTAACAACATATATTTAATCAGTTTTCTAGTGCTTCAGACCTTGCAATCAATAAGTGCCTTTTACTTCCTTACCCCTGATTAGTGTATATTTGTCTAGATCTGTTCATTTGCAAGCCATGGATGGTGCATGTTAGTGAATTCTTTACACTGTCAAATGGGACAGTTATAAATTTTGACTGGGATACCCTTGTAAGAGAAAACAAAATGAGTCTCACTGCTCGACCTAAACCCAATGACACTGTTTTGCTAAAGGAGTGTGTGGTTTATTAAGACTAGGACTTGCAAGGGATAAGTATCTTACAATAAGGCAGAGTTCACAGGCATTGTGGTAGATTTGTTTCCTCGTGTTTTAGAAACCAAGTGTGTTATATTTATTCGTTCAAAGGGCTCTGCACAGGTGTAGAGTTTCTTAAGGTGGCACTCTCATTTGCTTTAGAAATGATCTCAACTGATTTCTAGTGTTACTTGGACCAGGCAAGAGCATTTGGTAAAACCTCATGTGATCAGAGGTATCTTTTTGCAAGATCTAATTACGCAGTTTTTTGTCAAATCTGAACCAGGTGCCCTTCTGCTTACCTATTGTTGAAGCCAGTTGGTGCGACTCTAATATTACACTGACACAAGATAGGAAGGCTTTTTCTATTCCCTGCTGAATCAAGTGCCTTGGGTACTAATTTAGTAACTTCACAGTCCTAGGACCCAAAGGCAAGTTTTCAGCAAACACGTGCATCTCTCCCTCAGAGGTGAGCTTGCTGCCGTGAGGAAGAAGATACATTTGTTTATGTCAGTAGTATATGAGAGGGAAATTGACAAGCAAGAACACCTTAATAGCTTCAAACTACCTGTTAATGATCATGGCGCCAGTGCCTGCCTGGCAGTCTCAGTCTCCAATTAAGCATCTGCCGGAGCTGGAAGCAGGGCTCTTAATTGGAAAGAAACAGATTCAAAGCAGGTTGCATTTTCTGCCAAGACAGATTTATCAGCACCGCCATGCCTTAATCCATTGTACTTCCTTTCCCACCCCCACCTGGCTTCTCTCCCCATTTCACCACGTGGATCCCCAGGGGCGTGGGAGAAGCTGTAGAGCAGCAGCAGGTAGAGGATGCTCAGCATATCTGGGAGATTTTGCTCTCCTGTAACCTTTGGCTGACCTGGGGCGCAGTGATGGATTCTGTCCTAATTGTCGACTTTCCTTCCCCCAGACCCTCAGTGGCACACATATGCCCATTAAGATATATTGTCTTGTCCGCATTCAGGAGATCTGTTTGCAGCTATCTTTTACATAAAACTGATTGTTTAATTGCAGATTAAAGATTAATGCAAGTATAATGATTCCACGAGGACACTTCAGACAAAAGCATCCTGCATCAGGCAGCCTGCATCCATTTTTCAATTTGGCCATAAATTTGGCTGGGAATTAAATAGTAAGTAGCCGTGATTGCAACACTGGTCTCTGAAGGCACTCATGGGAATGAAAATAAATGAACAGGCTCTCACACAAAGCATGTTTCATTATGGTCATTAGTGGACAGATCCTCAGCAGGGACTGAAGGTGATATTGTCTACAAGAAATGTTGGCACTTGTCTTGTGAAATTGAAATAGTGAGGAAGTGAGTATAAAAATGTGCAGGTCACAGAACCTACAGATGATAAACTTACTTTCTCTGTGCTGTGGGTGTAAGATGCAGGAGGTGTAGATACACAAAGGACCCTGGAATGCATTCCAGCATAGCTATATGTTATGTTCAGAGGATGAGCATATTCACAAAATGCTTACAATGTTATGAATGCATAATTGTGTGTGTAGTTCATGTACCAGAATTTGCTATAATTCACTATGCTGGTGCTTTTGATGAATTATTAAGGTTTTGCTTTCTGTTATGTTTTTCAGGTAAGTGCACTTTTATTTTCTTTGAAACACCCGCCTGGCTGGTAAGTTATTTATTTTCATTTCTCTTCACTTGTATGTCATGAGGTGATCTAGATTCACAGAACAGGAGTCTATCTAAATGGGAGGGAACTGCTGGAGGACAATGAGTCCAGTCCCCTCCCAGAGCGGATCTGGTTTTGTACAGGTAGCTCAGGACCTCGTCAAGGATGGAGATTGCACAGACTCCATGACAAGCCTGAACCAGTGTTTGTCCACTAAATATTTTTTCTAATGTATGACTGGAATTCCCCTTGCATCAGCATGCACATTTTGTTGATGTGCATTGCTGTCCCATTAGGTTGTTGAAGATACCAGTAAAGTTTCTCTTAGCCTTCTCATGGTATTGTAACGTGTCTGGTAAGATTGGGCTGAATTGAAAATCAGTGTTCTGAGTATAGGACAAGGATGTTTTATTGTTGGTGTGAGGCTGGGTGAAGCTGTCTGTGGTCTGTCTTCTGTTAGGGTTCCTGAACATCATGAGCTCATGGAGAGATAGAGCAATAGTCCAGAAGCCAGCAGGGCTCACTAAATGTTGTTTCAGTGGTTGGAGCAACAAGAACTGTTAACTCCAATTCTCTTTTCAGCAGCTTGTACTACTTGTACCCACTGAAAACTTGGCAAGATATTCAGTCTTTTTGAGCTCTCTCATCTCCATAATAGAATGGGGAAAGGGAGAAGACAGTGGTGACTTTATTGTTGTGGATTGGAAGTTTGATAATCTAAGGATGCATTTTACACGACCCTGTGTTACATTTACCAAATCTACATCTTTATAAGGACCTGGTTTTCCCCACATTGGCATGTTGGTTCAGAATTCATTCCATGGAAGTTGAATCACCTACAACAGTGTAAGAGAATGGCAGAACAAAGCACTGAAGTTTAAAATAATTCTAGCTTGATTTGGTTAAAACAGCTTTTTTGGGACTCCCTTATGTCTTATGTCTGGAGAGCTGGGCAGAGAGGAACCAGATGAGATTTAACAAAAGCAAGTGTAGAGTCTTTCACTAGGGAGGAATAACTGCATGCACCAGTACAGTTGGGGGATAACCTGCTGGAGAGGAGCTCTAAGGAGAGGATCCTGGGTGTCCTGGTGCACAACAGGTTGGCCATGAGCCAGAAGTGTGCTCTGGTGGCCAAGAAGGCCAATGGGATCCTGGGATGCATTAAACAGAGTATGGCCAGCAGGTCAAGGGAGGTGATCTGCCCCCTCTACTCTGCCCTGGTGAGGCTTCAATATGGGGTATTGTGTCCAGTTCTGTGCTCCCAGTACAAAAATGGGATCTCCTGGAAAGAGTCCAGCCTAGGGCTACAAAGATGATAAAGGGCGTGGAGCATCTCCCTTATGAGGAGAGTCTGAGAGACCTGGGTCCGTTCAACCTTGACAGAAGAAGACTTAGAGGAATCTGGTCCATGTTCCTATATATCTAAGGTGCAGGAGGCAAAGGGACGAGGTAGGACTCTTCTCAGCAGTGTGTGATGATAGGATGAGGGGAAATAGCCACAAACTGATGCATAGGAAGTTCCAAACAGTTGTGTGTGAGAACTTCTTCACCCTTACTGTGAAGGTTGCCCAGAGAGATGGTGGAGTCTCCTGTGGGGATGCTCAAGACACATCTGGACACCTACTTGTGCAACCTGGTCTAGGGATCTGCTTTGGCAGGGATTGGACTCGATGATCTCTAGAGGGTCCCTTCCAACCCTTACAATTCTCTGATTCTGTCTTGCATAGAATTTTTGGTGTAAGTGAAGCTATTTTGAGGCTAGGAATCCTAAGTAGAAACCCTGAAAATACAACTATACCTTTTCTGAGAAATTAATGTATTTTGATAATTTTTTCCTTTATTTTCCAGCAAGTAAAGGAATCCTCTTGGGGTTTGTTGAATTGTAACTAGAATTCATCTGGGGATTACTGAGATGTGTTTGACTTAGCTTGACAGATTTTCAGTATAATTAGAATAAAAGTGGTGACATCTTTAAAGGTGCTCAGTGTTTTAGGTTTTGTTTGTTTTCTATCTGTTGAATAGTCATGAGGTTTCAGTTAAAAATAAGGTCCAGTTTTCTGCAGTGTTTGCCAGCCTTTTTGTTTTTGCCTTTTGATGTGCTCTTGAAGTTTCTGTAACTAGTGAAGTAGACACTAATTATGCTTTCAAAAATAGAGATATCATTGAAGTAGTAAATTATAAGTATTAAATTATTTACTGTAGTAAATTATAGAATGAGTTGATATCAATAATACAATGATAAAGCCAATTTTGGTCTTTCCAGTTTTTGTGTGGATTTTTTTTCATGTACTGAAATGCAAAGTCTTCCAGGCACAGACTGTTGCCTACACATAAAGGTGTGACAGCAGTATCTTGACCTTTGAGCACTTGTGTTTTACTGCATTCCTTGTGAACAGCGTAAGAACCAAGGGTGTCATGGCCACCCACTGTTATCTTACTATCTGCAGCATTAAGAGTGGAGCTCTCTAGCCCCTTGCTTTCTTCATTCCTCCTTTAATCTGTTTCACAGTTGTTGGTAGAGACCTCTTAGCTGAGCCCCTGCCTGCCCAGCCACATGCCTTGTTAGCAGACCCTCTCATCCTGCTTCTTAGCAGGCTGGTCTGCTCTTGCCTGCAGAATGCTGTGCAAATCCTCCCCTTTTGGGAGCCAGAAGGGCCACTTAGCTCAAACTGCATCTTCTTAATGAGCACATACAGATCAGATTGGATACAGAGGTGGTGATCACAACTAGGATAAGGCAAGACAAATTAAAACTTACAATCTGCACTTCCTCAAAACCCTTCAAAGATCAAACAAGGAAGATATTATCGGAGAGAGGATATCTGCCTCAGTGCTGAGAAAAGCTGCTGTTGTGGTTTTATTTGTTCTCTTGAAAGTTTGGCTTTGTGTCATCTTGTTTTTCAGTATTTCCAGCAGTTGCGGTGTGGTCTTTTCTTTGCACTGATAGTCCCAGGACTGACAGCTCCAGCCCTGACACCAGTGGGTCTGGCTCTTGCATGTGCAGTAGCAGAACAGATAGTGAAACACACTGTTTGCTGGGAGTACACCATGCGTATTTATTGAGAGTTTTAAAATACTTGAAAGTCCAAGATGAATGTTATTTCTGTAAGGATGGAAGGATCTGGGAAGACCATGAAATTAGAGCAATTTCTGTGACAGAAGTAGAGACTGCTGTTCTGCTTTAAACTGTAGAAACATCCACAACAGTGCATAGAACAAGAGGGACTTCATCTCTATAGTGGGATCCACACTTGACTCAAGAGGTTATGTGTAATAAAGAGTAAGGTGACTTGCATTGAAGAGACTGGTGTGTGAGTGAAAGAACTTGGAGTACATTTCACCAACCAGGATCCCTACATCCCAATCTACCACATTAGAGATTTGTCTTTGTAATTGAAAATTAGGTTGCTCCATAAGTAATGCCTCCCATTTGTTTCTTCCAGAAGTACAACAGATGCAAAGTGCACAATAACAGTTTGGTGGAGGAAGTTCTCAGCTACAAAACATTACTTTTCAACACAGTCAACGCCATTAGCTATACATTTTCACTAGCAATGAACAAAAGCCTGCATGCTGCACTCATGGAAGTCTGTACCAGCAGAAGTGACCCGCTGTCAGTGCTGTAGAAATGCATCACCCATGGCCTCACTATGTTCTCTTTCACTGTTTCGTTTCCATAAACAGTCAGCAAGCATCAGTGAATGTCAGTGAGTGCCATTTTTTTCCACTTAGAGGAATTCAGTGCTGCATCTTTGGTTCATCTGCACTTTCATGTCAGACACTGTTTGTCAGAGTGCCCCTCTGCTGCCATCCGTCACACAGCAACGTGTCACAAAATATTGGTGGGAATGTTCAGCCTCTACTGCCACGCCACCAACTTCCAACTCTGATGTTGTGGACCAACATAAGATGGGAGGCATTACTATTGGAAGAGCCCTTGTAGACTGGTTTGAAATCTGAATGCAATTGTTTGAATAAAGTCTGTTTGCTAAATAAACAGCAGTGAAACATAGAAAGTCCCTGTGAAAACAGTATCAGATTGATGTTTAAATATAACAAACTGATAGTTTTCCATGTGCTCTATGATCTACCTTACTTGATCAATAAAAAGTATTTCTTATTATTATTCAATTATTTTTGAATTAGGTCACTGTGATGTGCATTACTAGATAACATCACTAGTTTTTCAAGGATTCTGTTTTCCAAGTTGCTGCAGTAAAGGGCATTTGAAGGAACAAAAAAGCATTCTGTTACTGTCATCGTCAGTTGTTTATGACTAACTTCTTCAGAGATGTAACTACTTTGGAGGATAAACTTATTAATATCTTTTTTGTCAGCTGAGGTAATGCATGAATAGGGACTCTTCTTTCTTCAAATGACCACCAGTTCTTTGAATATATTGCTCTTTTGGGTTTAGAAGGTAGCCCTGCTATAAATAAACCTGTGCCACCCTTCGGGTAGTGAATTTAGAAAGAGGAAGATAAGATTTTTCACCCTAGGCATGTTTTATTTGTCTGTGTGATTTATTGTAAGGACTTAATGATTCATAGTTGCTAGTAATCTGTTTGTAATTGATCAATAATTCAAGTAGGACAAAGCACAGACCATTCTAGTAAGTGTCCATGCCTTTGAAACAATTACCTTGTATGGATGTGCAAATACAGCTCTGATAAGCTCTGTTTGCATGGAAGTGTTAGTACTTCATGTTCAGTCTTACTGCAGTTCGTGATAACTCCAGTGATGCATACACAGGGTGAGATGTTAGCTGTGTGAACAGGCAGCAAAAGGCATCTGTCTTATATCGTGCTGTACAGAGACTCACTGAACCAGTTCCAGAAGTACTGGTGCTCTCTTTTACCACGCTTCTCAAGAAGCTCGTTCTAATATCCTGGGTGAGCTTTCTATTAGAGCAATATTTCTTTGTACTGAGCCAACAGTGAGGTATTGTAGGGAGTGCCATCAATCACCATCCAGCATAGCTTCAAGATAATTCACTTAGGATGGATTATTAAAGAAAGATTAAGGATGTGTTAAAATAGTTTATTTTATATTAATAGCAAATCTGTAAGTTGTGTGGTCATTTCAACGTGCTCCCATAGGCTATACATGAAACAAATGAATGAACTCTCCGTAGTACAATCATATGATCTGTAGATAGTGAAGTCATGAAGGGAGTTCCGTGGGCAAGAAACAGCATTTTGTATGGAGAGAAGGAAACTGAGATAGGACACAAAAATGCAGAAAAGAAAATATGAAAAAGGAGTGAAACAGAAACCTTTGCAGCTGTTCTGATTCTTGAAGTTTGTGTGCGGAAATCTCTGTTCAGAGGACTGAGAAGATAAACTGTATTTTTGTAGCAGGGGATACAGCATTAGCAGTTCCACTCTGGGTGGATTGTGCTGAGTGGGAGAAAGCGAGAACAGCATGGGCCACCAACATGCTCCCTTTGGCTGCTGATCAAATTTTTACAAGTCAACCATTCTCTCAGAAGCAGCTTTCAAGATCTGTTCAGACCAAAGGAAATACTTTCCATTGGTGGTATTACAAGTATATCGATGAACAAAGAGCCATGGAATGGATAAGAGTAGCTAAAAGATTAGCTGTCCTGGGAGACTCTGTCAGGCTATCAACATATAGACATTTAAATGGAATGGTTTTGTATAGAGAAAGTGCTTTAGCAGTGGTTTTCTCTCAGATATATGTCTCCCTCACTGCTCTAAATCGATTCCTTAAGACATAGGAAGCAGGACGTGACTCCAGTTTGGAATCATTGCTGCTCAGGGGGCTGTTGAGAGCAAATTCACTCTTCAGCATCAATGACAAAAGTTTACAGATGGGTCATGCAACTTAGCTTTCTTTGCATTTTGTGCCATGGAGTAGATTCTTCTACTTGCTTGGTTGCCGCAGCCCATTTGTAGCCATCTCCTGTGCTGGAGGTGGAATCTGTGAACTCCAGGACCTCTTGTGGTGGCGCCATTTGTGGTCCTTTTTCCTACAAAAACTGTGTCCCAGAGCGGTCTCGTGTTGTGAGGAGAAGGAAGCAGAGGTGAGTGTGGCCCCTGTTACACTTCTTCCAGGACAGTCCAGCCAACCCAGTCACCCCACAGCCTGTGGGCTGCCTCTTTTGTCACAGGCTCACCCTGGCTCTTCATACAGAAGTTTACCATAACCCTTTGGTCTATTAAATTCACCATGTGTGTGTGATCACAGAGAACAAGAAAGCAAGTTACCTGTTCAGTGAAATGTTTTTGTGAGACTCCTGACAGTTTTTAATTCCTCTTGTGGGGTGTGTAATCAAAACAGAAACTGAGATGCTGAGAGATTGGTACCCAGTAAAATTGTGTCAGGGGATACTTCCAGCTCTGATCCAGTTTAGAAATGGTGAAGGAGAGAAATCTGTTCTTGTGGGGTCTTTTATTCTGTCTGCTTTCAAGAGCTGGAACAATCTGTCTTTGTGCTTACTTAATTAATGTGATGTCAACAATGATAATGTGCTAAATAGTATAGAGTGAGTAGTAAACAAAACAGGTTCTGAATCTTCCAAATGTACCACAGTCAAAATTAATTGGCCAACCTCAGGGGAAATTGTAGTGCTGAACCTTTTTCTTGGGCTTTGTTTCCCTTTTTATGAACAGTGAATTAGTTTGTTTTGAAGCTTCCTGAAATATTACCAGTTTTGCTGTCTCACTTTGAGAAATAGCTCACTCGTTCTCCAGAAAGAAACAAAAATCCTGTGGCTGCTACAGGCATAAAGCCAGATTCTGAACTCAGTATCCATCTGAACTGAGATTGGAAGTGGTCCTGAATGAACAATGATGGTATTCAATCCATTAAAACTCTGGAATGTGATCTTAATTAGCAAATAGCTTCATCCAGTTAGCAAAATGTATGCAAAAATAAGACTACCTGAATGAAAACTTGTGGTGGCTTGTTAGTGAAGCTATTTTTATATTAGTGTACTCTTGGTGGATTTTTATAATTGTATATTTGTGTTTTCTTTCCACTGGGGCGCATGCCCAGTTAGCCGCTACACGAAGTAGTGACTCACTGTGGTCAGTAGCCAAGCTGCCAAGAAATGAATGAAGCTTGAATGGGATTTATTTTCCATAATTCAGGCATGTGCCTGGATGTAGTAAGAAGCAGACACTATCTGAAGGCAGCGACCTCCTCCTTAACAGAGATAAAATGGATCGGATGAATTGGCTCCTATTCCTCCCTTTGACTTCAGAGGAATCCTGCAGCCTCTATGCAAGTAGCCTCAGCTATCTAAAAAGAGGGTGAGGTAGGTGATGTATTTATCTGGTAGGAAAAGCATATGGAAGAATGACAGTACCAGTCCTTCCAGGGAAGGCTGATGCAGAGCTCTGAGGGAGCCTCCTTCCCCTCTTCTGTACTTTATGTGACATGAATCCTGCTATTACCCTAATTATGAGCACTGAGACGTGGCCTCACGTCTGAATGTTCACCTGCATTTGTGCCTGCATGGGCACATTTGGCCTCTGTTAATCCTACTGTGTTTTGCTTTGCTCCTTTGAAGCAAATGCAGAGGAGGCAGAATGGGGAATGGGAAAAGTTTCTATTGTGTTTTCCATTTATCTGGCTGTTTATCCATCCTGATTGTAATTGGAACAAAAAAAAGATACTACCTCTTAGGACCCCTAAAGCCTTCAGAGTTAGGAAGAAGGAAGATTTTGCTTTTAATTGTTTTCTTTGTACTTTAAGTGAACCTCGAGTTGTACAGTGAAACAGCAGGCAATCCGTGAGAACGGTACAAAAGGTGATCCAGACCTCAAACAATAGCAATATGAAAGCTTCTGCTTTTTTTCTTTTTTTTTCCCAGCTCCCTCCTGTGCCTCAGGCTTGCAAAAGAGTGCAGAGAGCATAATACCTCACTTTCTTAGATAACCGTGGTGGCAACAAAAAGCTGTTTTTCTTTGCTTTTGAGAGTTTAGGTGCAATACGTAGAACTGATGTATGACATGCTGTTCCTTTGTAAAAGTACTGAGAATATTAAAATACTCCCATTATCTGTGCTTAGCCTCAAGCTTCCTTTAATGATCCTGCCGCATCTTGTAAGAACTAGAACTAAATTGACTATGTGACTTCAGAAGCTAGCTACACAGTGACAATTAATGGTTCTTGTCAAAGTCCTGCACGATCAGTATCCATAAATTATGACATCTAACCACTAGCCCTTTTAATCTCCACTGAAGGTTTTTGGGTTCCTTATTAAAGCATCAATCTATGGCTCTGATGTGTCCCCTCAAAAGGAAAAAAAAAACCAAACAACTAATCAAGCAGAAGTGTTCTTTGTGTTTTAATTCAAAGGCTGCTGTTGTGCATACAGTGCGTTTACATGGTAATAACAGTTCATCAGACATTTAGACGTGCATTCTTTTCATCTATATTTTGTGTTCTTGTTGCTATGTCAGTCTGCTGTTGAACTTTTTCCCCTTTTCCTCTCTCAGAGAAAGTGACTAATACAGGCAGCTAAGTGGATGAAAGAGTTACAGGGATAGGAGTTAGATCTGTTCTGATTTTTACTCACCAATAAAAGCCATTAAAAACACACACACACACACACACACACACAAAGTGCAATAACTCTAACAGTGATGTGAGTACCAAGAGGAGCTTACAAGTGTTCTGTAATAAGTATGAACAAGCTTTGCCTTTGTCTGCAGGGTTTCTTTTTTAATATACTATGACTGATCATTGTGCCCTGTCTAATTTAGACAAAAAACTATAGACGCGCTTAAAACTTGTAGGAGTTTAAGAGTTAAGATGCATTTGTTCTTAGTTTCAATCCTGATTTTGATCTGAAGAAGCAAGGCTAGCAGTTAGTTTTTGGTATGTTCTGTATCTCTCTTGGCTCACTTGTCACTTTTTTCTTCCTCCATTTAGCTTGTGATTCTGACATTTTCCTTGTTAATGCTACCTTCAAGGCCACATCACGCTGTAATCCCTTGTCTTGATCCAAAGCTGTGTTATGGCAGGTTTGAATTTTGGGATATGTAGAGTGCCTTTCCCAAGCGTGACTCATCCTAAAAAAGGTGCAGCATATCTTTTGTCTCTTCTGCTTGACTGAAAAATGAATTGACTGTGGCCTACAAGAAGGCAGGTAAAATCTAGCTGAAACCTCTTTCCCTGATGCACAGCCAGGAGACAGGGCTTGCTTTATCTCCGTAGTGGCAACTCAGAAGCACTGAGGTCTCCACAGCTACTTAAGAGCCATTGCAATTAGACTATCTAATTAGAGGAGTATCTACAGCAGTTGGTCGGAAATGATGGTTTGGTAGGGGGTCAGTGCTGGTGTAGCTACCACTGTGTTGAGCAAACAAAACATTTAGACCAGAGCATGGCACTATTTCCGCTTGTTCTGGTGACCCCTTCGCTTTGGATTAATCCTTTCCAGCCTCTATTCTTCTTAAATGGAAATTTGTAAGAAATCAAACTGGATAACCCTGCTTGCTTTAATGCCCTTTCTTTTTGTTTTCTCCTCACCTTCATCCTTTTCCGGTGACATGATTGTACTTCCTTCCCAAAAAGTTTCTAGCCTCAATGCACATTACTGGATTTACTGGTGATTAACTGCGGAGACTTTAGGGCCTGATTTCAAATTTCTTTAAAGAGGAAAAAAAGATTATGCTCAGTAGTCTCAATAGTGAGCTTCTGTCTTCAGCAGAGAACATTTGGGAGTGGGACACAAGCTTCTGTATATGAGATTTTTGCATAATATCTGGTGTTAAAAAGCTAACATTTATTGAGTAGGAAGCCTCAGAAATCCCCCCAAATCCTGAAAAACTTTAAATTCCTCAGGAGCTCTGGAGGCTTGGTTCAGTATTAAGTCTGAAACATCCAAATCATTTTTATGTGTCTGCTTGTCCTATTGGAGTGAGTACATTTCTAAACTAAGACAGGAAATTTCTTAGAAACAGGCTTTCATAAGTGATTTACAGTCCTAGATACACCCCAGTGGAAAAAATGAATTAATATCCCCAAATGGAAAAGATTAATTGTTTCTAAAAAGGTAGAAAATGGAAAGTTTTTCCATGAATAAATGCAAATGAAAACACTCTTCCATTCCTGAACTTATTTTAGCATCCTTATTAGAGAATTGGTTATCGCTGTATACTTCATTCAACTCTTTCATTTATTTTCCCTATTTTTAACAAGTGATGTGGTTTGCTATTACCTTGTCAATAATATTTTAGAATTAGTTAAACCCAGCTTTAATTTATATTGTTCTATAATTACAAGAAATTGAATCTTCTTTTTTTTTCCATTTCTTACTCACAGAAACTCCATTTTATAGCCTTAGTTAAACAATATCTAATTTTTGATACATTTTAATGATGGATTCTATCATTGTCAATCAATAAGAAACATTTAGTATGATAACTTCTGCAAAGGCGGTAAAATCTATTATGTAAGTGGTGCTGCAAAACAGGTTTTTGGAGACAAATGCTGCCTACAAATGATTCAATGCATACCCAAAAGCATGAGCTATGTAGAGATATTTTGGTGTATAAATTACTATTGCTGTCTCTGCCTGAATAAGCTACCCCTTTGTTGTTCCCACTTGCTGATTAGTTGTTCTGCTCTCTTTCTGAGTTCTTGCTCCGTGCCTGTACTGTTTCTTGCTCTTCATGTGCTAACTACCTTTTTGTTACACTTCGTGTCATTAATACAGCTGTTTTATTTAGAGAAGTTTTTGCAGTCCTTGTGTCCTTTAAAATTGCTGTGTCTGTTTTGGCTGAGAAGAAAGGCTTGCCTGGCTAAATTCCATGTCTATTTGCCATCTCTCCTGGGCTATCATTCAGTGAGACAGTAAATGCAATCCTAGAGTTTATAAATAGAAGGTGGCAAATTCTGTAACGACACTGCACTTATCGTTGAGTTAAAATTCATCTTCTAGTTCAGTTTTGCTGAAAAAGTTGGTTGGTTAATTTCCTACCGGCAGGCTTAAGCTAATACCAAATCAGATATCATCTGTCTGTGCCATTCTAACTTTGTGCTGGGTCAACAATTGTCTGTTCTCTCACAGTTGTCATGTAATTGGCATTGTACCATAAACTTCCTATCATGAGCTCTGGCAATACATCAGAAATGTGATTATAATGCAGAGTATACAACTGTGCATATATCTAGGATCAGCAAATTGTGGAACCACTGCATGACCTTTTCTTCTGCAAGATACATTATCTTGTTGTACGTATTTTACTCTGATGTCTTTAGATAATGGTAGCAATAATGCCATGACTGACTGCGTATCGTGTGTCATTGAAACAGAGAAATGCTTTTTTATTAGATCATTTATTGAAAACAATGAGAATGAGATAAAGTCTAATTCTCTCTCTTACAGCAGAAATGAGATGTATTGCATATTCTGATGTTTTCAAAACCACTTGCTTTGTTTTGTTTTGTTTTAATGTACAGCTGCCCTGGTACCTTCTCACAGCAAATTCTGAATGTTAGTCTCAGCAGTTGGAAGTATAAAACAACATTCTGATCCTTTTTGTTCTTCAGTCAGATTTTCATTCTTATTGGTTTTTAGGCACTTTTATTTTCAATAAGTATGAAGTGACAATCTACTCAGAGCAGAAAGAGAAACGATTTCTGCTGTGATAATGTCTGTGATAACAAGTGCAGTCAGAACTTTTTAAGCATTCCATTTATTAAGCACACCTCTTCCCAGCCTCCTTCTCCATGAAATATGCAGTGGGAAGCAACTGTGTAAAAAAACAGGCAGCAAAGCTGAAGGACTTATGTAAAGTATTATAGATAACACATTATATATATGAACAAACTTAATCTATTTGTGTTACTTTTCTTACATGTGCAGTTGTTGATCAATCCAGCTAGTACCAACTTCTTTAAAATATCATCTTTCTCTCCTGATCCATGCTGCCTAAGGTATTATAGTTGTCAGCATGTGGAAAATTCATAGGTGGAAATGAATGGTTTTATACCTCAAATTCCATGCTTACACTTTGATTGATTCCTTTCCGACATCTGTGTTTACTGTAGACCAGTTTCCTCTCTTGACTGTATATAGAACAAACTGCCTGAGTAAAGCTTAACGAATCCATATGCTGACGTCTTCCAAAAAGAGGGCAGGGTGGAAAACATTAGGAATGCTTGTTGTTAATATGAAATCCAAATACAGTTTTTTGATTCCTTCTTCTTCTTTCACATTCTTGATGTACATAACCAACATATGTATTTATAGTTTTCTTCCAAAGGTATCTGTTACAAAATAATTAAAGAATGTCTTGAAAAACAGTGGCAATACTTTAGGCAGTTGATAGTGTGCCGAAAGAAGCTCAGCTAGCAAGAGTGAGATCCAACAGAATAAAGGGAAATGTAGCTAAATAATGTGTGTGATTTGCTGTCATGGAATGTTAGTTACAGGGTAAACATGAAGAGTAAGCCCCTTTGTTGCTTCACTTGTAATCAGAGAAATTTGCCAAATCCTGTTCTGGGGACATTTTTGCATGGGGATGGAGGCTGATGGACAAGGTGAGTGTGGTTAGGACTTATTTGCTATGGGGAAAAGTCCAGCTGTGACTCTTGGAAGGAAGTGAGAGAGTTTGTTGTTAAATGAAGTTCCCACTTATTCTAAATACTATACCTTTGCCAGACAAAGTAGAGTTCAGACATAAAGATGACTTTATAGCCAGGTTTCAACTCCTTGACTAGAGAGACCATTTACCTTTTGTTGTGTCCTTGTGAAAATACGGACCACAAAAATAAAGTTCTTCAGAAAGGCTTCCAGAAATCTGCACTCTGCCAAGTTTGTACCTCTAAATTTGTTCAACACAGTGAGGGAGATAGTATTTGCATGAATGTCAGAAAGAGCAGTTTATGTTTCCTAGGTATTAAAAGAAGAGGATGTTCAAGTAATAGATGCCCAGAAAGTAGAAGAGGAGATGGTGAAAGAGAAATGGAGTGAATGTTAGGTCTTCCTACAGGAAAAGAGCCTGTAATCTCACAAAATCTGTGCATATCAGTTGTACTTGTGTTTGAGTAAAAGCGATGATCTATAAATTTACTGTGGTGTGATCATAATGACCAGAGGTTGCAGTGTGTGTGTGTGTGTGTATGTATGTGTATATATACATGTATGTATGTGTGTATGTATAATATATAGCATAAATGAAGTATCCATTTCCATTTCAACACTAATTCCCAATGAGCTGGAATTCATCAATAAATGTTTGCTAGTAGATCAATATCTAATCTATTTGCCAATTTAATTGTATGAGGACAGTGCAGTCTAGTCTAGTCAGTCTTTTGCGTTAACTGAGAGAAAAGGTATTTTTATTGTCAAAAGTGAATGCACTATTTCAATGCAGATAAAATGTTTTGCATTTTGAACTAACCAAGCAAGCTGAGAATCGAAGCTGTTATTTATATTAGAGCATTAGATATTTCAGGGGTGAGGGATGCATCATGTTAGATTAATATAGCTATTTTATTAAAATTTGCATCTACCCAGTAAAGGAGTGGAGATAATTCAGTGCAGGACTACATGAAAAAAATTTTACAGCAGCACAGTTGGGAATTTGTGTAAGGAATTCTCTAGTAGAAAAAATGCTGAAGCAGCTCTTGGCTTTCGTTATGTGAGTAGATGGATGGGTGTTTCTGTGACTCTTGAAGCTGGAAGGTTTATGCTGTGTTAATGGAAGTGTTTTCATCTGGTTGTGTGGGTGAAATCCAGCATTTGGTCTGGGTGGCTGAAATCAGGGATCTGCCAGCTATTATACTATACTGCTTGGAAACAAAGTGAAAAAAGGTTTTCAGGTTCTCTCTTCAACAGACGTTTTTAAAAGACGATCTGTAAAATTATTTTAGCTCCTGGGAGAGTATTTGGGAATAGATTACCAGGGGTGGCTGGTCTCATGGGCTCACTGTTCATAGCATGTCCCATTGCCATTCCTGGCAGCTGGCTACCTACATGAAGCATTGGTCTGAGCCAGAGGAAGTTTCTTGCATTCTTTCTATGGTACACTGGAGAAGTCAGGCTTATTCAAACCTACTGTCATTTCACATTATTTTTCCTTTTTCAGAGGAATCCAAAGCACTTTGGGGCATCTTCTTCATAAACTGTTGTTACGTCGTGACATTTAAGCTGATTTCAAAATAGTCTTACATATTTAAAAGGAAAACAACCTGCTCTCTGAAGGATGGAATTGCAATGATCTCTCTTCAGCATGGATCTTACATACATATGGCATTCTATGAATTATATATTCTATTTCACAGAATTACTGTATTTGTTACCAGAGGAAAATAGATTATTAATTACAGCCAAAGGCTGCTTTGATTAAATATACAATTAATTACCTATGCTAAGCCCATCCCAAAGCTCCCAATATTTTCAGCTGGATGATTTTTCTAGTATTTTTAATTAAAATTGTTCTGAAAAGCCACAAGTTAGCTGCATGCACACTTAAACTGAAGTTAGTTCTTCAGTGTTTTGCTGGTTCTTTATGCCATCTTATTAATCTGTAGTGATTAAATGTACATAAAATCATCTGAAACACAAGGTAATTTGTGCAGATACGGAACAGTGGAGAGCTTTTACTAGTCCTTGGCATGATTGTTTTATCTTTGGAAAATAATTTCTAAAGACCACAAATGATAATTGTTTTGCTGAAGCAAGTGTGGAAAACAGCTTACCAACCAGACAGTAAAAAATACAGCAGTAGAGAGTGACTGACAGAGGTGGAGATGTTTGATTTTTGTGTGCAGATTATCTTCTTTCTGGGGATGCAGCCTCTTCCTGGGTTGTCCTCAGAGTTTGAGAGTCTCCCCTGAACTCCTCTGACGTCTGCATCCCATTCCTGTTTGATGAACCAGCTATCACATGGCTAGGAGATAGTTTAGACCTGTTTTCCTCATTGATTTGTAAATAAATTTAGGGCTGCATTTTCCAAAGGGATCTGGAAGAGCTAGCAGCTCTGACCAGAAGTCCACAGGCTTTGTTTTTCTTCATGCCATCAGTGCTCTTGAAATATATGTTTCATCACTACCAAAATATCTTCAATGGAGACCTTTGAGAAATTAGTGTCTAGATAGTGAAACTATCCTTAAAGGAAGGCAGTGTGCTGTTTGGAGCTCAAATGCCTAGGGTTTTTGGCAGCTCTGTGTGCTGGCGCAGGCATGAGTAGCAGACTCTTTGTGTCATACTAGTCAAAAAAAAAGACAGACTGGGGTTGAGCCAGGGCTGTGTTGTCACTGGCTGAAGCACATTCTGGAGACTGGAAAGGCAGCAATATGAGTCCTGGTGATGAGCAAGGAGGGGATCAGAGCAACACCTGCAGGCACACTATGCTCAGGAAGATGGCTCTTCTTGCAGTCACATCTGCATTTGCCCTTTTCCTTTAGTAGCAATGAAGTTACTCAGTGCACACTAACTTATGGCCCCATGGTTAGAGCAATGTTTCATAAGGGTTTGTGCCCTCTATACTTCAGAGAACCTTGGGTGCAGATCTTGGAAGGCCTTCCAGCCATGAGGCTATAACTTTATCACACCTATGAGCCTCAAGCAACATAGAAGAGCAGCACATTTAATGGCTTACCTCTAATAAGTCTTTTTTTTGTTGTTGTTTTTTTTTTTGTCCATTGCTAATGTATTTTACCATGAAGAAAGCACATCTTTGGATTTATATTAGTACTCAGAAAGCTCATTCTTAATATGCCATAGGAGAAGCAGCAAGATGACATTCAAGTTCCTAGCTGGATGCTAGATTACCTCTACCATGTCCCTGCGCAGATAGTTTGTCATGGCACAGTCTGTGTCCTAATCTCATGTTTTTAATGCATATGAGTTGACAGCTTTTAATGGTACATTAGCTTAATTTGTAGTTGGCAAAAATTACATTCCAGTTTTACACATCTTGGTCTATAAATATCTTTCTACTTCAGGCAAAAATATTTTGGCCTTTCATCAGATATTCCTCCAACCTTTTTCACAGTGTTGTTTTTGGCTTTGTTTTGTGTTTTGTTTTTCTAATTTTACATGTCACAAGCCTTTTTTTACACGAGTGTTCCTGTGGGCTACATAATGTCTGTAACAATATATATCCTAGATTTTTTGCCCTTTGTCCTCAGGTCTTTTCCAGTCTTTTTTTGTTGTTGATGTTTTGTTGTTGTTTGTTTTTTTTTGGGGGGGGGGGTGGTTGACACAGAAAGGATTTTCTGAAGGTGTCAAAGCTCCTGTTAATGGTGGTGTTCAAACCCTCCTCGTGCAACATGCCAAACACCAAAGGGGAGTGCTGATTTCAAATCCACCAACCTGAGAGTCCCAATCTCTTTTAACAGGCACAAGAGCAAACTGTAGTAGCGTCCTGACCCAGCTGCATCCATGTTACAACATGCAAGATAAATATGCAGAGTCTCTGTTTTGTAGCTAACTGTGCCTGTATCTACTGTGTTACTGAAGCAAAGAGTGAGAAATTTCAGGTCAGAGCTGTTTCAGCTTGTGGCAGGGCTGGACAGAGTTGGATAAGTGTTCTCCATTGAAAGTGGTTCTTTGCAGTCTTCATGTTTTCCAGGATCTGCACCTTTGAACTGTTTACATCTGTGACACTGTGTGCCAAGTAGTGTTCAGGCTTTAAAAAGAGTCCTTCAGATGTCAGATAGATTGAAAATGCAGATATTCTGACATGACGATTTGTCCTATTTATACTAACATGACTCTGTGTTTCCCTTCTTTATAACATATCCAGTATCAATTTTAAACATTGGTGACATTTGGAAATACGTGAACAAATTGAGGGTCAAATGTCAGTCATAACTTTGGCTGTTATTGCTTTGTGCTGTTGCTGCTTCCTTTATCAAACTTGAACATCTGTCTATATTGCAATTTGCTTTGTGACTGTGTGCTCTTTTCTGAGATTCGGAATTGCTTTGCAAACATTAACTCAGCCACTCAGAGATTCTGAAATGCGGTGTGACAGGTATGTGTCATTCTTGGAGATGATGCTCTGCATATACAGCAAATAAAATATATAAAATAACAGGTTATTCTTTATGTTAGAGGAGAAATTCTTAGCCATGTTTTGTCATCTCTACCTGGGGTGGCCCACAGTGCTCTAGTGTGTAGGAAAATGGTGTAGAGCTTGCTGTCTTGGCCAACAGAAGCCAAGGAGTTGTCCCCCTCCTGCCTCCATGCAATGCTGCTTGGAGCCATGTTGAAGGGATGGCTTGAGGGAAGGATGGGGAAAGGTGAGCTGCTGCTCTATAGGGTACCCTCTGCAACCAGAGAGAGGAAGGTGTGAGTTTGCTGTTGGAGGATAGAAATGTGGGAGATTGTTTTGTCTGGTAGTAGATAATGGGCACAAACTGGAGCACAGGAGGCTCCCTCTGCCCATTGGAAGTGCAGTGTGAGTGATGAGCACTGGCACAGACTGCCCAGAAGCCATGGAATATCTTCACTGGAGGCCTCCAGCAGCCACCTGGACATGGGCCTGGGCACCGTGCTCTGGGTGCCCCTGCTGAGCAGGGGTTGGGGCAGATGGACCCTGAGGACCATGCCAGTGCCTCAACCATTCTGAGATTTTGTGAATCTGAACTGGGACCCATCAGCTATTATCCACCAATTGCATTTTCAGATAGTTTTGTTCAACCTGTGTAGATTTCACCTTCAGTATAACAACATATGTGAAAAACAGTCAAAGTTGAGACAAGATAATTGGCTATGCAAAGATCTCCTTGCTAAGCAATGATGAAGATAGACTTTGAGCATCCTCAGCCCTGCTTTATCCAATTCCCTGTTTCAATTTTTCTGTAACGTAACTTTTTAAATGAATGAAAAATAAATAAAATGGATAAGGAAAAAGAAACCTCATTGTCTGAGTGCAAGAGCTGATACAGAATAGCTGTTCGAGGCCTTGGGATAAATGCCTTATAACTTTATGGCCTCGTTCAAACCCAGCTCATTACAATCTTTTGTGTAAATCCTTCTAAATTCATAGATAATTGACAGGACAGGCTCTGAGGGGCTCACAGTCAACTATGTTAGTGATGTGTAGGAAGTCCGAGAGCTGAGCTTATATTATGGGAGAAAAATAAATGATTGCCCATGCACAGCAGCAGCTATCCTAAATGAAATACCTCAGTTGTTTTCAATTTTATTTTTTCACAAAATGCCCAAAGGCAATAATCCACTTTCTGGATTAACAGCCTGTGAAATATTACTCTCAAAAAAAATTAAACTATGTTTGAGCTAACTTATGGCAACACAGAAGGGATCAAGGAACAGTGAAGTCTCTGCTGTGTTATACTTGTGTAACTCAAGCCCATGCTGAGCAAATGCTTTTTTCTGCTTTTATAAGACATGAGAAGAATAATTTCTGTCCAAGACTATATAAATCAGATTTCATCCTGGGAAATATGTTTACAACATCCTTGAATGGTGCTGTCTATTAATAGAGGTGCTTTCCCTGGATTACCAAAAACCATAATAAAATGTCTGTATTTTTTCAGCATTTTAAAATCAGTTTTCTTCCTATCTTCATGCGTTTCATTTTAATGCCTAATCTTTTGTCTCTTAATTCCTCAGCAGTTTATCTGGTCGCTCCCCAGTTTGGGTAGGCAGTGTCTCCTATGTTACCTGAAGGTTAATACTCCCTAAAGCTTACAAAAATTGCTGTACATTTTGTGGATCTGGTACCTTTCACTCACTGACTAGCAGCTGGAGGAAATAATCTCTTCAGATGGACATGCAGCAAAGGAATAGTAGAAAAGGTAGCTACAGATCTTATGTGAAAGTTAGATGTTATTTGGGTCAATATAGATCTTTCTTCAGCTTCTGTCAGAGTTGTCTGTAGAAGCTGGTGAGCTGTGCAAGTACATTACTGGCAGTATTTGTGATGAAACAGAGATCATAAAATCGTAGAATGTTTTGGATTGAAAGGGACCTCAAGGATCATCAAGTTCCAACTCCCATGACATAGGCAGAGTCAAGGTGGAGGTGAATGCTGGAGGTTTGCTTCTTATTCTCATGCTGCCACTGCTTTGCAATACCAAGGGATGTCCAAAGTTGTTGATTTTGTTGTGGTGAAACATGACTCTCTATTTTTAAAGTTGAATGTTAGTGTAGTGTTCCAAATTTCAGGTCACTTGAGTTTTCTGAGCTTTATTTCCCTGTAAGTGTAGGTTTTCTTAAAACTGAAAGGTTGTATTACATTTTTTTCTCTATGTTCAGGAATCAAAGTTCTGTTTTCATTGTGTTTTGTATGATTTAATCACATGACAACCCATCTTTGGTGGCAAGATTGAAAGCTGCATGAATATGCTTACAATATAAACTGCAAATACAGGATGTTAAGCAGTCTAGAGAAATTGCTGTCTTCCTCTTATACCTGAAAAGCTGGTTGGCTGTACTGCACGCTGTATTTGACCAGCTACATGAAATCCAGACTATGGGGAGTAGTCGTGTTATTACAGTCTACCCCTTTTGAAGATGACTTTCTTTTGGGGAGGTGCAATCAAAGGCAAGCAGAAATTTTAATAAGCCTCTCAGAAGGATTTTCAAATATACATCTTTCGAGCGCAAGGTAAAAACACCTACAGACTTAGGGTAGGAGTGGGGCACAGGCAACATATAGGCAGGAGGTATGTGTCTATAAGTTGAAAACCCTAACATTTTAATAAGGTGATTTTTGAAGTCATTCAGTTTGTAAAACAGCTCCCAGAATAAGCACTAGAAGCATAATTGTGAGACAGGGGACACCAGTATAGAGAGTAGTAGTAGTCAGGATGAATAAGGAATTTGTTAATCTAGTTTAGCATGCTGGAGATGATAGAATAAAATTAAATAGTGTACCTCTGCTTGGGATCAGACTGAGATTTGCAAGCCTTGAAGTTCAGCTTGCACGGTGTAGAAGGTCTTAGAGTACAATCTGAAGGAAAGAATGATTACACATAAGGGAGGCAAAGGGTAAGTGGGATATAATGAATCACAGACTAAGCCGAGGTAGATGGTTATAGAGCCAGGCTAACCTGATAGATTTTTTTTTTTCATTAGCAGATACTTTATCTTGACAAAGAATATGTGGTAGGTTTGGTTTATCTGGATTTCAGATAAACAAAAATATCTGAGATGGAATTCTAAGAGAAAATACAAGCAAAACTGGAACAGAAATGGTTAGATAAGTGGTCATAAGGAGGATAAGGAGTTGACTCCACCAGAATATCTGTCTGTGTTTAATGTTAAAAAGGAGCTTGAAAGGCTGGAGGGAGGTGTCTGCTGGAGCTCCATAAGGGTTTGTCTTTGTACTGGTCTTGTTTAACATTTTTGTTAGTGACCTTTGCAGAAATATGGGCAGACTTCATCTAGCAGTTCAGGTATCATCTGAAATACCGATGGCTTTAGCAGGACTGTGAGGTTTACCTGGGTTCCTTGGGGGGAGAAAGGGGTAAGGAGGGCAAGAGAGAGAGAAAGCTGAATACTAAGGGAAGAAAGGAGACAAAAACAGAGAAGCACTGAAATGAGTCGTGATTTAGGAAAGTACAGTAAGCAGAATGAGAAAAGAGAAGAGAGCAGGAGGTTAAGGCTAGGCCTGTTATTTCTGTCATTTGCTGTGCTATCTGGAGATTTCCAAACATGGCTGTTGTACCCATTTGACTGGAATGGAGCTTGGAAAGGAAGGAGCATTTTGGGAGGGTAGTTGTTGCCTACCCACACTAACTCCTTTACTTTGACCCTACTTGATATCTGCCTGGATAGTACTTAATGTCTGTAAAATATAGCTTCAGAAAGCGTTGCCGTTTTATTCTGCTCCAAAATACCTGGTAACCTGATGAATAGGTTTTTGCAGTGTGAAAAACATGATTTCGTACACCCTTATGGTGAGCTCAGGTTTCACAATTTCTAGGCAAATGGCTTTGTTAGACTACTCTGTCAGTATGCAGCTGCTGCCACCCTTGCTCTCTACTGTCATTTTTTAAGGGAACGGGAAAGTCCAGTGTTCCTTTGGGCCCCTTATTTTTAAAGAAGTCTGGCTGACAGCCTGAACCCAAAATAATAGGGATGACTTGCTGCAGAGAAGTGGCTGCTTAAGCGCAAGGCTTCATAGAAACACCAGAAGTGCCTTTTGAGTTTTCTTCCAGCCTGGTGTGCACAATGCCTCCTTGCTTACCCACAAACCTTGTGTATCTCCTGCCTGACAGCTGAGGGGTTCTGTGGTTCTTCCTAACCGAACAGCACAGAGAGGGAATGAAGATGCTGAGTCCCTTTTGGTACACTGGCACATAATCTAATGATCGTGCATGAGGATGTCAGATGGGACAGCATCTCCCTCTCTGAGATCTCAGTAGCACAAACTGCTGCAAGTTATTCCTCTTTCGCTCAACAGAGCTGTGCAACATACTGGATGTGATGACTTGCCTGCAGCTAATTTCTACTGACTGTAGCAGGCTTCAGGAGGAAGATGGAGGTGAGGATTGCACAACTGGGCACCTGACCTCCTCATTTAACAGTTTTCCTAAGGCTGTTTTAGGGAAAAAGAATGAGTGTTATGAATTTATGTAAGATAGCACCGGCTACTTTAACTCTGCTTCAGTGAGACCAGTACCAACAGCAAACGTATCAGAGTATGATGATATTTCTATTCGGTATTTATTAAAAAAGCACTCGAGGCCAGTATGCAAATTCTTTCTCACAAAAGTCTTCTTGTCTGGGAATCTCCATCAAGGGCAGGTTTCTCTCTTTTGCATGCAAATATTGAATTTTGACAGAATTTGAAATCTGCAATCCCTTTTCTCAGATGCTTTATTGTTGTCTAACATAATGTCAATAATTAATGGCTGAGTAGTCACAATGAGAAACAGTACTATGAATATTAACTTTGTTGTTTTATTTTTAAATACTCTGTCTGAAAAATTACTGTCACTACTTCTGGCTGCTTCTCACTTAACATTTCCTGTCGTTTGGATGAACAGTAATTAAAGATTCTTTTTAACCATCAAATCTTAGAGGCAAACATGAAACAGAGGGCAGAGCGTTTTATGCTAGGAGCAAAGAGCTGTGCTGAGTGGGCTGGAGACCTGCAGTCAGGTGCTCAGCTCTCAGAGGTGTAAGCTGCCCAAATTTCCCTGGTGGCCTGGCCTTTCTGCCGTGGCTGCATGTCAGCGACTGAGCCCAACAAGTGTCAGGATGAATTCAAATAGCAGAATTGATTGCTGGGAATGATTTATGCCCATCTGTCTCTTCTGGGGTGGGGAAGGTTCATTTAAATTTTGTCCTGCCATTTTGAACTGGCTGCAGACATTTCTCAATTTATTGCAGGTTTCTGATTTTCAACTGCGGTTCTTTTCACCAATAACTTTATACTGTGACATTTTACTTTGTTATCTTGTAAAGCCAGCTTACAATGAAAGTTTAAAGGAATCTGGCTTTCTTAAAGAATGTATCTATCAGCAGTAACATGAGAGCCACTCTCAGGTCCTGCGTGAGGTAGATTTTGAAGTAGGAGCCTGTTTGATTTTGAATTTAAGGGGAAAAAATACTTTACTACAGTTGAGCCTTTCTAAGTCATAACCTCTTCTGCAAATATGCTGAGAACAAAACCTTGAGTCTAGATATATCTGCCCTAGAGCAGGAATGAGAACTTGGTTGAAATTTGCAAATGGATGCTGTGTGTCCACCCCCTGCCAGTGTTCTATTCTTCAATGTACAAATAAGCTTCTATGCGCAGTGATATTGCAACATCGTGTTTTGGTTCCTGTGAGCAGAAATGATGAACTTTTGCATGTTTCTTTCCTCTCACTGAAGAAGGTTACAAAAGTTACTGTGTTTATTCACACAGTAGCATGGATAAATGCTAGGAGTCAGAAGTCATGATAAGACGCTAAATATGCTGTCCTAAAATTTGACTGTGAGGCTGAGAAATGTTGCTTTTCAGTGCTGTTGATTTGGGCAAAATGGCTTCATGAGTTAAGGTCGTTGGTTAAATGGCATCATCTGGCTTTAAAACACAACACTGTTTAGAACTTACTGAAAGCATTTATAAATTGTCAGCTGTTACTTGATTGTTCTTTTATAGGCACAGGTAAAACTAATACCTGCCTTTATAAAATCATCCTGTTTATATGATTTGTATATTGCCATCCAGCATTTAAGTGCACCTGCATCTTCTAATAAATAACTTAAAACACAAAGAGTTTATATCCTCCTTTCATTGGTATCTGCTGTTTTTATTTTATGAAATGCCATATAAGCTAAAAAGAAAAAAAAAACTCTTCTAAAAAGAGCTGTATTACTGAGGCAAAACAAAGATGAAATCACCCTTGTCTTGTTACCGTGCTAAAGTGTTTTCATTGTCTAGACCATAAACTCTGTTTTACAGCATGTCCCCTTGTAATTTGTTACCTAAATCCTCAGCACAGGTGTACAATCATGATTGTTAATGCAGCAGTGCCTAGAATGCCCTATTTAGTCTGGGACCCAATAGTGCTTGATGCTGTGTTACTGAAAAAATAGTCCTCTCACCTAGGCAATTTTATCTAAATAGACAAGTACAAGAGGTTTAAAATGTAGATGCAGTATTTTTTCAGTGTTTTAAATTGTTCTTGCTACTTTTAAGTGTGATAATCAAAAGCCTGTTAAATATTAAAGGGTAACTGTTGCTCAGAACAGAAAGCATTGCTCTGCTCCTGATGTTAAGAGGCCTTTTCTGCACTATATGCTGAGCTCCCCCATCTGATGTCACCGCACAACAATTGAAAGCAGAAAGAATAGCCACATGCATCCAGTGGCCTTTAAATAGTTAACAGGGATATTCTTCAAAATCTACTTGGATTTCAGTGATGCTCATAGCGTTGCATGATGCTGGTACAAATCTGATCCATGCAGCATATTCAGTGGTCAGCTGGCAGCACAGCCTTGGCCACCAGCCATCTGTCAGCTCCCTGCTGTAGTTTTCAGCCACTTGGTCCATAACTGCCTTGGTGTACCCTTAAGAGATGGTCTGCTGCTGGAGCAGCAACTGCAGCACAGTTCTACTGTGTACCCAGAGCTTCCTAGAAAAAGGAGATCGATGCAATGCTGTGGGAACTTAACTCATTAAGTACCCTTTGCTTTGCTGTCTCCTGTATCCATCCTTCATGGAAATGTCTTATACATAAGAGGAAAGTTCCTGTTGCAGGCATTAAGTGCTGAAGTCTTACAGGGGCAGCTGCTGCTGGTGGCACTGCAGAGAACAAACACAGGGCGATAAAGGAAATAAAAGGAGTGAGAGAAGGATGAGAGAAGAAAGCCAAAGTAGAAGGTGGAATAGAACAGAGAGGGAAAATGATGAGAGAAGACAGACATAGAAAGAGGCACTCCAGAAGGAAGAATAAATGTAGAAACACTGGGACAGCAGTAGCAGCTATAATTGGTTTTAAGCCAGGAAGGAGCCGGAGCTCTTAACTGCTGACACCGTGTACACAGCCATAGTGCTGTATAAATAAGATAGATAGAATTAGGCTGCTCCTCACATTAACATCACTTAATTTTTCCTGCAAACAGGGAATGTGGAAATTGAACTTCAGAAATTAAAAGCTATATCCGTGATAGCAGAGAAACCCATCACTCAGTAGAAAAGTAAAGAAATCCTATGTGGCTAAATGGTCTTTAAAGGAATATCGAAGTAGAAGAGAAAGAAGCAAAAAGGAAGAAACAGACACAAGCATTTTTTATGAGAGTCATAGGATGACTTAGGTTGGAAGGGATTTTACAGATCATTGCAGTATCTCTTGTAAAGTATCTCTCTAAATATGCTTCTTTATGCAGTTTTGTTTGTGTTCATTGTGTGTAACAGTTTGTACAAGGGTGCTGTTGTCAGCATTACCTGCTTACTTGATATTCTAATAGAAGTGGTTGCTAAGCTTTCCTAAGAGCTGCTGGGAACTTTCTGGTGCAAAAAGATCCAATGGAGCTTTGGATAGTAGGTAAAGTCTTGTCACTGGCTTTATTTTATCAGATGAAGAGTTCTCCTGAGTTTGCATTTTTTCTTTTCTGAAAAAGAGATCAAGGAAGTTGTGCCATATGCCCTGTTCCAGAAGCAGGATGAAACTGAACTTTACTGTGATCTCCTGCTGTGTTGGACACTATTGCTGAGACACTGTTAATGTGTGAGCTTGTGAAAAGTATTTTTAAAACATCTAGTCCCATAAAATGTGGAAGGAATTTTTGCCAATATGCTGTTTCTGGAGTAAAGCCATGAAAACAAATGGAGAACAACAGTATCAAATTAGTGTCAAGGCAGCGTGAGATAAGAATGGAAAATGACTGAAGAGGACCCTCCGTGTTTTATTTCAAGGGAGGAGGAGCCTTTTCTGTTCCTTCAAAATGACATTAAAAACAGATATACAGTAAGGAACAAACACCAAAGTAAAGCATGTCTGCTCTATGTTCATTAAAGGAAAGCCAACACAAGACGCTGAGAGTTCAGCACTCCATTTCTGGGTTTAACCTCACTGTTTTTTTACAGTATGAAACACTGGCTCACAGAGCACCCTCATGGCCAAGGCAGTATCCTACTTACCAGCTGTGCCGGAGGCAGCATGCTATCAGCTGCTCATTGCTGCTGCTTTTAAGAAGAAGCCCAGAGTGCTGGTGCTTGCTGGTGGATGTGTGGGCAGGAAATGTGCTCCCTGGCTGGGACAGGGATTGCAGGAGATCAGGAGCATGGCAGTCAGAGCAGCTCCCAAGAGTTGGCCAGCTGTGCAGGCCGCTGCCGTCTGTCCTGGTCCCGTACAGCTGGAGCGGGTGGCAGTTAGTGCTTGAGCTCTCACTAGACTACCTTAAATTGAATTTAAAAATATAGAATAAAATCTGCCTTATGCTTAACCACATGCATTAAATGGGGAATTTTAATAATGTGCCAACAGCAGCAGTTTGGAGTATCTTGCTGAGGAAAAGGTCACTATGCCCATAAGTTATCCTAGCATTTGATCAGTGGACTCTTTTCCAAAGACTTTAAGTCTAATTATTCACTGCTTATAAAGTCACTTGAGATATAAAAAGTCTTTTCATAGTAATGAGAGAACTCCCACAATTAGCCAGAAGGTAGCCATCTATCTTCTTAAACTACTTGGTTCAGAGGAGAGCGGGAGTTTCAGGCGTGTGAGTGTGGATGAATTGTTATGACAGTGATAAGTGTAACACTCGTGTAGTGCTGCCAGCCCTGGCTGAGTTCATGGAAGGTCGAGGATTTTTTCTAAAGGTGAAAGAGAGACTCTTCTTTTTAGTGAAATGTGGGATATGCTTCACTGAGAAAAGCAACTTGTTTACTGATGCCTGAAATCTGCCATTCAGCCTCGTCCATTACTCTTTGGGAGTTGCAGATGATTAAAGGATGTCATTAATTTGATCTCCTAAAACTTCAATAACAACCACCTTTTGAAATCCTGTTTTCTGAGAAAAATACATACTCCAGAAGAGAAATTGGAGAGTGAGCTTGTGCCACAGCAAACACCATAAAGTTCACAGGAGAATACAGCATTCAGTACGGGGGCTTAGAGATAAAAATGATTTGCTCTGAGCACACACACCGGACTTTGATTGTATTCTTCACTACCTTCAAAGGTCGGGTGTATGTGGTAGATCTGGTGAGAGATTTGTCTAAGGTCCTACCTGCAAACAGAAAAAGGATGCAATAATGAATGTAATAAATGATGATCTGATTACATCAAGGAGCAACATAACATATTTTATGCATGCCACAGCTAGTTTTGTCTTTATTGCCCTCAGGCATAATCCTAATATCATCAGAAAAACTGTTTGTCAATATTAAAAGCAATTTACATAGTAAATACACTCCAGCCTTGTTACATCACCATCTGGGTTAGCTGAGCTTTTGGAGTCATACTGGGCAGTGCTGGTGAAGGCAAACCTCAGAAGTGCTGGGACTGTCCAGCTGTCATGGTGGGCTGATGACAAAAGCCAATGCTCCCAGCCTGCTGGAAGGAGGCAGGCTCAGAGACAGACAGCAGGGATTAAGATGGAATTAAGGGAGGAGAGAAAGGAAATCCTGGGAACAAAACTGAGGTCTGCAGTGAGAGAGAAGGGGCAGAGTGAGAAAAGCAGAAAGCCAAAGAGGGAAGAGAGAGGAGGAGAATGAGACTGAAAGTACCATCTGGAAGAGGCAAGTAGGATGTCCACAGTGAGCGGTGACACCTCTGCTGGATGTATGGAGGAAGTCAGAAAAGAAGAATAATGGCTGCTCACAAATTCATGTCTTCCAGCACTTGCCTCTGAGCAGCTTGCTGTGAAACTAATTCACTGATTCTTACCCTTAATTTGGCATTTTCAATTTACTCACAAACCAAGAGAACTGCAGATGAGTCTGCTTGCATTTTCGTAACTCAGGTGAACCTTTTCTGATCTGTCCCCATGTTCAAGGCTAAAGGAGCTAAAAGAACCGTGACACTTGCATTACTCTAAAGCATAGTATGTAGGTGGAATATTCTTATTCTCCAGTTACACAGACTGTCAAGTGCCATGCTGTGAACTACAAAAACTGAGGTCCCATTTCGGGTACAGTTTAGCACTGCTAACTCAGTGGTGATTTCAGACTTCTTGTAGCAGACATAGTTTTCCTGGTGGTGCTAATGCAGCATTGTAGCATCCAAGTGTTCTTGTGAAATATATTTCAAGATGAAGATCCAGAGCCACAAAGACTCTTCAGATATAGGAGTGTTGAGTGTCTCTTTCTTGCTGTCTTTTCCTAGGGTGGATATTTTGCTTGAATTAGGTGTTCATATACAGTTGTGGTTATGGTTATACTTGACCCAGCCAGCTGGAAGCAGGCTATAGGCATGGATCTAAAATGCCATCTAAAATGCAAGTAAGAATAAATTTGTTATTCAGAGCATCAAACTTCCTCATAAAGGAGGGGGGAAGAGGAGCTTTGTGATTTCTTTGCTTCTGGAGGCTTTGGTTTTCCATTCGTAAAAGAATAGTGTTCTGCACCCAAAGTTTTGGAAAACACTTGTTGCAGTGAGTTTTGGTTTTGGTAGAGATGACTGGGTAGAGAAGGCAATGTCATGGAAAATTAGATATTAAGCTCAAGTTTGCATTTCATGGAGAGGCAGAATTGCTCAAACACTTCCGTGTTACTTATCTTGCTCACTAGTTTGCTGTGTTGTACTGCAGTTGTAATAGGAATTTTTTCTCCATTCCCAGAACATCTACGTGAGGCATTATTTCCAATCCAGGTTGCAAGTCTTGAGTTTCCTGGGGTAGTTTGTTATACAGTACTTTCAGGCAGTGTCCAGCTCTTTGCTGGGGTTTTCTAGGGATGCATCATGCCCTTCACAGAGAGGAGCTGCAGCTGTGAGACCTAACCACGGATCACAGTGGACAACTGAACAAAGTGAAGCGTGGTCTTGGGGTCAATTTAAGAGGAGTGCTTCATTATGACAGCTGCTGTTTAGATACTAGGAATCAATAGGAAGTCCCTGGGAAGTACCTCTCTAGAAAGATGCTTTACAAGGTGGAAACAGGCATATTCCTGTTCTTTACAATTTTTTGCAAGGCTTATATTTTCTTGCTTAGCTTAAATCATAAGCACAGGCTTTTCAGACACAGCTAGTATTTGCTAAATATTGGGAAATTTAACTTATGGTGGTTACACATAGGAAAACCCATAGGAGGATGCAGTATTGGCCACTACCTGACTGTTCAGTGATGCTGAACCATCTACACAAAGTAGCAAACAGGGCAAGGCTAAGCTGTACAGGAAATAGGAAGGTAGTTCTTATTACAGGCTTTTGGCTCAGCCTGAGGTAAACAGACAGAGCCTGTGTGTTCAGCCAACCCAAACTGTTCTGTGATACTATGATTCTGTTGCTTTCAGAAGGGCTGACGTGATTGGGTGATTAGGGCAACAAAGGATCAAATGGGAACAAACATCACTTAACTCATCTGGCTGAGGAAGAGGAAATGTCATTAGCCAGAATAATAAAAGTTGTCTCTTCACTGAACTTGCTTGAACCCTGATTGAGATAGTGGTATTGGATAATGACTGTATTTGCTACCTTAGAGATTAACTTTCTCAAGAAATGCAGCTTAGTACTGAACTATAACCTAAAAGGTCAGTGTGCTGAATCCATTTCTGTAGACAAGCTTATCACATTTGTGTTAGCAGAAGAGTTGCAGTGTCTTATGCAGCCCATGTATCACTGGCAGCCCACATGTCCTGTGCTCCCTGTCCTACCTGCGGAGCCTCATACCTGGCAGCACTGGAAGTTTTCTAAAATGTCTGTATCTAACAAAACCTTTACATCTGGGAGAAAAGTATATTTTTCTTCTTTTTCTTTGGCTTGTTCTTGTAGTTAGGAAAGGCTCAAATTCTTGTCCTAAAAAAGGACACAGTGTTCAATTTTATTTATTTATTTATTTTGCTAGTTTTCTATCTAAGGATGCACTTTGGGATTTGGTTGCCTGGGTGTATTTTGGGGACACAAACTGGAGGTGAAGAGACTGCCGTGATGAGAGCAGGTTTAACACCTGTCAGGTCAGAGGCATCTTTTGCATGAATGTTGAAATCTCCCAGGACAGTGAGCCTTGTGAACTCCATCACCACGTCAGACACCATCTCTGTCATTTCTCTGTGAAACCCTTGTGGCTGGATGTCTCTGGTCTAGCAAAATGCTGAGGTTATTCTTCCTTTGCCCTTACTGATTAACAGGAGGTCTCCAAGGGTTTTACTTCAGAAGAGCCAATCTTAAATTTTAAGTTGCATATGCCAGCTATTTGCTGAAGAGAGGAAGTTATCTCATAAGCTGCTACTGAAATACCTTTTGTGGTGGTTGCATTCATGTGATTACACATCTTTTTCTCTTTTTTCCTTCTTTTTCCCCCATAGTATGAAGTATAGACTACAAGAAACATCAGTATTTCTGTCTCTTCATTCAAAAATTCCAGCCAGCATTAATGGAAATTGCCAACAGCAGAAAAACATTTAAAGATGAGGGTATTTAATTTCTCAGTCACAAGCATTTAAATCTTGGAAGCAGTCTTTGTTGAAGGACTGTTATATTACATCTCTTTTTTTAGAGCACAAAGTGCAAGAATGACCAAACAACCATCTACTGATGTTTTTTGAATGCAGTGTTTTGTTACTCCAGTCCCTCCTTCCTTCTCTGCCGTCCACGTCTGCATGTGTGGAATAAACCTATATGCAGTGGTGCTGGCATTAGACATGGAGGGTGGCCAGTGTCAGTTGATTTGTGCATGAAAAACAAAGCCCAATTGCTTGTTTATTTTCTGATGCTGTTGAAGTTTTGCATGTGGCTGGATTTAGAGCAAGGGGATGGCCAGCATCCAGGCAGCGGCCACCAGTCGCTCTGGGGAAGATGTTGACAAGTGGTCCAGACTGCAATGTGTCCAAAAGGGGGGAGAGTGTTCATTAAACAGAAGCTTAATCAAACAGGGCAGGAGGATGGTTTACATGAGAAAAGATATATTCTTTACTTAACATTCACAACTTGCTTGTGGATTAATTAGCCCATCTGCTGCAACAAATGTATTCCCATGTCTTTGTGTTGACTGTTAAAAGTGACTGATTTCTCTATCCACTCAAAATAGTACCCCAGATTCCACTGAAAGTAACCTTTCTGAAGCAAGGAATTTATTTAATCGTCCACTAAGAACCTGTAAGTGGATTGCTGTAAATAAGTGCTCAGCTGTCTACACCTCCCAGGGTAACTATATGTGAGTATTAAGTTAGGGGATGGTGCAGGAGGCAGACAAACCTTAAAGAAGCTAAGCGAAGAGAGCTTCCAGCCCCATCTGTAGTATTGGCTTTGGGTTTTAAAATAAATTCACTCTTCCCAGCCCCAAGTGGGCAGGACAGCTGCCAGAGGAGAGTAATTCAGCTATAGATTTTCTTCTGAGAAAGGCGGCGTTCATAAATTAGGTGACCTTTATGCAGATCGACAAAGTGTGTTGATGAACTTCAAGTGACAATTTAAACAAGTATTAGGTATCCAGAGTGCATAAGAAACCAACATAAAGGATGGAATGCTTTCAAAGTCTTCAAATTAAACAGGCATTTAAATGAAAATAGAGGTCAGCCATATGTTGCCAGGATAAATGAAAATGTGTATCTTTTGTGATTTTTCACATTTTAAAATATTAATGTTCTCTGGAAATAGAATTTGCATGTAAATGGCATTATCATGAATTTATGTCTGTTTCCTCAGACTTAGGGATAGGTGTTGACTGATGTCAATTACAGAGATTCTGATATTCTATAATAATCTAATATATATTTTGTGTGCTATCCAGATATCTTTTCACTTTGCTGATACAAATCTGTGATAAAATGGTGAGTTTCTGCCAAAAATCACCACATAATTCAGGGGAGATACTGCAGAATTGTGTTCTTATTACTCGAATAGGAAAACAACGCAACACTATGTTGTATTTTTTCCCAAACACTTCTTATTAGGAGAAACACTGCATCGGTTATCAGAAAGTCTTAAAAAATATTAAAAAGGTCTGTGAAGGCAGGAAAGTAATTTTATGTTCCTGAGGCCTTGGGAATGAGAGTTATTCAGAAAGCCTGTAGGACAATCTTTTTACAAAAGCTGCCAAAACTGTGAAAACTGTGGAAAATTGTTTCTTTGATAGGATCTCAGTTAGAAGCAAGAGGAGAGGCTGGAACTGAAGAGTGACTGGAAGACCCAGACTTGAAGCTTTATCTCTAATTGCCTCTATTAGTCACGGCTGAATCTGAACGCCCTGGCAGTGTAACTTGTGCTATCAGAGAGGGTTTGCAGAAGCTGAATCCTTGGGGAAATTTCTTTGATTTTCTCATAACATAACTTATTTTTCAAGCATGCTGCCACTGCCTCTTGTACATCACTGATATTTCTGCATGTAACTTAGTTTAACATAATCAAAGGTTGTAATTTGATGAATTATAATTTGAATGATAATATCTTGACATTTTCTGGCTTCAGTCATCACAGAAATAGTATGGAGGTCACTCCAAAAGTAATGCCTCCTATTTATTTCTGTGGAAACTATAACAGATACAACAAGCACAATAATGGTGTATGACAGAGCAAATTCTCAGCTACGGAACTTATTCTTTAACATGGTCACCACCATTACCTATGTGTTTTGCCAGTGAAGAACAAGAGCTTGCATGCTGCATTCATAAAGATGTGCACCAGTTGAGTTGACCCACTTTTTTCACAGCTGCTGTGACAGCATTGTTGCTAGGAAAATTTTGCCCACACAATCCACCTTTCAACAACCCAAACAGATGGGAGTCAGAAGGCACCAAATCTGAACTAGATGGTGGGTGTGGCAGGTCACTGCAGCCATGGTTGGCAATGTGCTCCATGGGCTTCAAATTGATATGGGACCTGGCAATATATTGTTGTTAGAAGAAGGCTATCTTCTCCTCTGGTCTGACTCTGGAAGTTCAAACTTCCAGAGTTTTTGCAGATTAAACTTCAGTTTAATCAGCATTGGGATGTAGCAATCATAGCTGATGGTTTGTCCAAGTTCCAAGAAATTCAGAGGCATCACGCCTCTCTTATCCCAAAAGACAGAGCACATCATTACCTGCTGAGGGCTGTGTCTTGGACTTTTTCTTTGATGGGGAATTCATATATCACCACTCCGTGGCCTGCTGTTTTGGCTCTGGCTCATAGTGGTCACACCATATCTCATCACCAGGAAAATGTTGGCTTCAGCCTCATACTAGTTCAATAAGTCCTGACAAACGTGCATTCAGTGTTTTTTTTTTTCCTGTGAGAGCATTCGTGAGACCCACCTGGTGCAAATTTTGTAATATTCTAACATTAATACCATACTTTCCAGTGGCATTGAAGCCAAAATTCAGCTCCATACACTGTTCCCTGGTCATAATTCACTGATACATGTGGATGAACTGATCAAGATGCTCTTCATTTTGTGGTGTTACAGCTGTGCGTGTGTGTGTGGAACATGACTTGTCTTTCATCTCACTGTTGCCACTGCTGAAACGCACTACCCACCTCCTCACTGTGCTCACATCTACTGCTTGGTTTCCTTAAACATTCAACAAGCCTCAGTGATTATCAATGGGTGTAATTTTTTCTGTATGTGGGAATTCAGTGACATACCTTTGCTCCATATGCACTTCCATGTTGGAAGCCTTTCTGTCAGACTGCCCCTCTGCTGCCATCTGTCACATGGCAACAACATGTAGCAGAATACTGGTGGGAAGGTTCAGCCTCTACTGCCATACCACCAACATCTGTCTCTGTCACTGTGGGCAAACATGATAAAGTAGGAGCCTTTTCTTTCAGAGCAGCCTTCATACATATGCATTAAAATCAGGTGATGAAGTTCATATTATTTGATCACACTCTAGGTTACACTGTATATGCATTTCATGTTTAATTGCAAATGCTTCTCCTAGCAGGCTTAAAACTGTTACTTGATAACTCTTCTGATTTTGGTTGTTTTTTTGTTTGTTTTTTTTTGGTTTGGTTTGGTTTTTTTGGACAAGCATGTTCCAAGTATTTCTTTCATGAAGGAGTGATGTGGCAAAGAAATTTTTTTTTTTTCAGCAAAAGTCTCTTGTGGATTTTGTCCCATGTCAAGGAAGGGGTTCGAGTTAGTTAAGGAAAAGTTTTAGGGCTTCATAGTCTATACAACAAAGTAAGTTTGGACATTAACTTGCAGTAGAATCCGATTTCTGACCTGCTGTCAGTGAGGAGATTTTCTCAGGGATATAAATTTAAATCAATCTTCGGTACCATTCAGATTTTCACATTTCTTTGTAGAAAATTGTGACTTTCTGCCACAGCACAGGATCATCTCATCTCCACAGTAGCTCACAACAGTTTGATGCTGTGCAACAGTAAGCAGCAGTCACACAGATCTGAAAACAGAGCAGAATGGTATTTTCTGTGTAACTTCCTGTGATGTTGCACTGTCCTTTAGGGCTTAGATACTGGCTGCTGTTGGCAAATTAGTCATTGCATATTGTAGTAAGATGGTAATTGTCAAGTTTTCCCTTAGCAATTGATTTCATGTGAATTCAGCACCAAGTCTTGCACTTACCCTTTTTTAATATCAAAAGACCCCACCTGGATTTGAAGGAATTTGGTACTTACTTGCAGCAGAAAGAAACCTTACTACACAGTCTTTTATTTTTTCCAAGCTGTGCTGCATTTGCAGCACAATTTTCTGTTTTATTAGTTGTCTGTTTGTAGCAAATAAATTCTTCAGTTTGTTTGCCTTGGATTTCTCTTTCCTTAAAATAGCAGCAGCTGACTGTCAGTTGAGTCTTCCTATTTTTGGCCTTAATGATTGTATGAATGTAATAACTAATAAGTGGCAAAACATTGAAATTTGGCCTTGTTTCTTCTTAGATATCCAAGATGTGTTTATTGACATCTGTATTAATAACAATGCCATGCCAGAAATCCCTTATTATGGTTGCATGCCACAGAAAATGTTGAAATGGAAAATTAAAGACACCCCTCCTTTTTCATTTGTACTTTGTGAGAGAAGTAAAATGAGAGAACTAATTTTAAATGTTTCTTGCTGTTTTGAGATTCCATTGGGACAGTTAAGTTCAAAACATTTCTATTTTCCAGTGTAGATTAGAGAAATTATTTGTCCTCCAGCCTTATCTCTTATCTCTCTTGCATGACTACCAAAGAAAGGTCCAGTCAATGTCAGCAGATGAGTTGATGTATTCCTCAAGTAATTATTCCCCCTGTATTTTACACCCTCATAATTATTCCCCCTATGTTTTACACCCTCATTTTTGTTCTGCCTTTTCTCTTTGTGAGTAATCTTCAGTATATTTTTCTGTTTTTCTCTAGGTCAACGGGAAAGACCTCTCCAAAGCCACTCATGAAGAGGCAGTGGAAGCTTTTCGCAATGCCAAGGAGCCAATTGTAGTTCAGGTGTTACGAAGAGCCCCAATTAGCAAAGCTCACGGTAGCTCTCAGGATGTACGGCTTGTGGATGCCTGCACTCAGACTGACATCACTTTCGAGCACATTATGGCTCTGGCCAAACTAAGGCCTTCCACACCTCCTGTTCCTGATATCTGTCCTTTTCTGCTTTCAGACAGGTATGGCTTATCTTCTGTAGTTTTCAAGTAATTGTTGAAAGATTGCAATTGCATGTAGCTTTCTTTTGCAAAAGTCTCAGGAACAGTTTAAGTAGATGTGGTTAATTGTTACCCCATTCAGACTTTGCTGATGATTTTCCTCAACTCATGGGTTAGACCACAGGAAGAAATGGTGTTCTTGCTTACTTTGTGCTCATGCACAATTTTCATCTAAACCTTAAGCTTTTATCAAGAAGAAAACATATTCTGAGTTCCAAAATATTGAAAAGGCTTATAAAGCATATAAAGAGGTGTATTGTTACTTTTTATTCTTTCAAACTTCTTAAAAAAAACAGGGAAAATATTTTATTTTATTAAAGGTCCCCTTGTCCAAGGCAAAACAATTCCAAAAATGTGGGTCTGGAAAGTATAATTTCACCTTTCATATGGTAAACAATGTGAATTAAATTATGCCTTAGTTGAATTAACATCTTTTGAAATGGAGTTGAATGCAAACGTCATTTAGAAAAAAAAAAGGTTTGAGGTAGATCCACACCTGGGATCCAAGGCTGCACCTAAGTGCATGCTGTAACAATCTCATTCTTTGTGTCTCAAACTCATGCAACCATTCAGTTTACTGACGTTTTAAAATGTGCAGTTATTCAAGTGCACTTCATCACCCTGTTATCACTTCAACAAAACCAGATAATGCAAACCATTTAATGCAAGTGCTTGAACAACTTTGAACCTGATGTGGGTTGTAGATTGAAGATGTTCATGTTTTTATAACAAGATAATTGATAAGTTGGCACTGATCATGATGCAGCATATGAATGCGTAGTTAAGTACATTTATGAGCAAAAGGAATTCCAAATGTTTATAATTAAGTAGTTTGGCCCCAAGCAGACCCTGTTAAGAAATCATCCTCTGCAAATCTAGCAAAAGGTGAACCCAACAAAATGAACTAATCTAGAATCTGAGCTTTTGAAAAGAAAACAGCCCTTACTTCTTCCAGCTGCTATTTCATTCAGGCTGTCAGGCAATTGAGAGTAATATTCCAGCGATAAGAAGACTACAGAGCAGGGGTTTTGTGTGATTTTTTTAAATCATTTTTAATTTAAAAAATGAATTATCTAATCTACTGTTTTTTGTACTGCTTTGTTCTGCATAGCTGCCATTCCCTTCAGCCAGTGGAGCATGAATTTTATGAAGGTAATGAGTATCTTTCCAGCCTGCCTGCTGATGCAGATAGAGCAGAGGACTTTGAGTATGAGGTAAGATCAATGGCACAATGCAGCCTTTTTTTCTGATACTATAAATGTGGTATTTGCACATGTAATAGCAACCTCCTCTAGGAGACTGGGGGAGGAGAGAGTGAAAATACATACATTTTTAAACTTATACCAGAAAGAGTTCTTTTTTGTACCTGTATAATGTCACAAACATTACAGTAGTTAGCTTACGTATGTGAAACGTGGAAGTTAAATTCTGCACTGGGCATCACCAAATAAGTTTGGGAAGGCTCTTAAGCATATTCCCTCTGTACAATTGAGGCTGTAACTCAACTGCATTCTTTTTTGCAGTTGTAGCATTTTGAAGCAAAAAATTTCAAAATTAAAAACAGTAGCTGGAAGCTTAATTGTTTCTTCTTTTTCTCTCTCTAATTTTAAAAATTAATTGGCCTTTTTACTTATGCCTTAGGGATTAGTCTTGCAGATACTTGGGCGTGTGCTTGAGTGTTTGAAAGATCAGGTTACAACTTTGAAAATGAATATAATTTCTGTTATTTGCTCCTTGAATTTGACATTATAAGTATTGCAATTACAAGAAATTGTGCTGTGTACCATAAATCTCCCTTTGCTTTTAGTGCATATTCTCTAGTGACAAGGGTGGATGTCTTTCTGAATCACAGGAAAATCATTTTGTGTAGCTTCCCCAAATGATAACATGATTGTTGTTGTTGCTCTTCATTAGATTTTCATTTCAGTACCTGAATACTATTCTTGTCTGCCAGTCATTGGATTGTTGTGTTTTCTGCTATATTTCAGGAAGAAAATATTTGTAGAAGCAAACATAAGAAGCAGATGGTTCTTTTTATTATTAAATGGTGCTGAGTCTTTGCATAAGTTCATGTTGCAGTATTTTAAACAAGATTGATTATAAATAATTAAATACCTTTAATACAAGACTTAAAATATCCTATCCTTCTGTTTGCAATACCTTAAGAAACATTTTTAAAGGTTTTGCATAACTATTTGACATTTGGAAATGAAATGAATGGCAAAAGCTTTGGCAAATATGCCCTGTCTTCACTTTTATCTTATCTTTACTGGCTAAGATGCTCTACTGCACATTCATCCCATTGCTCTTTTCTTCTAGCAGCTTGGGGAATCCAAGATCTTCCCCAGGAAGTAGAAAAATCAAATAACATCTGCTTAGTGAATCTCAATCAGAACAAGCAAACTTTTATTTGAACTTCTCAAAAAATCATTGCTGGGGATTAGTGAAATCATTATTTCTTCCCAGTTGGGTTTTGGTGTGATAATATCTCACAGCAGAAGAGTCTCAGAGCTTACATTCAGCTCCCCAGGTGTAATACAATATTAAATTTCTGTGACAAGTGTATTTGTTTACAGTGCTTCTTCCTTAAATATAGTAGAAGCTATTTTTCTAGTAGTATTTAAATAAATTAGTAATGGAAACATCTAGAAGGAATAAATTTTAAAAAGATATATTTTTAGATAAAAGTTTTCTTTCACTGGATTATCAGCTATGGATTAAAACAGTAATGGATTTCAAACCTGCATAGGGTCTACCTAGCATAATCAAGTCCTCTTTATAACCATTATTAATCCCTAATAATAGTTGGCACAAGTGTTATGATAGTGGCAAATGCTTGAGCAGATTCTCAGTTGCCTGTAATCACTGCTAATCATACCATCATAGTCATTAATTTGCTGTCAGCTGTGATTCAGTGGCCCAAGGCAAATGCACTGAGTGATTGAAATAGTGTTTCATGTGAAATTCAAATAGGAAATGAACTGTCTGTACTCCTTTCAGGAGAAGATTGCATTCTAAATAGGAAAGATTTGAAGGAGAAGCATCTTGGAACCTGTTACTAGAGCTCCAAATGTGAAAGACTTTCTAAAATTTAGACCTGTATGGTAGCATTATGATTTAGGTCACTCACTGGTTGCATTACCTGTCATTTATTATCCTTATAGGAAGTTATTAAGCTCCCTTGATGTAACTAGAGAGCCCAGAGATATACATCTCCTTTCAAAAATAGGTCTCATGAAGGACTGAGTCTAAATGGATGTGCTAGCTGCTGTGATGGATCCAGGGGAGAAACAGCAGGGCGTTAACTTTCCTTCTTTGTAAGAACTTTCTGGTGTGAACCTCAGCTAATCATACAGAGCAAAACAAACTATCTGGTTAGCATTGCCATTGTACTAAAGGATACAGATAAGCAGTTCACAGGTCTCCGTGTCAAATCAAAGAATTTAAAAATGAATCTTGAAGCCAAACCTGGAGATTTCAGAAAGGTTTTGAAACAAGGTAGTAAGCAGAAAGAGTACTAATGACTGATAATTTCCTAGAAATGGTTTTCAGGTGAAAAGTTCCACCATTTTGAGATCACAAATATGAATTATGCAGCCAAATCAGAAAATGAATAACTGAGATGACTAGCAACTGAGATGTGCACATTGAGATTGTTTTCCAAGAAAGGCAGTGTTCTGCAAAGCTATGATCGACTTGGAACTGGCTTCAAATAAGTGCTGGAGTTTACCTGAGTTACCACCATAAAAAGAAAACAAGAGGATCACATCTGATAGACAGCACTGTGGATACGGACTTGCACTTGCCAGTGGACTTAGTAGGATTAGACACTTGCGAGATTCCATTTGTAGGCTAGAAAAAAAGTAATTGTTTGAGTTCAGTTTGCCACAGCTCAATAAACTCAAGTACAAGCCAATTGTCTTGGAAAGATGAACTCCCTGGGAGGCTCATTAGGCTCCATTCAGCACCATATTTTAAACAAATAGCTGGGAAGATGACAAAGCTGGGGGATTGCTGAGAGCCAGCTCAAGTGTCCTTATGTGTCTCCTGCAAACCTTGTCCTAAAAGGAATTTGAATTGTTGATTTATATTGAGACAGGTCAGAGCCAGCAACAGTCTGTGTTGACAGAAAGAGATCAAAAGATCTCTGTTTCTGGCATACCCAGATACCCATGAGGACTTTTAAGATAAAGTAGGAACTGACCAATTTGTAAATGCTCAGTTGGACTTGCTGTCAAGATGACTGAAAGAGAGCCAAATATTTTCAAGGATGAACCCAACTCCTCTCTGGCTATGAGCTGTACTGCTGGAATAAGCTCATGTGTTACTAGAGTATGCATCACACTGTCTACTACCAATGAGGTTAAAGGACTAAAGCCCTCGTAGCCTCCAGTAATTTTGTGTTAAATATAGCTCTAAAATTTGTATTCTAGATTTGTCCTTGTAAGAAGAGCAAAAGATACTGGTTCTAGAGAGGAGTAAATAAGTTTCTGATCCTGCTATCATAGAGAAGCATCATTTACTTGGTTAGCAACATTTGTTGTAATACAGAAATTAAGGGAATAAAATGATGTACACAGTGGAACAGTGAAATAAATTGGACCAAAACAAAAAATAATGTTGTAAAGATAAAAGTGGGCAAAAGAGCACATCACTAATGTGAGGTCCTACATATTCAGTCTGAGACAATTGCCTCTCAAAAAGAGAGACAGCAGAAAATAAAATGTTAAGAGCAGGCATAAGAAGATAGTATGTTTAGTCAACAGTTCCTTATCCTAGGGCAGAAACCTTAATAACAGCTATGTACTGAAGTACCCTTTATGCAGTGTGAAAGTGGGAATTGATTGGTTTTTGCCATGAGAGGTGATATCATGGAAATTACAGCTCCTAAAATCTTGTACGTCTGAGATGTGAAAAGGTTCTATTTTTTTTTTCTCACTGGATGCCAAGATTAGCATCAGAATGAAAAATGCAGAATGGCAACCGTTATGTCAGCCTGTCTGTGTCCAATAACTGCTGTTTTAATGTATGCAGTCGCACATGCTGACAGGTTAAGGTTATATCGATTGTATCCTGGACAGGATACAATACTGGAAGAATTTGCCAAAGGTTGAGTTGACCCTATATGAAATTATGGGGATGCTCTTGATGCTTTTCATTCACATTAGAAACCTTTCAGCTTCGCTGTTTTGCTAGGAAGTATTGATGAGTTTTGCTCAAGAAGTTAGTGCATGTCACTAAACCAGCAGACCAGTATGCAAAGATGCACAAGTAAAATTTTTCCATGGCAAGATTTTCAGAAGCTCTTTATGAATAAATAATGAAAGACTCAGAGGTTCCATCAGAAATGGCAGTCGTGGAAGAGCATAGTAATATTATATTAAGAAAAAGTCATGTGAGAACACCTTACATTCTGACTCCTTCTATACTCTGAAAAATAGAACTTCTGAAAATGAGAAAATTCATATGAAAGGTTCTTGATTGCATTATCAGTATCTCCCATGGGTTAATATCTCATCTCAAAATTGAGTAGTCTTAAGTTCATTTTGTATTTGGTGGTTGCAAGGGACAGATTTTTAGTCAGTATAAAGAAATGTGTGTGTGTGTGTGTGCACATTGAATGTAAGTGCTAATTTATGGTTCTGCACAGCCGTTCATTTAAATGTGTTGATAAGTATTTGCACTCATAAATCTGCTAACTGTAAACGTGGATTAGCCCTTTAAGTATCTCACTGGCCTGATCCAAGTACATTGAAATTGCTGAGGTTTTCTATTGACCGGAGGATTTCTGGATCACGTTGTTGCTTGTTTTCACAAATAACTAAACAAGGAAAAGAGTGCAACTAGAAAATTAAAGGAACTGGCCTCAAAAAAGGTTTTGTGTAGGACTCGTCTCACCAAACTCCTTAATGCTTCCATAGCAGAGAGAATTTTATCCTGTTGTCTTCATTTCTCTTACTGTAACTGATACAATAGAGAGGTAAAGCTTGGGTTTGCTGTTCCAAGTCACACTCCTGAGTGTTACATCTGTATGAGGGAAGATTGCTCTGTCAGGTGCAAATCTGAATTTTCCACATCTGCAGCATAACATTTTGTAAGTTGTTGATTGTATCAGTATATTTTCTCTTCAGAACAAAAAGAGTGATTTTGTTCAGATTAGTAATCTGAGTGAGGTTGTTGATCCAGACAGATCACATGAATGCAGAAATAGCTATGTGTGGAGGCCCTCAGCTCTCCAGGTAGGGCCCTGCTGTGAGATATGGATGCTGGAACCTTTCTGGAACACCCATCACTGAGTAGAAGGATGAAGAGAGACCTGCCTGCCTTGTGAATTTGTATTTAAGGCCTTTCCAGCACAGGGATTTTTTAACCAATAAACCAAAGGGATCTGTCTGTCTTGTAAATACATATTTAGGGCCTTCTTAACATGAGGATTACTGAGTTGATAGTGTGTAACAGCTCCCTTCAGAGCTGTGATAGCCCACAAACACCCCTTTGCGAACATTAAGGGCACTGTGGCAATGCAATTGGAGCTCCTGCTTCAATTGCTAGCACCTGAATAAACAGTTTTTATGGAAGCAGCATCTGTGCACACACTGCCAGAGCTTCTGATAGCTAGTCAGGCTCTTTTGTTTTGTTGCCTGATGAGTATTTCTGTACAACAAAGCTAACCCAAAAGATGGAAGCATAACCAGCAAAACAGAAAACATTCCTGAGATAAGAGCTTTCCAGAAATCCCTTACATGTAGCATGGCATTTTTCTTTACATCTATTAAGTCGTGTTCTTTAATAATACAAAGGGGTGAGAGAAAGTGAGAGAGAGAGTGAAATCCTGCTTCAGCAGGGATCAGACGGGGCAAGTTCCAGCCTCATGCAGGTAGGATGGCAGTGAAGTGAAAGAGCAGAACCACACTAATACCTTTGTGACTTGCTATCAGATTGAGCTTTTTTCTTTTCTATTTCCTGCTGGGATTGGATTCCTTTTTTCCTGAGCCTCTTAAAACTTGGGAGGAATCAGAAAGAGCCTTCAGTGAATAAAAGGCAGATTTCAAATTCAGCAAACACCAGATATAATTGAAAATAGAAGGCTTCAAGAAATATGATGTTATAGAAGCAGAATCCTAATAGAGATGTAGGTGCTGCAATGTTGAAGAGCCAAAGTCGTGTACAAGGCTGTGCCTTTCCATTGAGGTCCAATCTGATTGGTGTAATAGGGAAAATGTGATGAAGCTTGCTGGTAAATATGGTGTAGATTTTAAATGGGAAAGCAGGCACTGCTCACCACATGCCTGCTGCTATTGTAGTGGTGGTGGGAAGGACTGATCTGACAAGTCAGAGTGGGCTTAGATAAATAGCAAGTTACTGTCCTACATCTATTTTCTGTCTAGCATTCCATAATTGCCTTGAAGTTACTGCTGAATAGTGGGTGTTACACAGTGTAAAGACATTATACTACAGTTGCTGTTCAGGCATTTTCAAGTAATTCTTAATATTAATTAGCAGCAGTTAAGGAGCATCGTGAAGGAGGTGAACACATATGTGTGTGCTTGTGATCCAGAGAATTGCAGAAATACAGAGAAAACTACAGGCTGTCTTTTAAATACATTAATTGGGAAGCCTGCGAGGAAGTCTCTTTGACTGGTAAATAGATCATTAGAGTTGTTTCAGATGGGCCTGTGAAAAAAATTATGATAGTCAGGGCTTTTAAAAGCATTCCTCAAGATTTTCTCATTTAGCTCAAAAGCAATTCTGAGCTTCTAATACCCAGTGTGTGATTCATCTGACTGTCACTGTGGACTATTACATTGGAAAGGTGACAGTTAAAATGCAGAAGTGACACTGGTACATTTTTTCCTTGTAAATCTTTGAATAGCACTGCGTAATAAATAAAATAAGACTCTTAGCATGCATTTGGCATACTACAGCACAAGATCACACATTTCACTGATATTTTTATTTTCAAGACCCTTGGGGATTTAAGTCACTATAATCTACACATAAACAATAATAAATATGTAATTTCCCCCTAACTGTGACCAATTGTACACTGCAAATGAGCAAATTAATAGTTAAAAAAAAAAAGGAGCACTTCTTTGCTTTTAGTTTTGCGATCAGTTTTTAAGTATAAATTAATGAAACTTAACACCATTCCACTGTGGTACTTCAGTACTGCTATATCCTGCATTGCCACAGGAATTCACAAGCAGGTGAACTAAGGACAGTCTGAGTCAGTTTTACTGCCAAGTCAGTCAGTGACAGAACTGGCAGTAAAAATACAGCAGCCTTTATTTATAATGTTGCTTTTTGTGTTGTTGTTGTTTTTGTTTTTGCCATAAAATCGCTCTTCTTACTGTTAGGCATTGGATCATTTAGGTGGAAGAGAACATTGGGGTAATTTTTGCCATAGCTGTCTGTTAATTTTTAGTATGTTGCTGTATCTCATCACAAAAATCTGACATTCAAAGCTGATGAAGTTGCTGTCATCTTGCCTCCCGTAAGTAATGAACATCCCAGTTTAGTGGCTTGAATTGTGTCCCCATCATGAGAGAATGGGGAGGAAAAGACACAAAACTGACACAGGCAAATTTATCAAAGTTATTACCATTTATTGTGTTTTAAAACAGGAGGAAAATATATCAAGTCAGTGATATTCATTTTGTTTCATGATTTCATAAAACAAACACAGCATTACTCCTTACCTTACCTAAAAGCTAATAAAAATTCTTCCTTGTTGTCAGAGCTTATGTTTTCCCTAGAAAATGAAGAAAAGTGGGCTTAGTTCAGCAGCGCTTTATTGTTGGGCAACATTGCAACATATGGCATGTGTTTTTTAGTGAGTTGAAGGAAGAGGAAGGTGTTGGCATTATTTTCATATTTATGAAAATCTGTGGATTATAAATCTTATGTTCTGGATAAGTGCTTTGTTTAGACAGTTTTTATAACATTATACCACATACCTCCATATCTGCTTTACAGTGAAAATGTTTCCAAGGCTTTTATTAATGCTGTTTTTCATATGCCTCCTACTTGAAAGTGCGTTCAGTATGTTTTGGAGTCATGGAATCTGGGTATCCAAACAAAGGACAGAAGAAAATAGTTTCTCTTGTATATTCCTTATAATGTCATATTTTTTAATCTTAGTATCTTAGGAAATTCATGAGCACAGGAAGCAAGAACCAAAGCCTCTAGCAAGATGGGAACCTTTTACAAGAAAATAGACTTTAAACAAGGCTTCAGTATTATGAATGCTGGGCCATCAGACAAGAAATCAAAAAACAGAAGAGGTCTTTTCACTGGAAGTTTGCTTTTTTATTTAATGAGGCAGCTCTTCAAAGAGAATGTGATAGTCATTCCTGGAGGGCACGGACTGGTGAGTTAGAAATACAGATGAGACTGTATTGTGCATCAAAAAAAGCAGATGATAGGTTTGTATTCCATGTCCTGATGTGGTCAGTCTGTGCAAGTATGTGTTTGGGGATGGAGGACATTTCCATGGGTAACAGAAGTTTGAACAGCTGAAACTCAGCATGGATATGGTGCCCATAAACCTCATTTCGATGCCAGGAAAATGAAAATGTGTTTTAAAAGTCGGCACATATCACTTTGTGTGTTTGATTTATAGGCACATGTATGTGATTAAAATTTGCATATTTTAACTATCCATATTTTAATATGTATGTCGCTTGAATTTTATCTTGGTGCTTTCTAAGAATTTTTAATTTTATAAGTTCAACTTTAAATTTATCTTTTTTCATAGTATTCTGCATTAATTGGGTTGGAAAGGCATAAACTGAATTACAGAAAAGTGCATTTCTCACAGCTGTCTAAAATTGAGAAATAACATTTTCAACTTGTTTTTAATTAATATTCCAAAATAGCATTCGTACAGTTGTAGATCAGGACTGCCCAAATGAGTGGAGTTGTAACTAGTTAGGAGTTCAAATCTATAGCTATGCATTCTGCTGTCCAGATAAATGGTCACAGCAGCAGATGTTGGCACATCTGTTATGCCTCCCCATTTCGATTGGCTGCCTGGGTGTTTAGAAAGTGCTGATGAGACAGATAAATCTTCTGACACGTTTCAGGCCCGAAACAAGCAGGCAGCAGTAATAATGATGTTTACAGAGCCAAGGGCTGGGCAGTAACATTTTGAAATACAACAAAAATAAAGTATGACACTACCTGAAGAAGTGAAAATTATTGTAAAAAGCTGACGCTAATTTTGCCAAGTGATCGTAGCTGATTTGAACTGCAGCTATGACAACCCATAAATCTCTGGACTTCATATGACTTAGGTTTGTTGGATAGAAAAAAGGCACCAGCTGAAGTTTAGAAAGAGCTCTGAGCTATTAAGTACCTCTTTAATAAATTTAAGAGAGTTGGGAATAAGGCTTAGAAACCTTTTATCTGTTTATCAGGGAGTGTATCATATATGCTTTTTTGGAAGGGGAAGAGATACCTATTGGAGACTTCCTGTTTTTGTCATAATCCTATCTTTCGAAAGGTTTTTCTCTACCCCTTGAATGCTTTTATACCAGTAGAATCAGGAAAATTCCAGACATTGGGGTCTTCTCTTAAGAAGATCCATCCTTGTGTCAAAGAGGGCATTCATGGACAGAGAAGGATTTATCTGACCATCTCACGTGCAGAGACTGTTTTCCAGCTACACAGAGTTTGTCTTGATTCCCTTCCATACTTTAATCTTCATGACAATGAATGGCAAACAAATGTAGGAAATCATTGCAAAGACTTACGCATTGATATCTTGTGCTCATCCTCCTCAGGAAACAGCAGCACTAAATTTTCTGAGTTACTTTCAAATACCCCTGTATGAACCAAGTCCAGAAATTTCAGAGCAAGCCTATCCTGCCTGTTGAGGTTGTGAATGCCCCCTCCCTAGAAGCATTCAAGACCAGGCTGGGTGAGGCTTTGGGCAACCTGGTCTAGAGGGAGGTGTCCCTGCCTAAAGCACAGGAGCTGGGACTAGATGACCTTAAGGGTCCCTTCCAACCTAAGTCATTCTATGATTCTATAAAGAGGCGAAGATGTGGATGTTGATTATATAGCTGATCTAGTTCGATCTATAGTTTATAGTATCCACTCAAGGGAACAGAAAATTATGGAGGACTTACATATGAGGTAGACCATGTAGTCCAAACCCTTGCTGGAACAATTCTAAAAGCAGAGACTGTATCTCTTTCTAACTCTTTTGAGTACCCTTATGGTAAGAAGCACTTTCCTGTTACCTAACCAAAATTTCTTTGGTTAGGTAATGATAAATCTCTTTCATATACTTTTGTCAAAATTCTCCCAAAGTGAAGGTTTTCTTTGGAATCTGGAGGCTGTGAGCCAGTGTGACATTTTAGTACGTTCACACACACTACACTATGAAATAGCTACTACTCCAGTCTGCTTATCTCATTTTACCCTAAGATTCAGTTTCAGTCTTGTCCGTGTTATTCCCACTTACTTTGTTCAATGAGAAGAAAGTGAGAATGTAGAATCTTAGACTAGTGAAAAGGAAACTCTTAGCTGCATATCATCAGCTAGTTAATTATAATTTAAACTCTTCTCATATTCTTGCAGTTTCACACATTTATTGAGTGAAAGACTGAAAGTGAGGACCGAAGCCGACTTCTGAGAAATACTGTATCTAAGCAGTTTGTTATAGATCTCTATGCTCAGAAAGCAAGGATTCATGGTTTTCTCAAGTACAGAATATACCAGAAGGGGTGTTGAGTCTCAAGCAGGTGAAAACTTATATACAAATATATAGGAACATAGGAAAATATATGTGTATCATTAACTATTCCTAGTGAGTTAGCATTCGTACTGCACCATAGGGAAAGAACAGAAACAAAGAGAATGCATACAGAAGTAGATTAGTTAGGGATGGAGTTAAGGTCGTGCTTTGTTTGAAATAACAAGATATGCCAGAGACTTTCCAGTAGGTGTGATCATTCAGATAGTAGGAAAAAAATGTGGGTTTTTGTTGTTGTTATTGCGTAGTATACTTCATGTTTATATGCTTCCCATAAGAGTTCATTCTTGGATTTATCTTTTGACAAGGATCTGAAGAGTCAGTATTATGCATGCTAGCTGAGGGGAAAAACTGAAGCTCAAGTGGATGTTTGTGACTTAACTGGAGGATATACTGACAGCTGTTGAGCCTTTTACAGCCAGGAAGTCTGTAATCTGTGAAGGGTTTGCTGGTGGTGTTTTTTTTGGTTTTTTTTCCCTTTGACTTCTTTATGAGATACAGTCACTGTAAAGTCCACCACATGTCTTTAAGCTCAAGGCTTAAAATATCCTTCAGAAACAAGTCAGAAAGGCCATACCAAGACTGGGAGGCCCACAGAACTGAGAGATGCGTTTATCTCATTCCCATATGGTTAGACTCTTCCTCCCACAGCAGTGCTAAATTTGTTCATGGCGCAGAGATCAGAAGTTTCTCACATTCACGGTCCAGCTCCATCATTCATCCAGCCCAGCCCAATCCCCCATCTGCTCTTTTGGCTGCTGTCCACCCCCCCTTCCTCACCTGCTGGGAGTCTCAGCTGACACTTGGGTGACTTCCCTTCCCACTCATGGACATCGAACTGCTACCGATCATCACACATCAGAAGTTCTGAATACACCCTAGCAGGCTTGCCATGCCTTAAGTTTCTCCACTGTTCAATTTGCTAGATAGGAGTGAAGTGTGCACCAAAAACTTATCCTCCAGAGCTGCAGGGAGATACTGAATTCCCATGCCCAGCTTCACCGTCAAAGGATTTGTCAGCTACAGAGTCAAATTCTGCTCCCACAGTTGCAAGATAATATTTTATTAATAGATACCTATATGTCATTGTGCTAATTCTGTGTTGTTGTGGGTTTTTTTCTGCTGCTATTATTATATTTTTTTTTTATTTTCCATTTTTTAACACTGGTATCATTGTGTAAAGCATCCTGCTGTCCCAGAGCATTCTTTGTCTGGATACAAAGCAGCATGTGGCTCTAAGCGTAGCTATAAAGCAGGGATCAGCAGGAAAGTGATTTAATTTTTAAATATTTCTCATTCTATGTTGTATTTTCTTTTGGATTGTGCATTTGAGAAATGCTTGCTGATACTTTTTCTTTCTGCTTTGATGTAAATAAATCTTGTATCCGAGATTCTCAAATCTAAACCAGACTTTAAAAAATGAGGATTAAATGAGACTTCATCCTGTAAGGTAGAGCCCCCACCCCTTGGATAGAGCATTGTTTTTCCCCACCATGTGGAATGGAGATAACTCTCTGTTTCTTTGTGGTAAGCTACCAACCAAATCCATTCTGGCAAATCTGACACCCAATGTGATTTGTCCTTTTCGATGCTGTTTATGAGAAGTCAGGACAGTCTTCTGTCAAAATTGATAAGTGAGAAGACAGTGGGGAATGCAATTTTATTTGTAACAGCACAGCTGCCAGCAGTTCCAGCTTGTTTACATCTAGGCTGGCTCTGTCTTGCTCCACAGCTTTTCTATTTCCATCCAAATAGCCCCCAAGTACATTGTGGATGCGACTGTCTACGTAAAATCTGCATAACAGAACACGCTGGGAGTGTTAGAAAAGGTTGTTTTCTCAAGTCAAGAATGTCAGCAGCTTTAAAAGAGAAATCTTCAACTCTACCAAATCTCCATTTTCATTTACAAAATAGGTTCTAAAAATGAAATGTAATCTGCTAAAATCCCGTGATGCTGATTACCTGCCACAGTGAAGGTGCCTGAGGAATTAAGGGCTTTGTTTTTTTTTCGATGAAAACATTCTTTCTGAAGTGGAAGTGGCTAGTGTTTGTAAATTAAATCCACTACAAACATTTAGATATAAGTTTCTTTGTGGAAAAAATGCAATAGGACTTGCAATGACCTGTGAAGCAGAGGGCGGTTTAATTACGCACTGCTTCACGCTGAATACTCCTGCTACATATCCTGCAATTAGCCTATGTTTCATAGACATTAACATATTTCCAAGAAAATCCTTCTGACAAGGGAGTGTAACTCTTGATGGACTTGTGGTTCTCAGGTCTGTGATGCTTTTGTTTGCCTGCTGTATAGCTTCAGTCTGGCAGTCCCAGGCATTGTTTGATCTTTTTTTGTTGATACACTTAAGAAAGCTGCAGTTATAGCCACTTTCTTTATAAATATAATCTCTCCTGTGAGCTCTTTTCTCATGTAGTCTACCCCATACACACAGGTATGATGGAGGTGAAGTTAGGGATTTTTTTTTGTTTTACCAGTCTAGCTGAGCTTTTCCAGCCAACTGAAAATTCTTGTTTCCTTTTGCTGTATCTCTTATTACTGTAAATAAACAATTAGGCTTCTGTAGTATTTAACGTTAAAAAGGAGAGTCCAGATATGGCTGTTAATGTCACTGCTCTGGTACTGTGTATTGTGGATTTATCAGATACTTTTGATTTCTCTCTATGGGTGAGAATACATCTCTGTTTTTAAGAGTTGCAGTCATGCTCTTAAATGAATGGATTGATGATTGGTAGAGGAGACTCCTTTGTAGTGAATATAAATGTACACAGAGGCATATAAATGTATATACTCTGTACTGTATTTATTTATGTACACACATACATAAACTTACACCCACTCCCACCCCTCCACACAGAAACATGCACATACAAGTAAACAATTAAAAATTTAATGCCCCTCAAACTCGAATATAAAATTACTAACTTAAAATGAATTTACTTTGTTAAAGGAACACTGGAAGCACCATAGACTCTCTTCATTTGAACAGAGATTGGTAATCCATAGGGAAAATAAAATAAAATAAATCATATTTAAAATAGATCGTTGTGATGGCTCCTACTGATGCTAGGAGTTGCACATCTTTTTGTGAATTTTATCAAATTATTTCTGGTCATAGTTAAGAACATTGGTTCTAAACAAAGGCCCTACCTAACTCAGAGAGTGGGAAGTATGATTTGAATAAGTGTAATATAATACTTGCTTGAAACATCAAGCTTCTCTTTAAGTGTGCAGCCTTACCCATTGCACACACTCTGATTGTTTGTACATGACAGTCACATCCCCTGCTGCATGGAACAAATTCAGAGGTGAAATAAATGGTGTTATAAAAGAAAGTCTAAAGAACATAATTTATTCAACCGCTCATGCTTTTTTTGCACAAACCCAGACTTGTTTCCTTTTCCTTATACCCATGCTCACTTGTGACATATGCTTTTATGTAACGTGTAATACAAGTTACATTCTCATCACTTGTGAATTAGAGATGGATTTTTCTTTCTAGATTCTTCAGTGTTAGCTCTTCACCCTCCTAGGACTTCATTACATTGAACTATCAGTCTGTTCCTGCGAGAGGATAGCTCTGGTTCTGTTTGTATTATTTATTTTTATTTCATGAGTGGGATTACTTGCCAGTGACAACAGGTGTGAAGCATTATGAAGATTAAATATAGAAGGTAGCAACGTAAATGACTAGTGATTTGCCAGACTGGACAAGCCAAATGGAGACTGAGAGGGTGAATATGGTCAGGGATACACTGCCAAGATGCTTTTTTATTCTGAGTGCTGCCTAATTAGAAAGTGGGTGCTCGTGTCATTCCCTGCAAGGAGATAAGAACTTGCAAAGATAGGATTACTAAACAAAATTACGAGGTTGAGACAAAGATTTGCATGCTTTCCCTAGTTTACAGAAATGATTAGTGAGAAGCTGATAAAACTGATGTGACTCTGCTAGAACAACCTTCTTATATTAACCCTGACTGAAAGTGTGGAAAGCAGCCTCAGTTAACTACGCATATAGACGAGAAGTTGATCTTACCCCTAACGATGTTGACACAGAAAGATACTGAAGAATGAGTTTTAATTCCAAGGTGTCTGTAGTCCCTATGCACTTCTGTATGGGGCTTCAGAAGACCAGTGTTTGTTTTAAGCATGAACAGCTTTTTTAAAATAATTCAGACCTTAATGTACTTTCTCAGTTAATTCTTCTGTTAGTGAGTTCTGTGTTGATGGCCTTTTCCACTTTATTCAGTCAGTTAATCGTTCTGGTGATTATACCTTTAGCAAAATGAACACTGAAGCAACTTCTCAAATATTACTATGGGCAGAGAGGAAAAACAGAGGTTAAAATAGTGTTTTCTCATTTTCATCTATTATTTTTGTTGCTTTTCTTTTTATATTTATGGGAAACACTATATTCCTTTACTGTGGGTTATCAGGCGTTGGGCATATTCATTGCATTCAGTAAGTCTCAGTTTCTTCTGAAAGTGCAATCAAGGGTACAGCTTAGAATAACTAACCTGATACTAAAATACCACATTACAAACACTTACGAAAGAAACTGAGGAAAAGGAGTTGTAATCATCAGGTGTAATGTCAGCTAAAACTTAAAAATTTACCATATGCTAACTCTTTGGTCATCCCAAATGTGAGATAAATTGTGTGCGCCATTTGGAGCCCTGCGAGGAGCAGAACATAAAGGTGTTCCTACTCACACCTGGAGATGTTGCAGAATATGCACATGACCACTTACTGCAAGTTAGGGAAGGGTGATAACTTACTGACTGGTGATACCTGTATTGTTCTGGGTGGCTATAAAGATAATTTGGGGTGGCTTTTTTTTCTTTTTTTCTTTTTTTCTTTTCCCCTGATGTAGCAATAATAGCGATTAGTAAAATTTCATAATCTTATTTTGATCTGAAAGATGCTATTAATCATCTTATGTTACAGAAAAATTGCTGAACCAAGAGACCTCCATGTACTGCCCATCTCTGAATTCTGCTGCCTTAGTACATGTTATATTGTGGTGGGCTTTGTAATTTGAGCCGGGACACAGCTTTTTCATACATTTTAGGATGAAAATAAAAATATATCTCAATTCTATTGTATGTTTCACCACACAATGATTTTTTCCAGACTGGCAGCCGTTTCTCTTTCTTTCAGTGAAGTAGGAATCCTCCCATAGGCTGTACTGACTTCCTTTTCTAAAAGCAATACAGGTAGTGTTGACTTGTAATTTAAAACCTGGAGATTTCATTCATGTATATACCAAAACTCCCTCCCATTTTTTTTTCCATTCAAGATAGGTGTTATAATGAGTGACAGCACAGTGTTTTGCTTTTACAGGTTAGACTATTCTAAAAAGTTTTGCTTTTACAGGTTAGACTGTTCTAAATATATAACCAGAATTAAAAGCTGACATTCTTTTCAGCTAAGGATAATGGAATTCAATGGGACAAGGTTGATGCTGGTTAATGCTAACAGATTAAATATTCATATCAAAAGCAGAATGTGTTCAGGATCCTTCATCTAGCATGTCTCAAAAAAGCAAACCCTGAAATATGGATCACAGGTTTTAAAATAACATATTTCCATTATGCTAAAATGAACACTGATTAAAATTAATTTGGATTTTGACTGTCTCACCAGTGAGGTAATTTCCTCATTGTAATGAGGACTTAAATATTAACTCAAATGATAACACAGATATTTCATTTAGGAAAAATCCTCTTCCCTTCTCTAATGGCGTTTGCAAAGTTCCTGGGACACATTACTGTGATATACTGTAGGGGTGAATGGAACACAATAGCTAATATAACTCTTGGTCCTTTTAGTGGTGTACAACAACTGCTGTAAGGGCAGCCAGGGAATAATGGAAGGACATAGAGTGTTTATAATATTTTTTCACAGTGCTTTTCAAGCACTCTGTGATCATTCATTCCTTTGTGTCATGCTACTCTTGTGCTGTTTGCATTGTTGTCTGATTTTCACAGATGAGGAAAACAAGTCACAAAAAATTACATAAAGTGACCAGAAGCAGTTATATGCACACCAACACCTACAACATAAACACTGAAACAGTGTAGCTAAACACAGAATAGATCCCAAATTTGTCTCTCGTATTTGTATTTAAAGTTGTTGAATTTTATTAAAGTTTAATGCCATGTTCCATGCATCAGTTATTTTTTAATTTGTATCAGGAAATACTAATCTTGTGAGAGTTTACTTTAAGACTTAGAGACAGAAAATTTCTGGAAACCCTCAAAAAAAAATAGCCTAACGAGGAAAAATTTCATTCAATATATTTCAAAATGGTGATGAATTTAAGAAAGTGGTGAAAATTCCCTTCCTCAATATACAGAATCCTCCAGGGAAGAATGTCAAACATGCACCCAGAAAATATGCATTTCTTGCAACTGTTACTTCTGTTAACAAATTCATCCCATCCTCTGCAATACTAACATTTAATTTTCTTTTTAGAAGCTTTCCATTTTGGAACAGCAAGTCTCTCTATACAAACAAATTGTAAAGAGGATCTGAAACTTTTGTGAGCGTAGTCTCCAGAGACTTCCATTCATAGGATTCCATGTTTTGTTATGAGACAGCTAGAAGTATGGTTTACATTTCTCACACTTACAGAGTAATGTTAAATAATTAACTCTTGTTATTTAAAATGGTCTACAGTACATACAATAAACTAGACTGAAGCTGTTTCGGGTAAGTTGTAAGAGGATGGAAATGAAAAATGGACACAAAATGAGACAAGACAATATTATAAGGCCCAGCAACTGGACCTAAGCCCTTTAGAGTTGGGACAGTGTTATTCTCTTTAAATTGCACTCGATTTCACTAGAGCTATAGCTCTATGGAAAATAATCATTGTCTGTACTCATTCTGTGAATGTAGTAAGTGAAATTTAACAAAAATAATGTTATCACGAAAAGTGTCAGAAATTTCCAGAATTTGCTCATTCTCCTATAGTTCTTGGAGAGGGACACACCAGATTCTGAGCTTCAAAACCACTTCCTTACTTCCAAAGTACTTATATGGGCTTTGAGAAGCTCCCACCGTGGAAAAAAAAACGGATAGCTTGCTGTTGATTACAACTAATTTATATTGAACTGAAATTTCTTGTTTGATTTACTTCCCACCTGTACAAAGATTTCTTCACAGCACACAGCAGTGTTAGACCACACAAAGAAAGGACTGGAGGATTAGAGAGGAAAGGGAACAACATGACACTAATAAAAGATTATTCCATAGAATTATAGAATACCCTGAATTGGAGGGAATCCACAAGTATCATTGAGACCTCCTCAAGATTTCAGTAGTACCATGCTCTCTCTGTTTTATACATAGTGAAGCAATCACTTTAGTATAATGGAACTTCTGTCCTGCCAGGCAGTAATTACTTTACAGATTTTTAAAGACAGGATGGTTTAAGGTGATGGTAAAAAAAAAACAAAAAAAAAACACGTGATGCATGGGCTATTTGAATATAGGCATTTAATGAGAATGGAAATGCTTGGGAGGTAATGGGGGAAAAGAGTGAGTGAAGCTGCTGTCTGTACAGGTGAGACATCACTTTTGGAAAGAGTAAGCTGAGAATGATTTTGAGGGTGGAGACAGGATAGTGTTTCTGGAAAGAGTGCTAGGATGGAATGGAATGGGATGAATGGAGATGAGAGAGTTGACAGGCAGTGATGATGCAGGAGCAGAGCTCAGGCACACTGTAAATGGGTTTGAAGAGGAATAACTAATCCTGACAAGAAAGTGGGGGAAGAATTCTAAGATGCTTATGGCCTACTGGGCACGACTGGCAGAGTGAAGAGCTGGGAAAAATTGGACAAAGAAAGCTTTCCATCTCTGCAGTTATTCCAACATAGAGTTATCAAATGGTTGACTCCTGTCAACATCATCTGCGTGCAGCAAGAGGAAACTATCAGCTTCAGCTGTAATCACTTTTCTTATGTGTGGCAACAAAATGTGAAGAGTTCAGAGTTCTTTTTGTCCCTAAAAGACAAAAACTGTAACCAAAAACTGATCCAAACATTTACAAGCTCCCTTTTAATGTTCCTTAACCTTTTTTCAGCAACTGTAGAAAGCCAACAGCCCAGCCGATTACACTTATAACACACTTCTCTGCCACCTGAGAGAAATGACAGTATTAATCTCGTCTTCCCACCCCAAAGAGGTGACAGCTCCTTGCTTGGTCTTATGTCTCCTGAGGCTGACAGCCTGTAAACTGGTTTTCTGTCACCAAAGCAAATGATGGCCTATAACTGGGAGCCAGAGGCTATAGCCACCACTCCATCACTTTACAGAATAACCAGTATAACCAGTTTTCAATCCTTCAACAGCATGACCTCCAACTCTTTGCAGAAATGGGCTACCTTGTACATTGGCATCCTGGTCTTTCAGGGTAGGATAGTTCTTATTCTAATTTTAGTATAACCCTCTAAAATATTGTCTTCGCCATGGAAGTCTGCTGAATTATTGTTCTGCCCAAACAGAGAAAAGCAGCAGCAAGTCAAAGATTTAGCAGTTTGGCATTGATTTCTGTCACTTGGCAGTAGAATACTGTTCATGTTGAGAGGCGGCTGCCCCCAGAGTGCCCAAAAGAGGGGGAGGCTGTCATCTCCTGAGTGCTCTGCTCAGTCCCTCTCCCTCCACCATCTGTCTGTCAGCACACTTCATGAATCCCCAAATATTGTTTCTCACAGATTTCTAAAATGCTGAATTTTGAAGACAGTTCAGTCCCTACATGCATACACACAAAACCCCAGACTTGAAGTAGGAGAAAACAACTATCTGCTTGTGTGTGTGTGTGTGTGTGTGTGTGTGTGTGTGTGTGTGTGTGTGTGTGTGTGTGTGTAACTGAAGGGATTTAAAGGGAGGAGAACATTTCCTTAAAAGATTTGTTACTGCTGCCAAACTTATTGTTTCTTTTGTTTAAGAACAGTAGGGAAAACAACAGCAACAGAACCAACACACGTTAAAAAGCTTCTGTCATGAAATACAATGTCAAATGCTTCTGATCATCATGGTCTTGGTTCTCTGGTGCCTCAGCAGCTGCTCTTCTCTTTGTTTCAGATGTTCGTGTTAGCCACCAGCTAAAGATTGAGCTTACAGATTTTAGGTCTGAGAGAGAAATTAATATTTCTTACAAAGTCTTTTTAAACACTTCGAACACTTTGAACATCTCCTTCTTTGGACTCCTGGATGCCTACCTGTGCAACCTGGGCTAGGGAGCTGCTTTGGCAGGGGGTTGGACTCGATGATCTCTAGACGTCCCCTCCTACCCCTACAGCTCTGTGATTCTGTAAATATTCCATATATGTTGTTAGCCCTGATTTGTTTGTCTAGGATGTGTTTTGAAAAAGAAGATGCTTTGAGGTTAGTACTGCAGTTGTGTGGTGGGAAAAGGATTGTTATTTGGAGTGATTTCCGTTCAAAGGAAGAGACCTCATCCAATTTCAGCCACAGAATGATGTATTACTTGAGTCTATACTTAAATCTAGACTGTAAAACATGAAATGTTTTGATGCTGAGTACTACTGTGACTATATACAGCTTCTAAGGTTACACACAGCCACAAGCACTATCATCAAAGTACATCTTGCACAATCACCTAGGAAAGGTGTAATCCCAAGACTACAAGGAACTGATCTCAGCTCTGAGCTCTGTTACAGGGAAAAGAAGCACTGTGCACAGGCAGGCATGCCGTAACTCAGTCAGGGAACATTTCTTACTGGTATTTGTCAGCAACCTGTTCCCAGAGAAGGTTTTAGCAAACCTCTTGGATTCCCAGGACGGAGCTCTAGAGTTGCCCTCATTTTCTTCACTTTAATGCCATAAATGGTTAAATTATTCTGCTTGTTGAGCCAGCACATGCTGAAAGGTTTCAGCTCATTTGCAGCCTGAAACATCATGCAGCTTTGTAGTAACAAACATTTTGAGACAAATCATCCACGGGAACATCAAGGTTATTCCTGACCAAAGAAATTATGTTCAGAGCAGTCCTTGGGGTCCCCATCCAGCCTCAGTGCAGGGAGATGGGAGCTGGTGCCGGCAGGACAATGAAAGTCAATGGATTTCAGCTTGTGCACAGCTCCTCATTTGCCTTGATTTAAAGGTCCCAGTCACAGCCCTTTATGGTGTATTTAGGCTTCCTTATAGGCCTCCAAGGGACCGCAAGCTTCTTTATTCCTTAAAAGTATACCTTGTTGCCATAATTGAAGCCATTTTGTTACTGTAATTCCTCCCTAATATTACAGTTCTAGTCAAGTGTTCTTTCCCTCTGGAGGCATCAATTATTATGGGTTTTGAACAGGCCTCTCTTCAGTATACATATTTTCACTCCCAATGCCAAAATCAGGTCACCGTAATTCTCTTCCACAGTAAAACACTGCCCCTTCCTTTTTGTCTTTCAGACCTGATGTATAACACATGTAGTCACAACTAATTTCACTTCTTACTTCACAATTAGCTGTTTAAAGTGATTATCATACGTCAGCAAAACTAGTGAATGCTACAGGTTTCATAGTATTTCCTGTGCTTTCTCAGTATTTTATTAGAACTTTGAATGTTCAAAGTCCAGGGAGAAATTTATAAAGTTTATGCAGGTACTGAACCCATGTAGATTTATGCATTAGTGCGAGGGCAGGAGATTAAGTCCCAGCAGCACATTTAATGAAAAGCAAACTGTACAGGGTTTGTTGGCTAACCCTTGCATGTGAACTAGAGGCTTTCAGTAAGTTGTGGTATGCTGATGCCTGGTGTCCACACCTCTGCTGAACTCCCTGCTGTATACCTATCTGTATCTTGATTTCTGTGACATCTCTGAAGATAGGAAGGGATAAACTATATCACAGACTGAGAACCAAATTCTGAATTTGAGGAGAGGACTGGATCTGTGACATAGCCAGCAATAGACATAGTCTGTTTATGCAACAAACTCAAAACCTGAGTGGTAGGTCTTTCTGCTCTTCTTCACCACAGGGAGAAGTACGTGCTTGGGGTGTGTAGCTATTTCAGGCAGAAAGGGGTGCAGCTTCTCTGCCCACATCCCAGCACTGGGCTCTGTTTGCTGCTGCAGGAGAACTGTAGAGAATGGACACAAGCCCACGTTTTCTGTGACAAGGCTTTTGCTGGGGAAGTTGTCCTGATGCTTGCTGAACATGAGATTGCACTGTATCAAGTCTGAAATGTAGATGGATTGTGAAGGATTCATTCATCTGTTTCATTTTAATTTATTTTATTTTTAACATGGTTGTAAGTGTCACATGCAGATTCCTTTGAAAATACCCTTATCAACTGAAGTTTTTGGTTTGGTTTGCAACCAAGCTAATACTCTGTTACTGGATTCATTGTGCTTTATTGCAATTATTTGCTTCACAGTGTCGAAACCAAGCACAGTTCTGCGTTTTTATGAATGGTTCCCTTATGAAGCTCTAAAGATGCTTAATTCGGATGGATGCAGTAGTTATCACTGTGCCATCTGCCCTAAAACTTGCACTTTTCATGAGATGCCACAGCTGGGACATCTGGCACTAAAAATATATTTTCTGCATCATCTTGCAATTGAGGAGGATGCCGTGGTTGTTCAGCTCCACAGGAGATTCCTTGAAGCATCCCTCTGTTATCTAACAACTTCTGCAAGGAAAGTATGGCACTGAGCTGGCCAGGGAATGAATTATGCTATTAGTGGAAGCCTGTGTTTTTGCTTTATGGTTTAGAGTGTTGTTGGAAGGGAGTGGTGCCAGTGTGATGGATTGATTGATGTGTAGCCAACCTGTCCTATATCCTATAAGTCAACATTGGTGTGATAGGATTAAAATGACTGTGTAATACACTGTAAGTCAGCTCCCATTTTCCAAAGGCTAAAAAACTGCAAAATCAATTCACATCTGCATTTCTCAGGCAAGTCTTCCAAAATAGTTTCTGTGTAACTTGAATCTACCGCATATTAAAATTCCCTTCTTAATTCACAGAGTATTTTTCTCTCTTAAAGTTGCACACAAAACAATGCATCTTGAGACTGAGCAGTTACAACAAACTTCTGCTATTTGTCACATGCGTCTTGATGTATAGGTGTTAGATTTGCCATACTGAGGAAGAGCTGTCCCTTCTCCATGGCTGGACTGAATGGAATCAGTTCTCCTTTGTGCCAGGTAATTTTTTCCACCTGTGACCAAAGACATTGCATGAGCCCGTGTGCTTCTTTGCAGGAGGTGGAGCTGTGTCGCGTTAGCAGCCAGGAGAAGCTGGGACTGACTGTCTGCTACAGAACTGATGATGAAGAAGACACAGGGATCTATGTCAGTGAGGTAAAGACATGGGCTGGGGTGGGGGGAACTGTTGTCACCATTCTGGAAGATCGGACCGCTGGGGCTAGCGATCTCCCCTGCTAGGGCCATAGCCAGACACAGACACCAATATGGATGAGTAGAAAAAGGCAAAATGGCATTTAATAAGGCACAGCAGCTCCTTATGTACATATATCTATCATCATCTACGCCCCTAAGCATGCGTCATTAATCAATCTCAGAGTCGGGGAGGTCCTGTCAGGTAACATCCCAATGTCCCAGTAACGCCTGCTACAACAGGGAACACATCAGGGAACATGAGAACAAGAGCTCTGAGATCAGGCTGCACAAATGTCACCATCAGCCTGCATGTGTCACTTCCAATTCATCTAGATTATCAACTTAAACTGTGTTTCTCAAGTAGAGTAATTATTACTAGCATGCTTCTTTAATCCAAATGTTTTTAACTAAAACATCATCGTTAGGGAAATACAGAGCAGCTTGGGCATGGTCTGAATAGAAACCTGCCCCTATATGGGAAAACAGGCAGAATTTTAAGAGAAAGCCTACTCCACACCCTGCTTGCATTTCTTTCTGTCACAGCCTCTGTAATCCTTACTTTATTATTTGCGGGTTTTGTACAGTGATGATGTCACAGACATACCACCGTTGGATGAAAAGAATAGCCTGGGAGAGGAACACGAATACTGACCTCTACTAATAATTTTTGCATTTTTATCAGACAAGAAATAGAGTACTGTATATTGAGATGAGCAGAACCCTGGGTTTTCCAGTAACTTAAAGGAAAACATGGCATCCTACGCATATCATGAGGTGTTTCACAGTGTCAGTCCAGAAGACTTCCAGGCACTTTAATTCCCTTTGGGTCTCCACTCATGTCAGAGATGGTTGTTTTCCTGGATAAAGCAGAACTGTTGTGAGTTCAAGCTCACTAATGATTGTTCTAGTTTTGCAGTTTGTCTTTTTTGTGGCTTGTACCATATTCTGGGTGAAGCTCATGGACAAAATTAATTGGTACAGAGTTTTCACCTACTTAATAAACAAGGATGAAGAGAAGGTTGTTCATTCGCAGGCCAGAAGCTGTGTCAAAGAAGCTGAAAAGCACAGCCCTAGAACTATTATGAGGGAATTAACATAAGTCTTCCAACAGCTGTGTAGGTGCTGCTGGTAAAGTCTGACCTTGTGAAGAGAAAGAAAATGCAGGAACCTTCTAATACTTTCCAGAATTGTATGTGAAATATGCTGGTTTTCCTACATGGTAGAAATTTCTCAGACTTTGTTTAATTACTGAAATTATATTGTCTTTCATACTTCTTCAAACATTTAAGAAATATTTTTTTCTATGGCAGTGCATGAGAAGAAAATGATATCTAGCAGCTGCAAAGGATGTAACCTGCAAACAAATTCTAAAGTCAGATGTTTTGTTTGAAAAACTAGCTTATGGCACAAGGAAGCAGAATAAATGATTCAAGATAATCCATCGAATGAAAGGTGATAGATCGAAATGCCCTGCAATGAACAGTATGTCATTGCTCAGGGATGAGCTATAGTGACTTTGATAAACAGTTAATGGAGCTCTAAACTTCTGTTTAGATTAAACTAACTTAAAATTAACTGGCTCAGATCAGAAACATTATACAGAACTTGTGAGTGATCTATACCAAATAGATCCTTTGGGGTTTTTCACTGTTTCCTTGAGAACTGCAGAATTCCAGGGGAAATAACAGCTTGATAACTGAGGCAATCATTTAGTAGTAAATATTTTCATGCAAGAAAAATAATCCTGCTTCATTCCCAAAGACAGGCCCATTTGTATGGTGGTATCAATGGCTACAGAATCACCACAGCCCATAGTGAACTTCCAGAGCAGAGGATCTCTGTTGTTAATACTTAGCACTCTGACAGCTGAAGGTTAATGCCTGACAGTGGCATAGAAAAGTATTAATCTGACAGTGAAATGCTCCTGACCCTTTCAGTCTTTAGGTTTTCATCTGAAACAAGCTTATACAATTATTTAAAGAAGTGTTGAGTTCATGGGGCTGTAAAGAAAGATTTAAATTGCCCCTATTCAGAGGAAAAAAGGCATGTTTTTAAGTTCAGCAACTGTGATTGGTTTTCAGTAAATGTTCAGTTACTGAGTATTGTCCTATGCAGGTTGATCCAAACAGCATTGCTGCCAGAGACGGACGGATCCGTGAAGGAGACCGCATTTTGCAAGTATGTGACAATAGCCTTTTTCCTAAACTCTTCAAACACACAGAGCTGTCTTCTCCGTGGACTGTTAATGAGGGAAGGTAGTTCTCTTTGTTACTGTGATCGATGAGAAAATCCATGTCTGTCTGTTTTTTAACACAATAGCTGGGAGCTAAAGTGCGTGTATTGAAAAATGAGAATGACAAACTTGTTCTGGCTCATGCCCTTATATCCCGTGTATCTCATTGCTGTATTTATTAGCAAATCTCATTTTCCCTATGTTCATCTCGGTGTCAAATTCTAAATAGGGATCCTGAAAACATAAATACAGGAGTCAGAAACTTGCTGATCATTCACTGATTGCATAAATTTGGGTAAAACTCACTCATGCTGAACACTGATGGTTGGAGTTTTCATACAAAAGATGCGTTGTCCGTAAAGAATGATCTTGAGTGTACTTGAGCAGGGTGTTGCTCAGCTTTTGTTAATATTTTCTCTACCAATAGAACAACATTTCTTGGGATTCTTTGCTAATCCCCCATTTTGGCTTTTTTCTTCCCTTTGGTTTCTGTCGATCTTCTCATTCAGAGAGCTGCCCCTGCAGCTGTCTTGCACATAGGTTTATGCAATAAGGCACAGCACCCGTAGTACAGGTCTCTAGGAGGGAAGGCAGGTAATGTACACAGAGGGGAATAGCTGGGATGGCAGTGGGTTTGTGTTCTGAAGTGTCAGTGACAATTTTGAACTGATGACAAAATCACAAAATAGCTACCAAAAATCGGTCAATTGGAAACTTCTGTATTATAGCATCTTAGGTCTGTTTTCCAGTCAATTTCCCTTGTGCTTTTTATTTTATTTTTCCAGAAGTAGCTCCTGGTAATGACAGGTTGCTTTTCTTCAAACAGTTTTGGAATTGCCCTTCTTTAACAGTAGCATTCTGGTTGTCAGCCTGTTCCTTCTCTCCAGTCTTCTTGTTTCTGTGGCTAACATCTTTGTTGAAATCTGTGGTTGTATTTCTCACCCTCATATTAGCTTTGGAATCTCCTGAGCACAATAGGATGGGGCTGTGAGACCACACTGTGGACTGGGAGTAGGAGTGGAAAAGTCAGTGTGCTGTTTTCCATGTCTTTTTAAAAAAATATCCATTGAAGTAAGTAAACAGAATATAGTGGTGTTTTAACGTCAAAAAATCAGAAACAAATCTTGTTTATTCAACCAATGAGAAACCACGTTCATTACTCCTCTATGCACTTTAAGTAAATTGAAGGTAGATTCATTTCCTGCTGTTTTCCTTTATTTCTGAAATTTCTGGATGAAATGGAAAGCCAAGAGCAGTTCAGGCAAACATTCTCAAATTCCTTATGAAATTCATTTCAATTGTGAGTTAAGACTCCAGAGGTGAGAGAAAGCCTAGGTAATTCTGCCGTGTTTTTGTAAGCTGGAGCATTACTTTAATGTCAGTGCTGATATATAGCTATGAGTTTGATCATTAAAGTTAATACCCAGAGAGTTATGTGGGGTTTACTTTCATATCTGAAAACACATTGACCCTCTATCTACTCTTATAGATGAGATAACTCAGAGAAATAGAAGGTGATGTGCAATTATGGGGGATTATACTGAGGCTGGGAGCAAGGCAGAGCTATCTGTGAGTGTGGGGGCATTTTCTGGGGGCAGCAGATGGCATTGCTTACAGCTATAGGGGGTTATCATTTTGTACATTTCTCACAAAACAGCAGTGGATTTCCTCACAAGACTGGAGCTATCCCCTTCTCATTCTCACAAACATCACACAACCTCTTTAGTCACCTTCACGGTCCTCTTAAGCATCTTATGTCTGGATAGTTCATGTCAAATATTAGGAAGGGAAGGGATTTATTAGGACCGTCCCAGTGAAACTTGCCTAAACTTCTGCTAGTTTTAACCAAGAAACTCAGAGATGCGATCTCCATGACTGAAATCCTTCTCATTCCCCAGTGACTTTGCCACTGGTGTGTGGCAGTGGGGCTGTGGTCTTTGGAGTGGGAAAAGGGGCGGCTGCCCAGAAGATAGGACTCGATGGAGTAGCCACTGTGGCTTAGGGTCTTTGGACGAGCTGGAGATCTGCTCCTGGCTCTCAGTGGCTATGTTGCTGCATTTTGGGTTAGGTGTGTCACCAAAGAGTTGCCTGGTCTCCTACAGACCATCATTACCCTTTTGTGTAACCTCCATAATGTCTCAGATATCTATTCATTGCCAGTTGGATGCTCAGGGCGCACAAACGTTTCTTTAATCTGAGTCAAAGCTGTGTTTTTGTGTCTTAATTTTCAGGCTTACACACACACATTGCACATATATGACTTTCTTATTACTTTTCAGACAGGAAGTTCCTGCTACTTTGAAATCAAGGTTTTACAAGAGATTAAGTATTAGGCATGGTATTATTTGCCTCAAGTGTTCCCATCCTTCTGTCTTCCCATTTTGTTTTTACCCATTTTCAAACAGACCAATTATTTTTTCATTACAATTGGAATAATTCACCTCTTGGGATGTCAGTTTGATAAAACTAAATATGTATGGAAAATATGATTCATATGTAGTCACAGCTATGTCTGTTTCAGTGAGGTGACAGAACAGCAGAAAGGTAGCAAGAACAGCACATTCTTATTGGAGAACTGCTTTTGTTTTGATTATCCCCTGGCAAGGGGGATGCATATGTTTTGTGTGGTTCTGGATACTAATCTGTCCACAGAAATATGAAATGATTAAATGGAGCAGCAATAAGCAGTGGCCTGTAAGTATTGCCTGGCAAGAGATAATGCTGCAGCTCCCTAATTGGCCCTCTACGTGCACACAGTGTGACTGATTTCAGCTGCAGTATTACCAGTCTTGCTTCCACCAGCACTATTATCTCAGAGTGACACTTCCATTACTCTGAACGAAGAAAGATGAACGTCACCTGTCAGGGGCTGGTTAATTGTGTTGCTAGATGTATGTTACCAGGGCGCAGGTTGGACATTTATGAACATAACTGCTTCCTCTGATGTCCGCCATCCTTCAGCGATCGATACAGCTCTTACAGTAAGCGCATAATTGAGTGAAGGCACTTACCACTGAGGGGCTGAAGATGAGCCCGTTGTGCGGGTTTCATTGTCCATACATTCACCACAAATGAGCTGATATTTGCCCTTTATTGTGTGTTGCTTTGTGGAAATAGAAACTAATGTGCCACTTTCATTTGTTTTCTAGATTAATGGGCAAGACATCCAGAATCGAGAAGAGGCAGTGGCATTGCTCTCCAGTGATGAATGCAAGAAAATTGTGTTGCTGGTCGCAAGGCCAGAACTGCAGGTTAGAGTAAATAGATGCACTGAGCCAGGACCTGGGTTACACTGTACATTCACTGTCACCATAAGTAATGAAGTGCTGAGAAGCAGGAATGCCAAAGTTCCTAACAAAAGGAGGAAAAAGATAGTTGCAGAGCTTTGCCCCTTTATAGCCAACACAGGAAATAATATGATATTGCCAGGGCTTCTTTGCCCATAGCTAAACCATTTTTTCCAGCAGACAAAACAAGCAGGTATACAAGTAAAGCTGACAGCACTAATATGATATTAGTAAAATGCGAAGTAGAACTTGAAAACAGTATATTGCTTGTTTGATGATTCTTAGTTCTTCTGGGGATAAACTTCCCATGCTTACCACAGTCATTTATACGAGCTTACTCAAAGCTGTAGTTTTTCACTAGTGATGGCTCTTTTTATTCTGTGCACTTGTAAGCAACTGTTCATTTATGTACCAGTTATGGAAATTTCACTACTGTACCATTCAGCAGCTCTGGATCTAATTGTTTTCAGAGTATCCAGGTCACAAAAAAAAATGCTGGTACATTACAAATCATATCTCAGGAGGTGCATTTTCAAAGCCTTTTAGAAATATTTCAGTGGTGCTAAAAATAAAGTTATGCCATGCCAAGAATATTTTATATGATTGCAGGGGGAGGTGTTAAGTTGATCATCAAACTAAAGGGGAGGGAGAGTGGAAGAGGAGTACTGTTTGTACTTCCCTTTATGTGCTGTTTTTAAACCACTGCAAAGCAAAAGAGACATTATGTTGTCACTATTCTCTCCATCTGTCAGCAATTCAAGCAAAGTTCGTTATGTTGCCATTTGTCTCTTGTGCTATTGATCTGATATTCCTCAGTTTTGCTAGCTCTATACTCTGTATAAATTAAATTGAGTAAGTGTAATTCAGTGCCACTTGGATTCTCTACTTCAGTCCAGTAGTTACATAAGATTCACAGTTTCAGCATTCATTTCCTTTATGTTTTTCATCAGTCTAAGCAATGCCCATAAAGATGGTGACATATTGTACAGCAAAAAAAAGCTGTGGACAAGTTTATACTTTGAAGTTGCAGCTCATATTGGAAGTTGCAGAAGTTTTAGAGAGTTTTTTTAACATCATTTTTTTTGATTTTTCACTCAGATTTTATTGTTCTCTAGGGAACAGAAACCCACCAACTAATAAAATGCATGCTCAGGGGAAGTTTGTTCTCTGTATTTGTTTAGATTGATGAACATTAGGAAAATTATATTGATACGAGATAAGGAATGACTTTGTCATAACGTTATTGCTTCCCATACTGATGCTCCTTCCATCTCACAGGACACAATGTATTTTGGTTTGTTGTTTCTTTTGTTTGTTTTTGTTTAGTTTAATTTTTATGTTCTCAACACATACTCATGCAAAACGGAAGAAACAACCATAGTATATCAGAACTCAAGCTGCTGCAAACCTATTTCAGCTAGCTGTTTCACTTTTGACTCTGGAAAAAGATAGCAGGATTATGCAGGCTTTTATTTTCAGATAGAAGAAGGTATTGTCAGTATTGCAATCTTGAAGGCTGACTGCTGAGTACGTTCATTGGGAAACAGGGAAGAAAACCTTCTTTGGGCATTTATTTGTGCAGTGCCTACTGATGGATAATTAAGTTTTGAAGCATATCACCAAAGGTGTGCCTAACCTGTTTAATACGGAGAGAAATGGCACAAGCATGTGAATTCACATGTGTATAGTGCACAGAATGTATGTAGTCCACGTGTGCTGAAGTATATATCATCTTTATTCTAAAAATACATTTTAAGGATTTACGTTAAGTTAAATTCATGGTCCACCATGATCAAAGCAGCAGATTTACCCAAGTGAGATCCATCTTTCATCCTCCAGATTTTGTTATCTTTGGAATTTCCTCAAATGTGATAAACTAAACTGCATTCTTCAGAGTAGAAAAGGACTGTGCTCCTGCTTTTCCTTGGGAGAAAAAGCAAGTAGAACAGTAAACAAAACTAGCGGTCAATATCAGATGTTTCAGAGAGAGAATGGTTTGTTTGTAAGTCCCATTAAAGATAAACATAAAAATTACATGCCCCCCCTCACCCCCAAAAAAAGAAGAAAAAAAAGAAGAAAAAACAAAGCCTCCTTCCTTCTAATCTTGTGCTGTTAAGGGCTGACTTTGCCAAGAAAAACTATGCAAGGTTTATGTTTGGCAAAAGCACATCGGACTTTTGAAGGAAGCAGTGATTTCCCACTACCATTCAGGTCTAAGTACCACATAACACCAATCACTCTGTGTATTTTTGAACTCCTATTTGCTGATTTGGTGTAACTGTGTTTTGACATAGTGGTGGCACTTCTGCTGGAGGTGCTGGCCCATGTTGCACTGCTGTGGCTGCCTTGAGACATGAAAAGTTGATACTGTCAACCCTGTCTAATGCTTAGGCATGTACTGTCCTTTTGTCACCTTCCTCCTCCAGTTCTTTTACCAGTGACAAAACAAACTGCTTTCTGCTCTTTTCCCACTGTTACAGCCCTTACAGGAGTGTCGCTGATTGGTATTTTCCCTTTCAGTTTGGCACACCATCTGGTAAGGGATAACAAATCCAAATGGACACACGCCATATACATATGTGCACAATGAGCAAAAAGGGAAGAGATGCATTTTGGGGCAGGGATTCTAGTTTTGTTAGTGTAGAAAGCTGTGAAGGGTGCAAAGGGGATGTGAAGAGAGGGTGTACTCACTAGTCAGAAAATGCAACGTCCCCTCCTGTCCTTTTGCAAGACTATCTTCACCAAATGTCAAAGTGTTACACTTAGGGAAAACACAAACAGATGAAACTTGTTTCCAGGAACACTGTAGGAACAAATACAACTACCCTTTCAGTCACTGCATCTGCCTGTTGCCATCCTCTCTATGTTTGTTTGCCTTAAAGATCAATGGGGAAATTGCAGTGGGAATGCAACGCAAGACTGCTATTGAGGGTACAGCATTAGGGTACAGCACTGGGGCAGAGGTTGTTGAGAGAAAGAACCTGGCTGTCTCATGGCCCTATTAGTAATGATGCTGTTCTTTCAGTGCTGGGGCTCTCAGCGGTAATGAACATGACAGCTTCAGGATTATGCACTGTGCCTTTCATACCTTTTGAAAAGAAAAAATGTCTGTGCTGTGCAGTCTCCTTCATTATGAAAGAAAATCAGTCATACTGTTTCAAGAAAGGATAAAAGGCATGAGAGTCCCATTTTTTATCTTCCTTTTTCTTCTTCCTTTTTTGAGAAGCGGACTCCTACCTCCTGGCTTTCTGAAATGAATCATTATGATAAAAAGAACTAGTCAAGCATTGCCATTTGGGTTTACCCTATTTTAGCATGTGTCCTTGCTGTCATAATATAATGTACTAATGTATTGTTTGCAGCTGGAGGAAGGGTGGCTGGATGATGAAAGGAATGAATTCTTGGAGGAGCTGAACTTGGAATTGTTGGAAGAGCAACATAATGAAGCGATGCAGTACACAGCCAATGAGGTGGAGCAGGTAGGACTGCTACTAAATGTGTCATTTGAAATTTTGCTGGGTATACTTCAAACTAATAGAGAATGAAATAGTACGCTGTAAAGTGGAGTCAAAAGCTTTGGCAGAATTTTGCCTCTAAAATGCTCTGAACTACATTATGCTGTAGGTAAGGCAGAGGGAACAGTAGATACTGGGGCCAAGTCAGCAAACAATTTAGGAAGCTCTGCTAAGTACAGATTTCTCTTTTTTTTTTTTTTTTTTCCTGTGCTCTCAGAGTAATACTTCTTGCTTTCTTTAATTCTGAAGTGCTTGGGGTTTATGTTGATTGATTTTATGTTAATTATTTAGTTGATTGTATCAGTGTGGCATGTAGAGCTCTGAGCTGGGACAGGTGCCATTCTTCTTGCACACACACAAGGTATGAGCCAACCCACGTACCAGGGAGCATGTAATCTAACTTACAAATGAGATGGAAGAGGTGTTTAAAAGAAACAACAGGTGTTTTGGTGACACAAGTGTATTTTTCTTACACCAGCAGTGCACTGTTTGTCATTTGTTTTGTTAATGGAAACAAAGATGCATACTGTTAACATAGTCTCAGATTGCTGCTATCCTTTTATCTGCCCATATGCGCTGTTAGCGGTGCAGCTCTGGCAGAGTTACATGTGCAGCTCTCCTCTGTACAGTTTAATCAAAGGATTTTCAATAAAATTGGACTTCTTTGTGAAAGGTGTCGGTGACCTTATCCATTCCTGAAGCAGATGATCTGACAGCATGCACACCCATGTGGAGCCAAGAACATAATATCCCACCTCATCTCCTAGCTTCTGCATGTGTGCAGCTGGGGAAAAACTCTTCTTCTAACCACAGACATTTCCAACTTGGTTTTTTTCCCTGTTCTGAATGATTCAAAAGCAAAACCTGAGGTATTTTCCTTTGAAATGAAGTGGGAGAGACTCTGAAAGATTTCCTTCTTCTGGAAACCAGGGAATTTATTTCATAGAATCACAGGATGGAAGGGATCCACAAGGATCATCAAGTCCAACTCCTGCTCAGCAATTAAGTCTATTGTCTGGAATATGATAGATCAGATTATAAATCCTTGATCTTACAAGCATTTAATTATTCTCACAAAGTAGAATAACTCCAGTGTCAGAGGCGAAGGGAGACTTACAGTGGAATGTGCAGTGGCCTTTAGTTATTTTTTTCTCTTCCAGACAGTGATCCAAATCTTGCTTTCCCAGGTTAAATGTACTAAATACTGCACTGCTAACTAGTCTGAGCTGATATCTGGCATCCTTTTTTTATTTTTTTTAATCAGAATTTGTAGCTTGAGTACCCAAAGACTTCCTGTCAGAAAGAACATTTGTTCTTTGCCAAGCATTATGCTTTGTGCAGAGATATTTTCACTCTCTTCTGAAGAAAATTCCTGAGCAGGTCTGCCATCAAATCTTTTTTTAACCCCTGGCTCAACATTCTTGGGCCTCTGAAATTGTAGTTGTGATTTTCCGCTTCCAACTTTCTTCTTTTTTTTCCACTGAATTTGGGTTGTGGTTAGTGTTCATTACTGAACTGTGATGTTCTATGTCGTGGTTTCATCAAACACTGAGATTTTTTTTCCCATGGAGGTCTTAGACTAAAAATATTTTTCCCCTATAGAGATTTTATATTATGGTAGAAGAGAGCTACACTTGAAAAGATTATCGTCTGTAGGTAGGTGTCTGACATTATATTGCTTGAAGTAATTCTAGGACAGCCAGACAGTTCTTTGCCCTTCTGATGAGTAATTGAATCAACCAAATGCAGCTGGATGTGTAATGGGGCGTTAGTAATTTGTGACAGCTGCTGTCTCTCTAGACTCTATGTAGTGACTCGGCAAGTCAGAAAACTACTTCTTTACTTCTTTCCTAGCCTTGTTAGGCTAGGAAACCAAGCAGTTTCCTGAGGTGAATTGAATAATACATTGGAATAATGAAACTGCTTTTATTGGGGATGCAGTAGGCCAAGCTGATTAGCCTTAAGGTCCCTGGTTGGTCACAGAGGTTTTGCTGCAACAATTGCCTTAATTTTTGTGAACACAGTCTTCTAGTTTCATAATCACTGGCCATCGTGAATCTTAAAATCTTCAGGAATGAATGCATATAGTAGCAGACTATCCTTCCAAATAGGAATCTTTTTTTATCCAACTCCATTTTAGCATGTGGTGTGAGCTGTTAGAGAAAAAAATCGGTACAGTTTGTAGTAGAAGAATGGCGTAGAATTAAGTGGATATTCGTGTCTTTTGTGTGTTTTTGAGACACTCTATAGAATTTAATCAAGAATTGTATCTTCTCCAATCAACCTAAAGGAAATATGTAATTCTTCTATCTTCTCCAATCAACCTAAAGGAAATATGTAATTCTTCATTTTTTATAATTCATTTTATTTCTTCCCCATTATAACACTGCAGCCCATTGTGTAGCAGTGATAACTTTGATATGAATACCATATATTTGCCATGCAGAAATTCTTATCAGTACCATGGAATATATCAAAACCTATTAAGAAAAGAAAGAATTGGATAAAACAATTCATTGCAGTCCATTCAGAGCTGAAGTGGAGTGAAAATATCTGGGGGAAATTCTTTTTTTTTTTTTCTTTTTTTGTGAGAGAGAAAAAGAGAGAGATCTGTTTCAAAAGGACAGCATTGTTTGCAGAATAGTGTTTTACCTTCTAAAGCACAACTGAAATCAATCCCAGTCTTCCCCTGTGATGGGTGTATCTTGTGATTAGCCTGCCACTGGAGATTCCTCTCATTGTGGTCAGCCTCCCTTTTACTCTCAGAGACTGACCAGGGAGTCCAGACTGATTAAAACCCTTGGCTGAATCTCACTGCTTTCAAACTTCAGTAGCAGCGTGGGCTTTGAATCACAATATGCATCCTAAGTTGTAAAATGAGAATAGAACAGTGCCCAAATTCCTGCAAGATTAGCCATTTTATAGGCATGAATGCTTGCTGGAGCATCTTTTGTGGTTCATTTATTGTTTGATTGTACGCACTGCCAGGTTTGCATTCTCATTATCTGAGTGCTCACTGCAAAGATGAGGCCTAAGGAGCCCTTTGGTATTTCAAACAGAAATAATTGTACCCAAGATTGACAATGTATGTTTGAAAACAAACACTTTGTTTGGAATAGATAACACAGACAAAAGCAGCACATTGGTAATTGAAGACCATCCCCTGGTTTGCAAAAGGGACTTAACCTGAAATTAGGCTTGCTACCTTTCAAAATAAAATGAAAATAATCTCATGTTATAAAAGACTGCACATGTTCAGGGTCTCTGTCAAAGATGACAAGTCCAGAAAACAGAAAAACCATGGGCTATCTTACATGAATCACAGAGGACTTTTGTAAATTTATCTCAGATACACACTGAAAATAAATACTTGTATTACTTACGGTTTTATTATTTTAACTACTTGCATGTATCTATTTCCTGGGGAAGAATTTAACTTACTTTCAGTGTCTTCTTTAGGTTGAGAAGAATCTAAACAGACACTTGTTTCTTCCTGACAGGGAGGGAAACCCAGGGTGACTACCTTCCATTCAGGTTTCTGTACCATATACACTTTTGATCAGCTGAATCCCGCCCATTTGTTTTCCAATAGACTAAAAGGATGGATTTTACTTTAATTGTATCTTTTGTGTGTGTGTGTTAATTATGCATAGTAGATGGCAGTTTATTATGTTCACTCCATCTAAATCATGTGGAAATTGTAGGAGCAAAATGTAAACTGTTGATTAAAGTGGTATGGAAAATGAGCCCCGAATTCTGAAAGTGTTGATTGCATGAGCCCAAACTGTAATGTTTCTTTAAATGCCTGTCCAAACAGATACATTAAAGGATTTTTCAGATATACCCAAACATCTGGTGGTTGGCACCATGCTGGAGGTACCAGAGGAAGCTCTCTAGTAGTATGATGTGGCTCATCATCTGGAAGCTGCATAACTGTACTAACACAGTATGTACAAGCCACTCTGAAATGTTTGTTAAGTTTAGTCACATAGACACAAATTGTGCTGTGTCGCTCCCTGTCGGGGTTAGCAAGTGGATACTGGCCATCCTCTTTCACTAGAGATCTACTAGTGATGCAGTGCCCTACATTCAGGCAGGCACCCAGATTGCTAGTCGTCCTGCAGCAAGGCCATCCCAGGGTCCAGTGGAGCGGTTCTCCCTTGTGTCAGTCGTTAAATGTTCTCCAGAGCAGTGAAAGCCATGGGTGACACTGTGCTGTGGCCAGAGTGCAGTGTTGATGACTCAGACTCTGCTGAAAAAAATGAAAACAAAAGACATGAATACAAGCTGGAGCAGCTCCGAAGCAGGTGAAAGAAGGGACCAGAATAGTTTACATAGCAGCACTCACTTGGAAGACGTAAACAGAAAAAAAAAAAAAATTAAACACAAATCTCCAGCACTTCTGATGAACTCCCTAGACACCTCCTTGGTTGAGTCCCCCTTCTTTCTGGTTACCCTTGGTTTTCATAAGAATTCTCTAGGCAGTGAGTTTTTTCTCTGTGTAAAATCTGAAATTTTCTAACTTAAAAACAGCTGATATCTAAAGACATTGTGTTCCTACCACTTCTCCAGATACTCATGAAGACAGAACTAAATTGTTGCGGCCACTTTCGAAGTATTTAATGAGCCTTAAAGACAACAACCACAAATAAACTGTTGCTCTCTTGCAGCATTGCATAAGTTAAGAAAGATTAGATAAATGATTATAATTAATTATTGCAGAATAATTCTGCAGTACTTAGTTATTTAGAATGTTATTAGCACTATTCTTCTTACTCCTTCTTCCTGTGACAAGATACCCTTACATTTAAGTGGCTAAGTAGAACAATCTGACAGCATCTCAGACACGGGACATTTGATGGCTGCTCCAAAAATAATGCTTTCTATTTTATTATATTGGCCACTGACATCAGAGGTGGATTTTGGTGATACGGCAGTAGAGATTGAGTCTTACCACCAATTTTCCATTACATTTTGTTGCTGTGCAGGAGATGGCAGGAGAGGGGAAGTCTGACAGTGTGGAGGTTGACACAGAGGTGCTCATGAAGCAAAAGTGTGTCATTGAATTGCAGCATGCAGAAAAAATTGCACCCATTGACATTCATTGACTCTTGCTGAATATTTCTGGAGACCAAGCAGGGCATGTGAGCACAGTGAGGCAGTGGGTGTTGCATTTCTGTAGTGGTGACAGCGATGTGAAAGACAAGCCATATTCCAGACGGCCACGCATAACTGTCACACCACAAAATGAAGAGCATCTCGATCAGCTCATCCATGTGAATCAGTAGATTACAACCAGAGAGCTGTGTATAGAATCTGAATATCAGCTTCATTGCATTGCAGTGGTGGCAGCATTTGAATGTTGCAAAGTCAAAAACAGCAGTTCATTGAGTGTCAACATGTGAATTCCCCATCAAAGAAGAAGTTCAGGATGCAGCCCTTGGTGAATGAGTGTCCTACCACACCCACCATATAGTCTGAATTTGGTGCCTTCTGACTCCCATCTGTTTGAGTCAGTGAAAGAAGGAGTGTGTGGGCAACATTTTCCTAGCAATGATGCCATCACAGCGGCTGTGGAACAGTGAGCGCCCTCCACTGGTGCAGCTTTTTATGAGTGCATCATTCAGGCTCTTATTCATCACTGGCATAAATGCTTAGCTAATGGTGGTTGAAAAATATTGTTTTGTAGCTGAGAATTTTCTCTATCAAATAGTGTTATTGTGTTCTTAGGATCCATTGTAGTATCTCTGAAAATAAGATGGAGGCAGTACTTTTGGGGAACCTACATATATGCCAGTAAATTTTTAAAACTTTGGCAGGTATGGATCCCAGAGCTGTGTGAGAATTAAATACGTGTGTGTTTTGTTATTAGTTGTATTTTGTATGTGCAAAGTGATGAGTGTGAACTCTATGCTACTATTCTAAAAACAGATTTTTATCTTCAAGTCTTGTCTGAGAACACATTGCTAAAACATTCTTTTAGAGATTTTTAACTGGTCCATCACAGACACTAGATTATCTTGGTGTTGTTTCTTTCAATATTTATCTTATTCCACTATTACTGTGTATTTGGGGGTGAGGTTATCTTCATTTTCCTCAGACTAGACCATTATTTTTTCCTTGTGTCTGAAGAAAAGAAACCAGCTGAAAGGTGTGTGACCATGGGCTACACATGAAGAGAAAGGAGGAGACAGGAGGCATCTATTTTCATCCTGTTTAACTGTCTGTCGGAGAAGAGAAAAAGAGAATTGTAACAGTGGCCTCTTTGAATTTGCTTCCTTTCGCTGGGTGCACTGTACATTTTTTTTCCCTTAATTATTCCTACCATTATACATAATTATGCAATTATACCTCCTAAAGGAAAAAAGCATTTGGTTGATACTGTATGCGCTTAGATTTGGTGAGTAGGCCATAGAAATTGCATTCTGCCTGATTACCCTCTTAAAGGAGTGCAGGGAAATTCTTTTCGTATGCAGTTTGAAAAATAAAAAGCACGTGTCTCTTCAGAGAGACATTATTTCACATTCTTTGAATTAAAAGAATATAAATAGGCTAGGTAATGTGATTGGGTGTTAATTAAAAAACAACAGCTTAAAAGCTTGACATTTTGCCCATGGCAAGCACTGTGTTGTTGTATGCTTAGTGGTAAAAGGCTGTTTTTATTTCTAAGGAATATAAACTCCAATTGGGAATAGGAATGGTCTCCAGAGATGCACAAGAGAGAGGTCTACTTGAGCAAAATCCAGAAATTCAAAATGAACAGTCTTTCAGAAGAAGACTACTGAATGCAAGAAGTATGAGAAAGGGACACTGAGGTGTAATGGAACAGGCTGGCCTTCTGCAGTCTTTACTCATCCTCATGGCGCATACAAAGTGTCCACAGGTTGAAAAAAAATGCTCCACTGATGACACTAGTCTTTTCTTCCCTCTTAGGTTGCACTAGTCATTGTTAGATTGGCTTCTTGCTCTATTTTTTTTTTTATTTTTTGAAAGTGATATCAGCATTGAAGCTTTTTTCCAAGTTTGAGACGATCTCAGCTCCACCAGTCTCTGGCCATTATCCAGAATCAAAAACAGTGCACCATCTGGTGATCATTATCTTTAAGCACTGCAAAGAGGTGGCTTAGCTAGAGAGGGAAATGATTCTTTCCGGACTTCAGAAGATATGTCACCAGTGCTGTAATTCATCTGCTTCTCTCAGTATGGCCACCACAGCATGACTCTCAGAAGCATTTTAAAGCCATGAGCAGTAGGACTGCTGCTTAGTGATCTCTTTTAATTCAGTTTGAATCAGACCCCAGCGGTTTAAGCAAAACAGAGCTGGAAAATATTCTCCTGTAATATGATCTGTATTTGATAATCACTTTGATTTGCTTATTTTTTTAGCCAAAGAAGCATGAGGAAGAGGATGGAACTACAGACACTGCAACCTCATCATCCAACAACCATGAGAAGGACAGTGGGGTGGGACCTACAGATGAGAGTCTGCGTAATGATGAGAGTTCAGAGCAAGAAAATGCACCTGAAGAGCAGAACGGTGCAACTCTGCAGAACAAACGAGACCTGGGTCATAGCCAAGATACATTAGGAAGTGTTGAGCTCCAGTGCAATGAAAGCTTTGTGTCTGGGGAATACATTGAATCTGATTTCATAGGGAACCCAGAGGAGGAGTGTGAAAGATTTCGTCAGCTGCTGGAACTGAAGTGCAAGATTCGAAACCACGGGGAGTATGATCTGTATTACTCAAGCAGCACAATAGAATGCAACAGAAGAGAACAAGATGGAGTGGAGCATGAGCTGCAGCTACTCAATGAGGAGCTGAGGAACATTGAACTTGAATGTCAGAATATCATGCAAGCTCACCGGCTCCAAAAAGTGAGGGATCAGTATGGAGACATTTGGGCTTTACATGATGAAGGATTCAGGAATTACAACACCAGCATAGATGTACAAAGAGGCAAACTGGATGACATCCTGGAGCACCCTGAGAAGTCTGACAAAGACAGCTCCAGTGCCTACAATACAGCTGAAAGTTGCAGGAGCACACCCCTGACTGTGGAGCGATCCCCGGACAACTCGCTCCAGAGGATGATCAGCATCACCAACAGGAAAAACCTGAGGAGCACAATTGTGGCTAATCAGTCATCCTCTGGACAAAGCAACAAGGAAACAATCTCAGTCAAAACCAAACCCACTGAGCAAAACAGTGCTGCTGAAGGCACAGTGCAGGCATCAGAAAGCGGCAAATTCACAGACCAAGAAAAGCAGAGCACCGAACACATTCCCTACCTGTCCCCATATCACAGCTCTTCTTACAGGTACGGGAATATACCTGCTCATGCCAAGCATTATCAGAGCTACATGCAGCTGATCCAGCAGAAGTCGGCTGTAGAGTACGCCCAGAGCCAACTCAGCCTGGTGAGCATGTGCAAAGACTCACAGAAGTGTGCAGAGCCCAAGATGGAGTGGAAAGTGAAAATAAGGAGTGATGGGACAAGGTATATCACAAAGAGACCAGTTCGAGACAGAATCCTGAAGGAACGTGCCTTAAAAATTAAAGAAGAGCGCAGTGGAATGACAACAGATGATGATACAATGAGCGAGATGAAGATGGGTCGCTACTGGAGCAAAGAGGAGCGGAAGCAGCACTTGGTGCGAGCCAAGGAGCAGAGGAGGAGACGGGAGTTCATGATGCGGAGCAGGCTGGAGTGTCTGAAGGAAAGTCCGCAGAGTGGCAGTGAGGGCAAAAAGGAAATTAACATTATTGAACTGAGTCACAAAAAGATGATGAAAAAGAGAAACAAGAAAATCTTGGACAACTGGATGACAATCCAAGAACTGATGACACATGGTGCTAAATCTCCAGATGGCACGAGAGTGCACAATGCCTTCTTATCAGTTACTACTGTATGAACGCAACTTCTTCCAGAGAGTATACTACCAGTTTAGGTAGAGTGCGATTGCCTCGTTCAATGTGGCATTTTTATATATTTTGTGACTGTTTATAGTTTGATCTTTTTTGTAAGCAAAATTACCTGGTAATTTTTCATTTGTTTTTCATATAACGGTACCTTCTTAATCTGGCAGTCTTTCTTTATCCTGCAATATATTCATATTACTCATTTGTAGAAAAAAAAAGAAAAAAAGAAAAAGAAAAGCAAAACAAACAAAAAAGTCAAGAAGCCAGTTAATTTCTTAACTTCATACATATCCTGTAAGTTGAGATCTGGATTTATTTCTCTAGTTTTCTTTTTTCTACTTTAGTAACAATACAATACCAAAACAAAATGCTTTATACTGTATCCTTGGCTTAACAAGTTGTTGAAGTTTTACGTCGTAGTTTGCATCTGTTTTATAAATCATATGCCACATCCCATCTTATAGATAAGAATGTCCTTTTTCCAACAACACATTGTACAGTCCACTTATTCTATAAATTGCAATTGTATTTGTCCAAGTAAAGTGTAGATGGACAATTCTCCTGTGTTCTGTAGTGGCATTGGTCATGTAGCTAGGCAGTCTGTGGTAATTGTGAAGATGAAAGAGAAATAAATTATTGCTTATCTTTAAGAAAAAAAAGAAGTGAAAAGTTGTTTGATTTCAACTGACTGTGTTCCTTTAAATGATGATTTATTTTCACGATGCCTGATTTTTGCAGCATATCTTTCAAGAACACAGCACACTATTCCATAGACTAGTTCTCAGGAATTAGTTCTGAACTTTTTTAGAACACAGAAGAGTGAGATGCTCTGTCTGGCTGTCTGGCTTTTTCTTAGCTGCTAATATTAGTTGACTGAATAATTGTTTAATACATTGCTGTGCTTCATGCAGTTTGGTAGCTATTTTGGGTCATTTTCCTGGCTGAGCTTGGTATTTGTTCTACACATAGAAAATATAAACAGAGCACATGGCTAACTTTCATCCAAATCTCATGCGTGAAAACTAACAGTGGTAATCACTGACATTTTCATAGAAGATGAGTTAAGAAAGAATAGAGAATGAAAGAGATGTAAATGAGTTAAGACTTTGATTTTGTTGTTGAGGAGGATCCAGTGGTTTGGAAGCACCCCAGAGGAGGCTGACTGGTGGTGGGGTGCAAGGACAGCTGTCTGCTGCCCAGTGGAGTCCTTGTCCCTATGGCAGAGGCCTCTCAGCTGCCAATGGGGCATCTTCTGAGCTGCTCCTGGAGGCAGCCCAGTGAGTCACAGCAAATCAAAGTGGCTAGTCCTGGGCAGTGAGTGGGGCTTGGAAGCCTTTGCTCAATAACCCATTTTTGTTATCCCAGCTTTATGGGAACTGCTGAGCCACAGCCTGAACCACTGAATGAGCACCTGAAGGAAAGATCTGGTCAGCCCTGGGAGCACAGGGGAAAGTGATTCATCTGCATGACCAGAAGACCTCATTTAAGGGCTGACTGCCACCGAAGAAGGCTCTCTTGTTGGAGATCCCTACTTTGTGGAGTTCTTTCCCTGTGAACCTAGGTCTTTGGAGGTGGGTGAGCACTCATTTTCCTTTTGTAACACCTCCTTGTTTGTGGTGGTCTCTTCGCTTTTACAACCTTTATACCAGCCAATGAGGTTCTTAACTGATATGTTGCTGGTAACATGATTAGGTGCTGAATTCTCTTGGCATCAAGCTTTAAAAGATATGCTTAAAGATGCAGAAAGATTCATTACTCCAAAGCCTTTAATTCTGGAAGTTAGACACTTGTTTTCAACCACTTTGGCACCAGCAGACATTGGCACTGTTATCTGCATCTCTATGCACATAAATACTGTAAGAACACTACTCCCTGTGTGCTCAGGAAAAATATGCCACTCACAATTCACAGTTTGATAATCAGAATGTTCTCCATATCAATCTCAGAAAAATATCATTCTAAATCCTCTGCCAAATCTAGTTGTTCATACTTAATTAAGAATACTTTCATTTTTTCTTATTCAAGTAGAAAATTATTGGAATCCAGGGGCAGAAGAAATTGCAGGGTGGTACAGAGCTGTTTCAAGGGTCTGTTACTGGACTGCCCTTCCAACAGATTCAATAAGCCATCTTTGACCAGCCTAAGTCATCTAGAAAGATATGCATTCTTCTTTTGAAGACATCAAAGCACAGAGATGTCACTGTTTCCTTTGTTGCATTTCAATAATCACGCTTTTAAAAGCTGATCTTGTTCCTAAACAGAACTCAGCTACCATCAGCTCCAGGTAATGGCTATTGCTATGTCTCTCTCTTAAGTACAGGACTTACTGTTTTTTTTCCCATTACTAAATCATAAATCAGAACTGTTCTGAAGCAAAATATTACATTGCCCAAATTCAGAGGAAAAAAAGGAATCTGCAGGAAATGTAAAAATCATTGTTGCTTCATTGAGAAATAAATTTAGGAAAATCTTTGTCTAAATTAGAGACAAGGCTTAGCTGGATGTGGGTTTTAGGTAATAGAAAGTAATTAGAGGAAAAAGACAATATTTATAGAGGTGATATAACAAGTTATGGTAAATCATATTCATTCAAATCTGAGGAGCTCCTCAGTAAGAGACAAAGCAAAGACTGAATGGTGATGTGACAGTATTTTATTCTGGGATCCAAAAAGAACAGTAAAATCATAAGGATTAAATTGTCAATTTAGATAACTGTATAGGAGGGCAATAACACTGAAAGGATATATATGTCAATATTAACTAATGCATCTAGAAAATAATATGACCAATGCATTCCCTCCCCCCCCCAGCTCCAAAAATGAAAACAAAAAGCCACTACATTTCCAGGCCATTGCCGGAGTTGTAGAGCCCACTGTGAAGCTGAGGTCCTGCTGAGCCCTCCTGGTGGCATGCAGCCACTGCCTGTCGTAACTGCCCATCCTTTCCCTCTTTCTCCACATGTCCCTACCCAATCCTTCATCTGGCACTTTTCCATGTTTTTATCTTCTTTCTTCTCTGCTAAGCCTTAGCGGTGTTGAGTGACACTTCCTTTCTTCTCTAAGCAGTCTTTGGGAGAAAAAGTTGTTGATTCTTGCCCTGATGAAGAGTCTCAATCAGTTCTGGAAGCACAGGACATAACCACTCAGCCACTGCACTGGGTTGCAGTGCTGCCCGTGGTGCAGCCCAGGGTTTTGCTGCTCATGGCTGGCAGGACTTGGCATTGTGCTCCTTCATCCCAGCAGCTCTCTATCAGTGAAATTCAAGGCTATTTGTCCCCATATATATTCAATGAGGAAAATAACATTTTCATAACAAGTCCAGCTCTTGTCAAAGAGGGTTTCTTGCAGCCCTAGGATAGAGCAAAAGGCAGTGAGGAGTTGCATAGTTGTGTTTTCACAGCTGGGGAAGAAGTTAATATCCTACTCATCCCACTCCCAGAACTGATGGCCAGCTGAGACCAGTGGGAGGTAATTCTTCCCAAGAAACCAGCAAGATGGCTTTGTAAAAAGAGTTCTTGTGTGCCCCTTGAAAGCTATGCTGCCACTGTAAGTAAGGTTGAAATTTCTGGGATCACTGGGTCTTCCTCTCTGATGTAAGTATCCTTAGAGAGAAAATTATATTTTCAGTATGTTCATGATAATAAACTAAACCTTCCGAGACAAGCTATTATCGTTTTTAAAAGAAAGGAACTGCTAACACATCTGAATTGAATGGGAGCAGAGATGGAAACTACTCTTTACTTGATACATTGCCCTGCCACAATAGGGCTCAGAAGAGATGATACAGCAACGTTAGCATTATGTTCTAAATAGTGGGGATTGAATTATTCATTAATACCATGATGGCTGATTTTTTTTTTTTTAACAAATGTTTTACGTCCAAACTATATTTCTACAAATTAGACAGCAGCATCCTTGCTGCATGACATGGCTACTTTGCTAAAATACCTTCTGGCTCAGGACTGGAATGGCTTTTGTTTTACTTGGGTTCTTACTGCTAATCACAAACATGGATGTGCTAAGTGATCTATTAATATCCATTTTATGGGCATACTGCTTTTTTCAGGGCATTAAATGCTCTCAAGGAGTCAGAATAAAATGTACATGATGTGGAGTAATGTTTGGCTAAAGCAAAACAGAGCAGCTGTTGTAAACTGGTGGTGGTGTGCTCTGAGAGAGACAGGTCAGATAACTGCTGGAGAAGAACAATCATTGCAGAGGGATCATGAGCAGGCTTTTTCCTTGAATGCCTTTGCTCTGAAGCCTGTTGCTTTGTTTAAAGAGGAACATTCCTCTTGGATGGCGATTGGTGCATTTGTGAGGCTAAGCATTCCACATTTTGTTACAGATTGTTGCATCATGTATGGATTTTGCCTGGGTCTTCAAACATCATTAATCTCACTCAAATATGAATTGCTGCACAGGCAGCTGATGGTCTTTGGATGGCAATTCTGAGACTAGCACAACCTGGGAACATGGGGTTTGGGTGGCAGGGCAGACAGGCTGAGTGCTATCCATGGGCTCTCCTTGGGAGCTAGTGGATTCCCACTCTCCTGGGGAAAGGCTCTGGCTCCTGCTGCAAGGAGGCAACATCCTGGAGATTGGCATGCTTGGCCTTCCTCTCCCATCCCAGAGAGGTCTGAGACAGGGGAAAAGGGCATTTACATGGTGGTTCAAAACAGAGTCAGAAGTGGAATTATGCCGTTGTAAAGATGTCTTAGACGGTGAACTTGGGAGTTTAAAAGTTGCCCTTTCCTGAGATGCAGTTTCCCAAAGACAGCATATAAGGATTCTTTCTGTGCCTAAATAACAGAAACTGATTCACCAGTGATGATATTAGATGGATATTTAGAAATATATTTTCTTTATCAAGGGAATAAAGTAGTTCCAAGGAAGGAACTGTCTCATCTACCATCTTCTGTGTGGTAGATGTGAGTAGTGAATGTTGTTAACTTCCAATATGAACTGTAAAATAAAACTGACAGCTAAGTTACATCCAGACTGATGTGCTGCTTTTCACACTCACTTGACCATAAGGATGGGCAGAGCAGAGGGCAGGACCAAGTCTTCCCTAATTAGTCTCTGATGTTTCTTGCTGAAAGCTTCTTTCTTCAGCAGAGATACAAACGTGTCCCATGAAAACATTATTGTCATCCCGAAAGCCAGAAGTGACAGTGCCATCCAGAGTACTAGCACTGTTTCAGCACAACATAATCTGGGATATACTCAGGGGCATCAGCAGCATTTCACAGATAAAAGATGTAGAGTGTGGAAGTGTCATTCAAAACTGATAGATGCCTCCTCCCAGTACAGATTAATACATGGTATAGTTGTGAACTTCTAACTTGGCGAGTGTGTGTGCATTTGGATTTAAAATTTCTCTGGAATTTGAATTTCTTGGCACTGTAATTTCACGTAACGTTTTTAAGTCTCCTTGCCTCCTTTTCTTCCTTTCCCTTCTTTTTCTATTCTTTCTTCTTTATCTTAAAAGCAGGACTTTTTTGAACTTGAAAGATAATAAATATTGGAGGGGGAGTTTTCACTAAAATATTTTTTTCCTCATAGACCAACTTACCAGCACAAATGAATCTACTCGTTGTTGTGAAACTGTAGCTTTCCATCTTTAGTCAATTTTAGATTATTTGGTTCCAAACCTTTCCTCTGTCCCTTGCAGCTCAATCTGCTAAAGTGCTGCAAATGTCTTTGGTGACATCTTTGTACAGAGTGCATTTTTAAGCCCTAGAGAAAAGGAAGACCTTTTAAAATACGTTCTCCCTTGTTTGTGAGACATACAGTAACATACGCAATGCTTATTAACTCAAGTGCTTTGACAAAGTCCCTCCACAGCTATCCTGTAGGCTCCCTTCAGGTATTGGAAGTCTGCTGTAATGTTCCCTCAGAGCCTTCTCTCCTCCAGGCTGAAAAGCCCCAGCTCCCTCAGCCTGTCTTCACAGGGGATGTGCTCCAGCCCTCTGACCATCTTCATGGCCCTCCTCTGGACACACTCCAACAACTCCACGTCTTTCTTGTGTTGAGGGCTCCAGAACTGGATACAGTACTCCAGATGGAGTCTCACAGGAGTGTAGCAGATGGACAGAATCACCTCTCTTGACCTTCTGGTCAGACTTGTCTTGATGCAGCCCGGGATATGGTTGGTCTTCTGGGCTGCAAGTGCACACTGCTGGCTCATGTTAAATCTTTCATCAACCAACACCCCCAAACCCTTCTCAGGGCTGCACTCAAGCCATTGTGTACCCAACCTATATCTGTGCTTGAGATTGCCCAAACCCAAATGCAGCACCTTGCACTTGGCCTTGTTGGACTTCATGAGGTTGACATGGACCCACCTCTCAAGCTTATCCAGATTCTCTGGATAGCATTCCTTCCCTCTAGCCTGTCAGCTGTACCACTCAGTGTGATGTCATCTGCAAACTTGCTGAGGATGCACTCAATCCCACTATCCATGCTGCCTTCACAGATGTCAAGAGACACCAGTCTCAGCACCAGTCTCTGAGAAATGCTGCTCATGACCAGTATCTACTTGGGTATTGAGTTGTTGACTGCAATTCTCTGAATGTGACCATCCAGCCAATTCCTCATCCAGTGAGCGGTCCATCCATTAAATCCATTTTTCTCCAAATGTCATGAGGGACAGCATCAAACAGTTTGCACAAGTCCAGGAGGATGACGTCAGTTGCTTTTCCATTATCCACTGACACTGACCGCATACTGTGGCATTTGTTCTTCCAGTATATTCCTGTAAGTATATAACTTATTGCTGAGTGCTAGGAGCAAATCAAAGCCAACTCCTGTCTCCAATGACAAAAAAATAAAAAATAAAATAATAAAAATACTTAAAAAATCCACGGAGAATTTTAAGTATTAAGTGAATATAGGAAAGTCTCATCTTGACAGTGGATAAGAAGCCAAAAAAGGAAAATTAAAATTGCATGATGAAAGATGAAAAGGTTGAAGTCACTGTTGTGACTACTGGACCTTGCAGGAAAGATATTTGCAGAATGAATGAAATAGAAAGTTAAGCAGGCGAATATCACATAAAATTTACCACAGATCAAAATATTACTTTTTTGCACTTCAAAGGCAACCCTCTTATTTTCATAGGTTATTTAACCCCACTGGCAATCTCTGCAATGCATAAATATTTTTGATGGCATGCAAAGTGTCTCTTAATGGTGTATAGATACTGTATAGTGAGCAAGTTGAACAGTATAAATATTCATGTCAGCAAAGATGCTGTCAAACTCTTGAGTTGACATGATACAAAAAAATTAAAATATGAAAAGGATATTCTGTTTTGTTGCTTCCTTTTTCTCCCCAGCTTTGGCACCTGGCTGTATGGTCAGGGTAAAGAAATGCTCCTGGAAGATTGTGTTTTGGTTCAGGTACAGGGAATTCAAATGAAAGCTCCTCAAACTCGACAGTTTAATTTACTTCTCTTAAGCTCTTTAATACCAAACTTATCAGTTCTCTCTGTTAGGCATTAACTTGTTAAATGAGTCTTAATTATACATAAGCAGATGGAGATTTGAATTAAAATTACCTTACACTCGAGTGGCTTTAGTTCATTATAACATATCTTCCTCTTAATCATTTAGGCAGTCTCATCATCTTTCATATAGAAAGTTATTAAAGTATTCCAATTTCCATATTTCTTCAAATACATCCACTATTAAATGGCACGTAATACACATTAGTTGGTGACTTATACCATGCAATAGTTAGTGAATTATTCATGTCAGTAACAATTTTTATGCTTTTATGTCATCTGTATCATTTATTTTAAAGGGTTTATATATAAAGAATACCTCATATTTTACCTCATCTCAGCTTTCAGTGCAAAGTTGAATGCCTTGCCTTTTTTGCTGACGTGAAAAGGAATAAGATCCTCCTTAGTTTTTGTGCTTGTGCTGAGAAATGGAAGTGGATCTGAAATGGCATCCACTCCCAAGTGTGCGTAAGTTCCCAAATTATTTGGAAAGAGATAAAAATTGAAGGAAAACGTGGTCATTCTTGTTTTCTTGTGTACTGCTAAAAAGCTATTTTCATCTCTGGATTCTCCAGCACCAAGAAGAGAATCCTCAGGATTTGTCTGTCCTCCAGAATTAAAAGAAGGTTTTGCCTTAGAGGGAAATAAATATGCAAAGGTTTTGCAGACTTCAGTGGGCATCACCTCACCTAATTTTACTTCCTGACCTCAAAGAAATAGAGAAGAGACACCTCTAACAGACGTCTCCCTCTGTAGGATGGCTGTGCCATGGAGCACAATTGTCCAGCTAGCTCCAACTGGACTTAGAAGTTTTGCATAGCTTTAATCTTAAAGTATATTTGTGCCCTTTTCTTTCCTCTTTTATGGACTCCTGAATGCATATGCTGAGAGGGCCATATGTCTCTTTTAGACAGAGAGCAACACTAAGCAATTTAATCAACCTTTGCAATGTACCTCCTGGGTAAAATCAAGAAGGAATTGGACAAAAAGTGGCTTTTTTGTTCCAGCATGCAATATACAGCCATTCACAAAGGAAAGACCAGTGGGACTTTGAAAGACAAAAGTCTCCAATATCCACTGCTAAAGGCAGCGAACTATTCTCAGCATGCCTTTAGCTAATGTATTAGCCTGCTACCTTCAGTGTAAAATAATGGGTCTATAATATAGAAATAAGTGTGCTTGCTGGATGATGGACAGTGACAGCTAAGCCAAAAGGCTGAGTCTGTACTGGCAGACACTGCAGCCATCATCAAACAAAGGGGCAGAATTATGAGAGGCTTTTGCCAAAAATGGGCATTGCCATTTACATGTGCATTATTTAAGAGGAAATGGGAATCACTAGGTCCTGGGAGCCACAGTGTGATGCTTTGGCCACTGGACCATTTCAGTCCCCAGCTCCTCAGGAAGCCCTGATTTACTTTAGGCAGTGAATATGACATGGTTAGTCTCCGTGAACTCTAGTTTTGCTTCCTTGAGAAAATGATATTTGACTTGCAGAAGTTTTGTGAGAAAAAACATCAAAGCTTCTATAGCCCCATGGAGTTGGAGATCTTGTCTAAGGGCAATCTATACATTCAGCATGAGAAGTTCCCTGCACTTGTCATTAAAACCAACAAACCTGGCTTGAATATACATCTTGAATTTTTTGTTTTCTTCACAACTCCAAAGGAACTGTAAGGATTAGCAGCATGAAAGTGAGCAGGAGATTGTTGAACTAAATGCTTCTCCAATAAAATGTAAATGCTCTAGATAACAAGCAAATGTGGCCTGCAGTCCTCTTTACAAAATAATCTTGTAGCAGAATGTTATCTCCTCTTGAGGCTTTTCCAGAAATTTTATCACAAAGGGAAGTGGAAAGTTGTAAAAAGTCTGGGGTTACTCTCCTGTAGGGGGTGTGTGTCTGTGTCTGGCTCACCAGAAACCAGGCCAAAGATGTGCTGAAGCTTAGGGACACTATGTTACGCATATACACTTTTCAATGGAAAGAGCCATAAAACTATAAACTTCTCTGCAAAGTGTGTCTGACTGTCTGGCTGCTGATGCTCACTACACGCCCCTGAAGACTTCATGGCATTGCAGAGAACAGCTGTGCAACTGAAGGCCTGGAAGCAGGTATGTTTAAACCAGGGTATATCCTTGAAATCATTAGTTTTTCTGGTGGCTGTGCTGCTGGGCCCTGTTTTCATAAAGACTACTTTCAACACAAAAGCATGTGTCTTGATAGTATGACATGTAAGAAGAGTAGTCTCCGATACAGCCAACTTTTTTTTTTTTAATAGCCTGTACTACTTATCTGCCCAAAATCTGTTTCCTGTATTGTTTAGTTGTTTAGTGTAAATTGTCCTTAATATTTGGTACAGATCAAAATATGCATGTGTGTAACTGTCTTTTGGAGATACCTCCCCAGCTGATAATGCACGTGGAATCATAGAATCACAGAATCATTAAGGTTGTAAAAGGTCACTAATATCATCTAGTCCAACCATCAACCCGTCACCACCATGCCCACTAAACCATGTTCCTCAGTGCCGCATCCACACACCTCCAGGGATGGTAACTCCACCACCTCCCTGGACAGCCTGTTTCAATATCTTACCATTCTTCACAGTAGTAAATATTTCCTAATAACCAATCTAAACATCCCCTGACATGACTTGATGCCGTTGCCTCTCATCCTATCACTGTTATATGGGAGAAGAGACCGATCCTCACCTCACTACACCCTCCTTCCAGAGTTGTAGAAATTGATAAGGCCCCCCCGAGCTTCCTTTTCTCCAGACTAAAGGAGGAAGCTGCTCTGCGGTAGTTCACAAGTATTTGAGACCTGAGAGGCAGAATTAATGTGCTCATGCCTTCAGTAGGGTGCCACAGCACAGTTCAGGTGGATGGGTAGTGGATTCTTCCCTATGGTGCTGTTGAAGCACTGGCGTGATCCAGTGTCCTGCAACCAGAGGACATAAGCAGTATTTCCAGCACTTAGGCACCAAGATGGTAGTTCCTCGTATTCTTTGCCAGTAAATTGACCTCTGCACTCTGTTATCAAAATGTTGTGTTGCAGGAGGTCATACACGTACAGAAGCAGTGCTGCTGTCATGAGAACCTGCTCTAGATCCCTGCTTAAAAGAATAAGGTAACTGCTTGGTGATGGCTAGGGAAGTCTGTGATACTGTTAAAAGCCTATCCCATGACGTGACCTAGTGTAACTGCCACAGTTAATGCTGGCAAGAAAACTTCTTCAGGTGACTGCAAAACACTGAAATACAACAGCTTGTTGAAACCCCTATGACACTTGCACTTGGGAGGCTGTTAAATCATAGAGGGTATTCCGTGTCTGTTTAACATCTTCGATTTTGTTAGATATAGTAACAGACTGAAGACTTTGACTACATTCAAACCTTGCAATCTGGGACCTGATAGCCTTGGGGTGTCATTCCCTTGGGCTGCTCAAACTCCTTGTTTCTGACAAAACAGTTTCTTGCCACACAGCCCCAACCATGCTCTGTAAGCACACTGCTTTTATGACTATTGGCTAAAATATTATTAAAAGCTCCATGTATGATACCATCCATTTTTTGCCATCCAGTCATACACCTACATGGTTGCATGGTCCTATAAACACAGAATCATTAAGGTTGAAAAATGCCTCTAAGATCATCTAGTCCAACCACCAACCCATCACCATTATACCCACTAGACCATGTACCTAACCATGGTCCTATATAGGTCCAGTGAACTGGGACTCAAAATATCAGCATAATCAGCATCCAGGCAAGGAGAGCTCAACTAAATCTGTGTCTCTGAGAATACAGTGATATGAGCTATACAATTTTCTTAGATAGATTTTTTTTTCCCTTATTACCTGTTTGAGAGGCCTTATCACTCCCTAAATCTAATTGAAGAGAGGTCATGGTGAGGTAGGGGTTGGCCTCTTTTCCCATTTAACTAAGGACTGGAGGGAATGGCCTCAAATTGCACCAGGGGAGATTCAGGTGGGACATTAGGAAATAATTATTCTCTGGAAGAGTGGTCAGGCACTGGAACAGTCTGCCCAGGGAAGTGGTGGAGGCTGAGGGACATGGTCTAGTGGGAAATATTGGTGGTAGGTGGATGGTTGGAGTGGATGATCTTGGAGGTCTTTTCCAACCTTGGTGATTCTATGACTCTATAATGTTTCAAAAAATGAGAAGCTGAGAGATCTGGGAGAATTTAGCCTGGAGATGGCTCAGGAGAATCTGCTCAATGTATATAAATATCTGATCAGGGGGGACTAATCAGAAGACAGAGACAGGTGCTCGGAACTGCAACTATAAGAGGCAGTGGGCTCAAGACCGAAATAAGGGAAAATCAAACGCTGGCACAGGTTGCCCAAAGAGGATGCAGAGCCTCCACCCTTGGGGATTCTCTGAACCTTACTGTACACATGCCTGAACAAACAGCTGTACATGTCCCTGCCATGAACAGGGTGTTGGGCAACCTCCAGAGGTGCCTTACAGCCTCTGCAGTTCTGATCAGTGCTAGCTTAAATGCACAAAGGTTTTGGGTGCATGCAGGCTGACAGGCCAAGTCCATCATCCATCAGTCCACATCTCCATGAGGCAGTTGAATTAAGTATCCAGACTCACAGCCCTGCCATTTCTGGAACAAAACGATCTATTTTCAGCTGCTGTTTTTTCCCCACGGAAAACCTGCAGCCAGCATGTGAGTGTAATGTTAACTTCTAATTGCATCATATTAGCAGTTTGACATTGTATCTTACTAATGCTTGTTTTTCCAGGATATACTGTAGAAATATAATCATATTACCATTCAGAGAGCAAACAGAGAGGTGGCATAAATTGTTAATGAAATCTTCTTTTAAGCAGCTTGTTTAAACTGTGCATTGATGTGTGAGAAAATGCCAGCCTTTCAGTCTTTCCAAATAGTGCAGTGCTTGCAGTCCACTGCAGAATTAAGGTATACATTCTGTCTAAGGTAACAGATGCTTATTCGCTGCATGTTCCCATGAGCACCAGAGCTTTTGCCTGCATGCTGCTACCATTTGTCTGAGACCCACCTGTGAGCCAGCACAGCAGTTTCTGAGACACCAAGTTGCCTCAGTGACACATCTCATCCAGAAATGGTGTGTTTTGTTGACATATGTAACTGTTAGTGTCCCTCTGTTTTCCTTCCTGTGGGGGGGACCATTATTTCTCCTGACTTGCACCATCATACTGAAAATGGCAGCCTCGGCAAGAAATGCTGCAGAGCTGTTTGGATTCCTTAAACTCTGAAGATCAGCCTTTAAACCAACTAATTAAGTCTTTTGCTTGCTGCCATTGAAAGCTTCAGTCAGACATAATTAAAAATGAGCAGCACATGACAGCGGTGGCATTTGTCAGAATCATCCAGTGGTTCAAATACCAGTTCTGACAGAAATGTCAGCCTGATAACACTCCCATCTTCCCAATGCATGCCAGGAAAAGCAGGAAGAACTTTTATTATAAATGTCTGTCTGATAACCTTTATGAGTCCCACAACACCAAACGCTACACATAAGATTTCATTATCCTAAAAGAGGATGCTCATTTTCCATGAAGTTTACCCTGTAGTTCTCTGGGCTCCCTTGTAGCGTCTGCACCTTTGGGGAGACCCTTCCAGACATCCAAAGAGAAAGAAAAGCCCTAATCCTGAGGTGTGGGTGATTCCAGTCCTGCAGACTTGCTAAGCTCGAAGATATTCCTTAGATAACTAATGAGCTGAAACCAAATCAACACATCCCTCATCTAGAAAGGGCAAAGGCATAACACAGGCTGTGTAACCCACCCTTGAGGTGTGCAGAAAGGTGAGAAGGCAGACTCCTCCCTGAACAGTGTTTAAATTGAACTGTTATTGCTAAAGATCACAGACTAGCAGAGTACACATGAGGCAGCAGAGCAAATGAATAGTGTTTGCTACAGCTTCCCATGCAGGTTCTCTCAGGTTTATCTCATCACTTTTGCTAATGCATTTATAATACCCTCTTCCTGGCAATCTTTCTTGCCTGAGAGAACACAACAGGAAGGGAAACAGCAGCGGTATCAGTGTCATCTGAAGTCCCTCAGCTCTGCTCCTGCCTGTAGCAGTGATGTGCTTCTGTCTCCTGGCCAGAAAGCAGCCCCCATCAGAGCCAACCAAAAAGGAGGGGATGTGCTGGCTGTGTTCCCAGCACCATGTGTGAGGTCCATCAATCCCCCCAGCTGCACCCAAGATCCCTCAGCACCACTGAAAGCTGTGGGGTGGCCCTGCTAGGTAGAAGAAAGAACTCAGAAGGCCCTGCTCTCAGACTAATCAGACTATGCTGCTAAGTTTCCTTGTGTTCCCAGGAGGTGGGAGAATTTCCCCTGCAGTTCTCTAAGGAAGAGGAATGCAGTGGCTGGGTGAACCGGGTGTGTCCCTGGGCCTGGGGCAGGTGGGCTGACCAGCAGGGTTTCAGCACTGCTGCTTGCAGCACAGATGGGCTGAGGTGAGTCCTTGCAACCCAAGTTGATTGCATGGGAGGAACAGCTTCAGAACAGAGATGCACATTGCAGAAGACTGAATGGACAACTGAAGTCTGGCTTGCTGCTGCTGAGCTGCAAATACATGGCAACCCGTTAAAAGTGAGCCGGCCTTCTGCTTTTGAGCAATAATTAGACCACAGCCACTAAGTAAACAACCAGCTCCAATATACTTTTCCAATGTTATATTTGGAGCAGGAAGCCTGTTTATTTCCTCTTGTGCTTCACTTCTCTCTGTCCTATCAGGAAAAATATATCTCCTAGCCACAGTCAGACTGAGATCATGTTTTGTCCTAACTGTCCTGAGGGGTTTTTCTGCCAGGGCTATGCAAGTACTTTTACTTTAATTCTTTTTGGTACAATTGGCAAGCAGGTTCCTATCCCATCTACCTGCAGGGGGAAAAATACTGGTTGTTGTTTTAGCTCTGTTGAGGTTCAGGATTGCAGCTGATGATCAGTGATCGGTTCAGGATCAGCATTTCCCTTTTGCTCCCTATCTCAGCAGAATACATCACACAGCACTGTGCCCTGAATGCAAAGATACCATCCTCTGCCTGAGCATCATCCTTTGTAGTAAGTAATCAAAGAACATTGACACTTTCCTTCCTTTTGACCTTTATTAGAAAAGTAGGCACCTTAATCGGAATGTTTTGAGATGAGAGCGAAGTTTGGAAGGATTCTACTGCATGACATAAAGGTCTCGGAGATCATGCTTAGTATTTCTGGCAGAGCTGCTTCAAGATTAACATATTACAACAGTGTGTCAGGCTGGATTGCAAACTTTTCTGAAGCAGAGTGAGCTGAAAGGTCACATTCCTCATCAGCTCATGTATCAGTCTGCACACAGGTCTCCAAAGAAGTTAAGTTCTTCCAGGAAATAAAATTGCAGTTTCCATTTTTCAGGTCCCAGCCGTGCCACTGAATTTCCCTTTACTTTGAGCAAGGCAGCTGGCTTCGTTACACAGTCATACTGTTTCAGTTTCAGAAAAGATCCTTGTTTCATAACATGCCATTAGCAAAGGTCCCTCTATGGTGACTGCAGTTAACACGGAGTCCTTTCTGTCTCGCGCACCTACACACAAGGTGCATACTGTGCCCTTTGTATCCTGCCAACAGGAGCACCTATGGAATGGCTTCCTGCCCTCACAACTCACTTCACGCCTTTTGCTATTATGCAGATAAAATGAGAAAATAGTCTCCCCGTTTCTTTCAGTGGGCTGAAGCCAGAGGTTGAGGACTGCTCTCTTAGAGAGCAGCCCTTAAAGCGGAATGCCGCACGCTACCCAGCCGAGCACGCGGCACCTGCTCCCATTCCGAGCCAGGATAATGGCATTGCAGCTCAAAGGGAAGACTGAGTTTGCCCCGGCTTCATGCTTCAGCGTGCTATTGATGTGACAGTTTATTTTCCGTTGGTTGTTTGAAAATCTTTTTATTTTATTAATCCTCTTGTCAAGGAGCACAAATGGAGTTTTCTCTGCTGTTAAACACTGCTGCAAAATCTCGTGGCTCCCAGTGGCTTTGTTGGGCTGCACACTGCCTCAGAGTAAGAAAGGCAAACACGTTGAGTCTGGGCCATTGAGCAGATCGAGAAAACCGAAAATGTCAGCCCATGCTATAGGAGATGCAGCCTGCTCTTGTGCGGGGAGAGGCAGCCAGCTGGATGTGTGGGGAGGAGAGAAGGGCACGCACAGACGCTCGCCATGCTTCGTGGCACAGTGAACAATGCCAGGTTATCACCAAAAAGCCAATGAGTTATTTTCTGAAGATATCTTCTCCCCGGGACATGTCCCACAGAACTAGAGCCCAATCCTAGATGAAATACTGCATTTTAATGTTCCTTTTCATTTCATTTTGCCTCTATCCCTTTTTTCTTCTCCCTTTTTTTTTTTTTTTTTAACCAAAGCATGCTGTCTTTCAATTAACATAGTAATGACCTATTGTCACCTGTTACCATGCTAATCCTGAGCTGGTGTGAAATTACTTTATAATAAACACTATGGAGTTCTGACTTTCAATTAATTTTTCACATGCTGTGCTAAATCAGATTAACTGTACCCCACCCTTTTGACCATAGACATAATTCCTTCCTTATAATGAAATAGAGGATTAATTTATACGAAGCATATCTATACACATTTGCAAATAAATGTAAAGATAGTCTTTGTACCGTATTTGCATCGCTCACTGTGTCAGGTTGAATACAGACTTCCTGAGATTATTAATTTTGTGTTCACTGGGGTGGTGAAGAATATTGCTGCGTTTTTATTATTATTATTTTCACTAAATGTCTTGACTACAAATGGGTAAAGAAATGGAGTACATTAATTACCGTACCTTCCACAGGGAATTATGCTGTACAGCATTATGATGAACTGAAGAAAATGTAAACACTGCAAAATTAAACCCAATCATCATTAATTTACTAAATTGCCTGTCATCCTTCTTGGATGTACATATTTATAGCCTGACCAAATATAATAAATGCAGCTGCTTGGTCTTTTTAACAGTCATTACCATTATGAAGATGGCCGGTAGCTTGTGTAAAATCTTGCTGTAGACCAGCATGGGGAAGATGTTTAAGGCAAGTTTTTTAGATACCTCCACTGTCAGTGCAAAAAATGCTTCCAGAAACTATTTCTGCTTTGGGTAACGTCAAGCATTTGATGTGGTAGAAGTTCTACTATGCACTGTGTCATTTCTGTAACCAAAAAGATAAATCCGTAGTTGACCTTTTCTGTTTTGCCATGTATTCTTTAGCTCTCTGTGGTTTAATTCTGAGTTAAAGAGTCGTGGCATAGATTACATTTCTCAAAGGAAAAATGGTAAAAATGAAAGCAGGGTATTTTCATCTCTCTCTATTGGTTCTAATTGCTCTTTGAGACAATTGCGCACGCTTATGTTCTCCAAAATCTAAAGATTTTCACCCACTTGAAAGAAGCAATTTAGCTACTTAGGAATAGTATACACAGACTGTCTGATAAAACTCCATTCTAATCTGGATTATTTTTTTTCCTTCCTTTTCTGTACTAGGCAGTTTGGAGGTAGGCTGGGGTACTCTGCACCTCTACATATGGACCAGCTGGCTTCTCTCATCAGACTGATACACCAAAGTCACATCAGAGGGTCAGATTTACCTCCCAGGTACATCTTCATTTCTGGAGCAAATTATAGACCTCTTTTACTTATCCAGTTGCTAATCCAGGGGACAAATCAGGTAAACCCTGTTCTTTAGAAAGAGTGAATTTGCTGGCAAGTAGTGTCCATTTAAGACAAGTGATGGACTTCAGGAAGGCAAGGCCATCTCAGAAGTTCTTTCCAAGTAAAACACTATCTTCACCCATCATAGGAGCACATGGGCTTTGCAGATTGCTCAAACAATGTTTGAACAAGATGGCTTATGATAAAAACAAACCAACAAAAATCACAGCAGTGCTACTTACCCACTGCAGAGGGACTTTGCAGCTGCAGCTCCAAGCCAGGGAGTGAGAACCTTGGTCATTTCGCTTTTCCTGGATTGTTCTGGCCCAAAGAAATGTAGAATAATCATGCCCCACTCTTCTCTAGAATAGGAAATAATGTAAAAGCGCACAGCGCTTTTTAAAATATTTTTTTCTTTATTAAAAGAAAAAGCCTTGCTGAGATAAAAGAAATTCTTCATTTGTAGTTACTATTACATCTTTGAAATAGTAACACTGTCATACATAAGGAAAAAGCCATCACATATCCAGTGTTTATTGGGTTAATATGGAAATGTCACAGCAGTTTTTTATTGCTTTTGTGGTAGCATTTGTGAAGTCCAAGTGTACAGTCATGTGACAGAAAATAATAGGCCTACCTAGAAGGATAAGAAATAGAAAAATGATCCACAGGATGAGAGAGGTGAGTATTCTTGTCGCTGTGATGCAGGTTGCATCAATACAGTGAATGTACTGTTCACTTTTAGCATTTTCAATAATATGCTCTACGAACAACAAAGTGAGCTAAACCTCATTAGATTAGGTCAAACAAGCGCAATCTCCACGAGGAGATTAAGGTGGCAGAAGAGACATCAAATTATTTTTTCATTTTTCCTTAGGACTTTCTATCACGTCTGTGATGAAAGGTCTCATCTCTGCCTTCTATTACGTAGCTTTTTAACTGTATGTATGATCTGACTTGGACCGATTCCAACTTCGTTATTAAAAATCTCTTTGACGTACAAAAATAAAAACACCAAAGTAATGGTTTTTGTGCTATGAAAGCATTAAATAAATACAATTGTTAGATTATATAATTTTATTATTTCAAAATGCTTTACCACATATCCAGAATAAAATTCATCACTATCATCACTTCCTTAGTCACACTGCACATTGTCACACGTGTATTTCTTTCAACCATCTTCTTTGCTTTGAAGGAAGTAAAGGGAATTGAGATCACAAAATGCTTCTGTCATTGTTGCCTGGAGAGGAAAAATAACTTCACTTCCCAATTACATTACTCCAGTTTCCCCATAAGGTGCTGAGGTATTGACAGCTCTCCTCTACTTATGTGTTGCAAATCAACATGTCCAAAAAAATACACTGGGACATAATGGTAGCCTCCCCGCCGCATAAAACTGGTCACCACTTCTCTTTAGTCATTGCCTTACCCTTCTACTTTAGTAGAAATAGGAAGTAAAGACAGGCATACTAGGGGAAATAACAATAACAAATTGCATTCCAGTTTGCATTCCAGTTTGAAGGGGCTGGTGAGCATTGATGATCTCCTTCTCTACATCTGCCTGCTTTCTCCAATTTTGGTCGTGTGATATAACACAATGGGGAGCAGTGACCCAGGAGCTGCAGTGATCAGCACTGGGCAGAACTGAAGATGGACTGAGAGCTCTGCACTGCACTGTGCCATGTTCCTTCATCAAAAAGGGATGTGTCACTTAATACATATATTGACCCCTTGGACAAACTAGGAGTGCCATCCAATTACCTTCAACAGAGCAAATTCATATCTGCTCTGGTTTCTGCACCTAGCTCTGGGCTCTGCTCTGCCCCTTCTGGAAATGCAGCCCATGCAGAGGAGCAAGGATGTGTAACAGGTCCCTGTCTTCTGGCCATGTGGCACTGAGAGCGGAAGGTAGAAAAGCTCATCTACTGTGGAGAGGAGAAAGGTTGCAGGGGAATGAACTCCGAGGCTGTGTAAAGGAGGCTAAGACAGAGAAATGAGTAATTTAGCCAAAGTGAAAAAATTGCACTTACAGAGAGGGTGGAACCAAGAGTTTTGCTGATGATAGTTAAAGACAAGTTCTTGAGTTTCAAACGTCTCACAGAGAAACTGAGCGATGAGTTTATGTGAAATATCCTTGAAGCTCACACAGTCCAAAGTAACCTAGAAATAACTTTCAAATGGTGGCAGGGAAGGAAATTTCATCCAAAGGATCCTTGACTGTTGTTTGTACAGCCATTGAAAAAGGCAGAAGATACCAGTGAATAGTATCCTGGTAGGTGTGGTATTGCTCGAACAAATGGCAGTTTACTGAGAAGATGCAGATGAAGCAAGAACTGGTTGAACATAAAATCCTTCCCCAGAAATTCAAAGGTGTGTCATTAATGACATGCCAATGAATATAAAAATATCCTTTCAAACCAAGAGGTGTTGTTGGATGATATGCCTCAACAACCAGAGAATCAGTTCATTACAAGCTGTAGAAGGTGCACGTGTTTTTTCCTCTCCAGCTCAACACCCAGGACAGACATAATTCAACTGGCAATTTTTGTGCTCAGGAGGTTTGAACGCAAAGGCAGCTATTTCACTGACACTGCCGATGAAGAAGGGTGTGAGATGAGCAGGTATCTTTAATGAGTTCAAGAAGTAGGTCATTAACAAGAAAGTAACTATGATAGAATTGGTTTCTGCAACAACAGATGGAAGCACAGGTATAACTAGATCCAAAGCTTCATTGCTCATAATCATCACTGAGCACTCTGTTGAAACGTGTATGACTTTAAACATTATGGGAGCAGTGGAAAAAAAATTCTGTTAACTCTATTTGAGTCAGAGGCCTTTGTGTTTCAAAGACTGACAGATTAGACTGCTGCAGCTTGTAATGATCTAATTTTGCACACTGAGATGAATGAGATGTATGAGAAAATATATGGTTTTGCTGGGCTTTTTCCTCTGTTTAAGATCAGAAGTCTTCAAATCAGGAAATGAGAACTGTCTTATGATCTTTCTGAAGGGCTCGGTTTACTCTTATCATTTCTGAGTGACTTAGCTACAAGGCAAAGAACATAAAAGTTGCTAGAAAATGGGGGAATATTACTGTGCAGTGAGTGTAGTCAGAGCTGGCTGAGTGAATGGCTTAGAAAATATTACACATACCATAGCTAGGATAGGAACACTAGAGAGCTGTGAAGGCAAAAGTAAATGAAGGCACCAAGAGGGATCATGAGGAGGAAGCATCAAGAGGTGCATTAATTTTCAAGTGATGTGCTGAGTTTCACCTGATGTCCTGGCTGCTGCAAACTACGTAACCATATAACTTATCTGTTAAAGGGAGACAGGAGCCTGCGTGTGCAACCCCCTTCTCAGCAGTTTCAGACGGATGAGTGTCGGCTTTTGTGTTCTGCACATTTCAATGCCGACACCCTTGAGAAATTTCCCTGGGTGAGCCTGGCCTGGGAGCAAGGACCTTCAGTGCTGTAGGAGATGCACTGTTGACACCAGTGCTAGAACCTTCCTGAGGCCCACAAGCATGCCAGAGATACTATGTCATCTCTGAGTAATTCCAGTAATTAATTTCACCTCCAAGAGCAAGTGAAGCTTTGTCAGGACCAGTCTAGAAGATCCTACAGAGGCCAAAGCAAACTAGGTAATCAACTCTGTTGACTCATGGTGCAATGTTATCAACTGAGATTTTGGCAAGTTTTGAGCTTCTACTCCATGGAATGTTAGGTCAAAACATTCTGATTTGTGTCTATAAGAAAGGATGGGGTAGATATTTAAGAAAGGTGTTCCAAACACCATTATGGTACAGAGTAGAGACCTGTGTATCTCAGTGTCTTCTTGTGTTTCGTTTTCCTGTGCTCTCCCGGTTAGAGTGGTGGAGACTTTCAAGACCAAAGAGCTCTGGGAGGTCGTTTGGCCTGTAGTACTGCTTTTCTACGAACAAGACTCCTCACCTTCACAGTGCAGTAATTTGTTGCAGGTAGAGGCACAGCAACAAACCCCTCCTGCTTCAGCTCTGCTTGACGTGCTGATTTCCTGACTCCTGCTATGTCCTCCTGTGCTGAAGGGCTGACTTTCTCTCCAGAAAACCCTACTGGGGGATAACTCAGCATATTTCAACCACATCGAGGTTACCCATTTTGCTTTGCTGCCTTTCTACTGTAAATGACTTTCCAACTGCTCTGCTTTTCATTTCCTTCCTTCTAGGAGATAGTGAATTCTTAAAATATGTATGCTATCTGTGGAAGTAATATTTGAAGCAGTCAGTAAAATAGCTCTAAAATGAATTAGAATTGTAGATGTTCAAATATTTTTTCTTGGACTGGCCTGCACCATTTAAAAGAACCTTTCCTGTATCTGCTTCCTTCAAGTGTTTTATTGCATGCAGTAGTCCACTACTTCCCTGAAAAAAACCTTCATTTGTCCACGTCTAGAAACCCAAGTGTCAAGAAGAAAAGTGGGGTAAGTATTTCTCTGTGTTCTATTGAAAACCAGAAAATTACAGAATTACTGTAACAAAAACTAATCTAACAAGAAAACTAGCCATTTTTAATTTGATGAAAGCATTTACATCTGCTAATGTGCCATTTAATGTGCTGTATAACACAATTCTCCATTCCTAATTGAAGCAAACTTTACTGGCGCTTTCTCAAATGTCTCACTGGTTGCATTTCAAATGTCTCCCCGAGTCTTTAATTATATTCTTGTGCCAGAATAAAAGAAAAAGAAATTAGAACTAATTCCTATTAAGTTGTCTAAAGTGAAATAACCATGACTGTAGGCAAGATCTGAAATCTCTGGAACTTGAAAGAAAAACTCCTGCTGAGTTCAGTGGGCATTGGCACGGATCTCATGTAAACACAGTTGCAACCATACCTGTGCTCAACAAGCATTGTAAAAACAGGTGGAGGGAGTCCAGCCTATTTTGGAATGCATTGGCCTGAAGGCGATATTACAAATGCCACAAACATCTGATATTCCCTTCATGGATGTCCCTGGCTTCATGACAAATGAACTCAGTCTTTGAGCAAGTGGGGAGAAAAAACATAGACAGCATGCTTGCAAAATATATTAAATCCATTTAGATGAAAAACTCAAGTAACTGAGCTGTTCATAGCTGTGAGCAAGATGATTAGATACTGTCAGTTTTAGCAGTAATTTTTTCTCACCATTTTCTAGCATACAGCATTCACAGTGAACCTCTCAAGCAGTAGGACTTCTAGAAGGCTTCTGATGAATGCAACATGATGTATTTTGACTTTGGAACGAGTTGCATTAGTTCATACAGATTTGCATTTGGTACACCAAGATGTTCCATTTGTCAGCAAAAGTGAGTAGTTCTTTATCTGTTCTCTAGTGGAATATTATATTTGCTACCTTGCAAGTAGCCCTGATGTTGGATATCAAAGTAGTGCCTAAGATAGTATGTGTATTAGTAAAGCGTAAATCAGCTTCTCTGTATTAGGGAGCATCTAAAGAGAGAAGGAAAAATTATGTAGGCATTTATTTCTCCAGAAAGAGAGGGCCATGCTCAAGTTAGCCTTAATTTCACACAGCATGTTCACTTGCAGGAATTCTAACCGTAATGGAAAACTCCTGTCCTACAGGAGAAATAGAAATCCTCCACTGCAGACCCTTCTCTTCTTTTGACCTTTTGTGGCAGGAAATTTGTCAGCTGTAGGAGCTCTTATTTATCCCCAACAATGGTGATTTTATAGCAGTTTTTTTCCTAAACAGTTCTTTTTGAATCTCAACTTCTACAAACTGCAAAAATACATACATCATAAGAGCAGCAACATGGAAGATTTTGTGTGTGATCTTCATACATTCTTGGGTTATAAAAAGGAAGCCCCAGTCTTCTGCTGAAGAATGAGTCTAATTGTCCGTAAACAAGAACCCATTCCAAGGGAGGAATGGAAACTCATAGTGGTTAAATTGAGGGAGAAGCTGTAACCTTCACAAAGGCTCCCTTTCCAGCTGTGTTCAAAGACACTGTAATGACTTCTGAGAATGACATTGACTCATTTCAGATGATGACTACATAACTGTTCATTTACACTTAATGAGTTTATTCCACCAGGTATAGGACAAATTCTAAACAGCTAATGCCACTGAATCATACACATCAATAAATTTGAGCACTAACCTGATTCTGGGTAACAAAAATAATGATAAAGAGAGAGGAAGAAAAGCTGCCTCCAATTAATGAAAATGCCCTTTGTATTTTCTAATAGCTCAAACATTAATTTGAAAATGGCTTTCTCTGCAATAATTTACAGACAAGCACATCATAATGGGGAAACAATTCAAATTTATGTGCACTGGAATGATGATGATCTGATTAACTTATTAAATTCTTGTTGATTCTACAGTCCAGGTGAAGTGTACCATTCTTCATGGGTTTCATACCTTGCAGTTTTAAACTTTCACATTATCAGACTTCAGGCTTCACTTGCTACTGAAGGTCTTTTCTCTGGGATGTCCTCCAGTACAGAGTGGACGGAACCAAGTTCCCAGGGTCTGATTTCATTTGTCTCTTTCCATTAGTTCTGAAGATACATTCTCTTCCATCTTGGAGGAGTACTTGATTAAATTTAGCACTAGAATTCACGTAGTCCTCAGCTGCTGTGGAGTGTAATTGAAACTGTGTGAAATAATAGAGAGACACAATTCAAGTTAAAGCTGATTCAGTCAGAGGATAGCTCTGCTGGATTTAAGTTCAAGAAGCTTAGCTTTCCAAGCTTACTGCCCTTCAAAAGGAGCAAGGTAGCCTTCGAAGCCAGAGGAGATAAGTTATCCATGGAAATAGACAAAAGAACACAGACGAATCAGTCTGCCAAACCTAGTGTTCAGTGGCTTTAAACAACAGGTATCTATCCCAATTTATCTGTGACATATTTGTCAGCTAGCACTACCTCAGCTTTCATCACAATCCCCTTGTAGTTTTTATTCACCCTAGATAATTTCCAGGGACGGTAAGAAAATATTAAAACACTCAGATGCTGTGTAGCAGAGGCTTCTGAGATACCATGCAGTAGCATGAGTTGCTGTACTTGTAAATGTAGTGGTCTCCAGCATCCCCCCCACAAGTTGGAAGCTCCCTATGGTCATTCAGTGTGTCATGTTATGTAGTACATTCTAAAACCACTGGTGTTGAGTAAGCATTATCCATAAACCAATGAGCCCTTTGTTTACTGCTCTGCTGCATGGCTAGCTTGATCACTCACACTTTTCTCCTATTTTGAGCTTTTGCCTCTCCATCCTGTTTGGGTAGGGTCAACCAAGTCCACCCTTGTGTAAATGAATCTTTCTCTTTTTTGAATACTTTCTAAGTGCAACACTCCAGCTTTTTACATTGATTTTATTTAACAGGTAGCATCCCATTATTTATGTCTGCCATCTAATTTCCTGCTTCTTATCATTCCTATAGCCACTGATCAAGAGATTCCAGGAATCCTCCCTCCAGGAACCCCCTCATTCTGGAGATCAGAATCTGAAGTCAGGATTGGTCCTCCCTTAAAATTCAGTGGAAATTTTGCCTTGGGTATGAAGTCTGAGTCTAGTTTGTGGTGGAAGTACCATCAGATATCCAAAATAACTTGTAAGAGAAAAGTCACTAGCTTTCTTCACCAGGGCTCATCTGCACAGGGACACACAGAGAAGGATATGTGCATGAATGAAATTTGTTAAGTCAGCACTTATAAGCTGAATCACTTCTGGAATTAAGCTATGGCAAGTTAAAGGCTGAGTGAAAGCAGCCATGTGGTAGTTTAATGTGCTGCAGCTTATGTATATTGACTTCACACCTTCTTGTGATTCTCTTCCACTTTCCTGAGTGTTCGTCTCTTGTCAGCTTGCCCACATTTCCTTTAAAAATAGGACCTTTGTGGATAAGCCAGAAGAGGATTTTGGGTTTCTTCACTACAACTCTTGTCATAGCAAAAGTAAAAAGCCTGCCTGAGTAATATCAAGATTTACTACACACTTCAGGCAGGGCTATTTGTCTAGGTGCACCCTGTGAAGTACAGCTAGAGGCTGTTTGCATGAAGGAATGAGGCAAAGCCGAGTCAGGCGTCATGGACACAGACCAATTCTCCAATGGCTCACAAAACATATAAAAGACCATCATCCTGGCTGTTTAAAAATCACCAGCACAGATTCTTTGGGCCTGGGCATAGTGGCTCAGCTTTTAGTCCAGTGCACAATGTCGTCCACATGGTCCCAGCTGCTGGATTGCTTTGCTTCACACTGGGATCCTCCCTGTATGTAGCTCTAATTTTAGATCTGGAATAGGGATTTTAGCTTCATGCGTCTGCCTTTTCTCACTTCTCAACAAGCTTGTTGTTATCAAAAGGTGGGTTTTTACCTGCTTTCCTGTCTGTAAAGAAAGGCAGACATCTTTCTTCAGTGAAAGCACTCATGCTCCCTGTATTGCTGTGAACTCTTGATCAGAGCTAGTCCAGCAAAATTGTTCTCAGTCAGAAGAACGTGTTCGGATTTTGCATATGTAGAATTAAAAAAAAATTAATTACCCAACAACTATTTGGACTATAGAGGCCTAATTTGGTCAAATGAGTCTGCTTCTTGGCTCAGATACTGGAATACAGGTTGCAGCGCAAAGGACATTTTTATGGCCACATTACAGTGTTAAAAAAAGATTCCATGGCCTCTGGAAAATGCAGCAGATATGACAGAAGTGCAGTCATAGTCTTAACTAAAGCAGTATAAATGCATAAATAGAAGGGACAAGGTAGAGGCCTTCAGGGCATTCCCCTAAAATGGTAACAGGACTCTAACGAGGTATTTGAAGGGATTTTTTCTCTATTGGGAAACCATATCAGCAAAACTAGTTCTCATTCCAGACAGGAGACAAAAAGGCAATATCACCTCACCAGCTGAATGAATGTATCCCAGTTTTTGTGCTTATAAACCAGGTTGCAAACATAAATCTCCGTTTTCTCAGAAGACTTTCTATATGCCTCTGTTCACTTCTTTCCTTGGTAGTTCCTGCTGATTTTTATCTCCAGCATTCAGCACAGGCACATACCATACTTCCCCTGAGCTCAGCACAGCAGCCACAGGGACAGACATCAGCAGTCAATAAAGCAATATAACACTCCGGCATGGCTAAGTGCAGACCACTAATCTTGTCCCAGGAATTGTAACAGTTAATTATTAGAAGAATAGTTGTAAATACGATGTGAAAAATTGGACAATGCTACAGGTCCCTAATTATCATTACACCACTCCACTATTGCATTAATTCTAATGCTCTGATCAGGATTTGATTAGGTAGATTGGTCAGCCTCCATTACCCAGCAGTGCTGAGGGCTGTGAAACTGCCTCTCACACAAGGCAGTGTCACCTGCACACAGCCTGGGCGTCCGCAGGAGCTAACGCTGTGTCTGCAGGGCATAAATTAACATTTGCAGCAGCCTGAATCACTTATTTAGTACTTCAGGAGCCATGTGTCAACATACATCAAAATAGCAATATATCAACAACTGTCTGAGGCGAAGGACATGAGATAAAAAAGAAAATGGGATCATTTTTTACAAAAATAAGGTGGCTATCAGGTTGCTGATGAGCAGCTTGAGAGGCTGTCTGTGAGCCAACATTCGCTAACACCAGGCCTGGTTGATTGGTGGGAGGTGGGAGGTGGGGGAGGGCACCGGACCTGGGTGCAGCACATTCACCCTGTGCCACCCCTCAGCCATGCCACTGGGAGGTGCCTAGATCAGGGTCAGTGACAGTGTGCTCGTTTGACCAAATGCAGTGCATACCTCATCAAAACAAGGTGGGATTTACATCAGCTTTCTGTTTGTATAGAGGTTAACTCCGGCTCTAGTGGGAACTCTGTACTTACAGCCGCCCCAAAAAGGTTCGCTCTGTCACATACTGCCTGGTAAACAGGGGAATGGGATTTTGATACTGCATGAAAAGAAGAAAGGGGGAAAAGAGATGAGAAATGTCACTTGATGGACGCTGATACGTATTTATGCACCATGACCTAATTCACTGCTCGTTTCTGGAGCCCAGGGCAATGAATAACATATTAAGTGATATTAATGTGAAATATAGTTTCTGCTCCAACAGCAATCTTAGGAAATAAACTACCATCATATGTAAAAAATATCCACAGACCTTCCTTTTTCTTTTTTCCCCAGAACCCTCTCCACAGTTGCAGACGGTAGCAATATGTTTAGTTACATTAATTTTAATACTATTACCAACTCCAAAGCTCAGGACTTTTCTGGTTATCCTGCCAAGCAGCTCTAATTCCATTTCCTTCTGTTCCTGAGCCCCCCTCAGCCCCTTCCTGATGTATGAATGAAGTAGGAACACAGCTAACATTTTTGTATCTATCAGCACTTTCAAATATATTAACCAAAGCTATTTATTCCCTCTGATACCCTGTACACAGCAAAAGCTTGGGAATGCCTCTTTGTTTCCTAAAGTCCAGGAAAGAGGAATGCTTGTTCACAGGTGTATTTGATGTAATATTCTACATCAATAAGTTCATTTTTTTTTCATGAGGAAAGCAGTAGGCATATGAAACTGGTAAGCACTGGGAAAAGCCCAAAGAAAAACATGCATAGAATCTGATACAGAATTGCAGTAATAGTATTTATGTTCTTTTATGTACTTACTCATAAAGCATAAATCAAAATAAGGCTCAGATTATACTCCTGCTCCTCTTTAGTGGAAAAAGAAATGCAAATGTTCTGTGCATTAAAATTCATTTCGGAACACACTTGGAAACATCTGCATCATGCAGAGAATATTTTTATTAACGATATGACTGACTTTTATCTTGTAGAAGAAAATAAAAACATTTGCACTAAAATATGGGAAACTGCATGCATTAACAAAGGAAAACTTGATGTGTGCAAATAAATAAACAAACATGGTTTAATGCCTGTTAAGTAAGAAGACAGCGTTCACTGTAGAGTTCTGCTAAGTGCAAGATCTGTTCTTGAGCTGTCAAAAAGCTGCAAAACAACTGATTTTAAGTAAAATCTCACGTTTCTTCATGTTTGTTTGTATGCTTGTTTGTTTTTTAGCAGGCTTTGTTAACTTTATAGGCTGAGTTAAACCTGGTTGCATCCAGTACCAGCCCCACCAAAGGGCAGTGTGCAGATAAGGGTTGTCTGAATTCATCCCACCTGACTGCCAGGTCTTAGGGTAGGACCCAAAGGTCACTGAACCATCAGTGAAAAGAAACAAGTTCTTCCCAAGGATGAATCAAGTTCCATCCATCAGCTGCAAGGTCTGTGCTAGGCTGCTGGCTCCTTGCTTGCATGGCTGGGGCAACTCCCCACAGGCATCTGGGAGGAGGCCTGGATGGAGGAGTACAGCCTTTTCTAGGGCCTGCCTTCCTCTGGAGGAAATCTTGGCTTCCAGGGGAGGAAGAGAGCTGCACCATACTCCCAGCAATACTGTTTGAACTGTGGGGTGTACCACAAAGCTTGGTGGATGCTTTGGTGGTAGTATGTAGTTCATAGAAATCAATGTGATGGTTCCTAAGACCCTTTTTAGCTCCAGACCCATCTACCAGCATCTACAGTTGCAATGTGCTCCTGCTGAGCACCAGGGAATCTCTGGGACAAGGAGCTGTGAGAACCTCCCACTGATACCTGCACAGGAGATGCATCCCATTGCTGTTCAGGCAAAATGCAGTGGTGGTGACATTTGTCCTTTGCACAGGGACTTACTGAGTAGAAAGTAAAACTTGGGTATCAACCCAGACATAAAGACATTGGATATGGCCATGATGTCATTGTAACCCATAATCATGCCCAAAAGTGCGAGATATGTGGAAAGGTAACTGAAATGTTACCTTAAATCAATACCACATAACAATGAGAATGCATTAAAAATTTACTTTTGTAGTTTGAAAATAAAAAATGCTAGAAGCAAACCAAATTAGAGTAGCATTTGTTTTTTACATCAGTAGGAAATACAAAGATTTTTTGCAAATAATTAAGCACTGCAATTGCACATTATCTTTACTGCATGTAGAGAAAGGTTAAGCATCTCCAAAGATTTGGAAGATTGTTCTGTCATTATGTCACAATTGATCAGTATTTAATTGTTTTGCTTGAGGATTTTTTGCCTCTTCTCTACATGATGATATCCTTTCGGCACAGGAATCAAAACTATTTATCAGCAAAAGTTACTAATTTCTCTCAAAGAGATTCCTTCTGATTTTTCATGCTGAGACACTGGTCTTGATTAACTTTCTTCTGTAATCTATAGAGCTTCTGGTGACTGATTTAAGCAATAAATTTATCCAGTTTAAGTACCGATTACTGCAGACTAAAGGCTTCATCCATATCAAAGGCTTATCCCCCCACCCCCCACCACCCCGAAAAAGAAATTTAAAAGCACTTTAAAATGCCCTTTCTTTGTCTAAGGAAGTTACCAAGATATCTTGGTGCTAAGAATATATGAAGTCTCTGTTCAGCTAAAATCTGAAAGCTGGAACTAAGATAGATGCCCCTAGATAGTTCTAAAGATCTTCAACTTGATATTCAGATTTGGAATCAGCTGCAATCCAAATGCCACCACAGCCTGGGGCACTGTCGTTCATCATTCTAGTTCTAATGAGCACAAAGGGAGAAGGGATTTAACTGTATTAGATCTTAATCCAAATTCTCCTGATGTGTCTTTGAATTTTGGGGGGAGATGAGATGGAAGGGATAGTGATTAAGTGATAGTGAAGTAGCGAGTAGATAAAAGTAAGTAAAAGATTAAGATACCAAGGCATAGTGACAACTGTAAAGCTGGAAGCGTGGAAATAATTTTCATTCTTGATACTTTCCCCGTAAAATATCTTTTTATAGTTTATAATCACATTTTTTTATATTTTTGTAGTTAATATGTATCATCTGGCTACAGAAGTACATAAAACATTTGGAATTACTTGATTCATGTTATGTATGTGTCCATGAGGCATCCAAGGGATTCTCCAAGGGAGATTCAGAAGTCATCACAACAATGAAAGCTTTTCTGAAGACCACAGCAGAACTGGAGAGCCTTCTGCCATGCTGTGTCAAGAGCAGTGACGATTACTGTACTTCCAGCTACTGAGGTTGGACTTAGAAACCTAAAGCACCAGGTTACCAGACAAGTGAAAAGGCAGTTAAGTACGTAATACCACAGAGGGACCCTCCTTGCACTCTCAGTTGTTCAGGTTTCCATCTCTGGTCTGGGAGATGTTTTGAGAAAATGATTGTATTTGAAACAGCAAATCTTGGAGTGAAGGGTGGCTCGGGTGTGCAACTGTTTTGATCTGGCCGTACAGCGAAGTGTGTGTTCAGTCTTGCAGAAATCATAAAATAAAATAAAAGAGAAAGAAACAGAAAACAACTAAACCAAAACATGCTTCTCAAAGATAGATATCTGGCTCGCAGGGTAATGAAACACGGATTTGAAAATAGCTTCAAAATGCTAAATCAGCAAAGGGCATACCTTCAATGTGTAGCCTTCTTAGAGCTAGGATTACAGAACATGTAAATATCAATAGCTTCATCCAGAAGCCCTTCTGATCTCAACTATTCTTAGACTCTGTGAAGCAGAGGGGACGTGGGACTGAAACGGTCTTATTCAAGTGGGGATGTCAGGGGTGTGGTACTTACTGGTGGATATTGCTGAATGGTACAAGTGACGTGGAAGTTAGCTGGGTAAATGCAGGAGAGTGTTACCAGGGTGTTGTTACTGCACTGCAGGGATTAAGAGGAGAGGAAGAACAATAAAAATACCAAGCAACTGCAGTGTGGATGGGACTTGAAATACGGCAACGTGAGTGTAACAGATGTTGGCGTTGGGATTCATAATAATCTGAGGAACTAGATTTATTGCTGAAAAAGATAAGGAATATAAAGAATCCCTAGGAAACCTGGCTTGATTAGCTCAACAGCTCATGGGAAGCTTGCTATGCTTGATCATATTTACAGTTCTTCAGATGTTTTCACCTTTTATGCAGAATCTTGGCTGCTGTTTTGTTTTCTGCTATTTTTTTTCCCTCTATAATTTTTACTTTAATGTCATGCATCTCAGTGAGAATATTTTTCATTTTCTTGAGTTAACTGTAGGCAAGAGGTGGAACCTGCTTTCCATGTGTTATTTTATTATGTATTCTTTCTTTCTGTGTGCTACTCTTTGATACGAATTACTTTGTTGGGCTCTTTATTGTGGTTACAGGGTGCTAATGCACTTCTAGCATGCCATAGGAGTCACTCATATTGGAAGAGTTCAGCTTTGATCATGTTTTCCCTGTTATCCTTGTTGATTACTGCTATTTGCATATTACTTGATTCCCCAGGTTTGTGATCTCTCATTTGGTCTGCTTCCATCTTCTCACGTCTTTCCAGGTTCCTTGTTTGTTTTGCTTTCCTGATTTGCTCTTCTTGGTATAGGAGATGTTTTGAAACTTCTTAGTTTCAAGGGCAAAGGTTTGTTTTACACATTGCCTTTTTTAACTTTTGACACTTTTAATTCATTTTGTTACAAATGAGACTTTGATATTAAAAAGAGATCATTTTTTGGATTTTTTACTATTAAATGCCTGGTTGAAATAAGAAGTATAATAAAATGCCAATGCTTTGAAGAGTCAGCCCTGAGAAAATCAGCATACCAGCTATTCTAGTGGCAAGATTTGTGTGGGGCCAAATATGTTTCCACGCGCTTTTTCTATACAGATGCCTGCATGAAAGTTTTCAGTCAGCTTTCTATGATTGTGTAGTGAGAATGGCCTAGAATGGACGTCACTTCAGCAAGCTGTTCGTATCTCTGGTGTAAAGACTTACGGTCACTAAACTGTTTTATACTTTCAGTGATGCTATTCATTTTAATAAATGCACATTGTGTAAGTGAGATGCCGATATATGGAAGGTAAAGGCATTCCAAGATGAACTAAAATGTAGTCTTTGTTTCTGGTCGATGCCTTTCTTTATTTCTTATTGAAGAGTGACTTCATCCATTTGAATGGATGATAACAATTGTTAACAATTCCCAGGCTTTCTTCTTGTTTTGCTGCCATCTACATGGCCTCAGACTCATATCTCCTCACCTATGACCGTGACTATTGAGTGAGGTGAAGAGTAAGATAGGCACAGCACCTCCCATGACTTCTAGGGCCTTGCAAACTAGTATTTCATCCACAGCTCCAACTCAGATCATCCATGTTGTGACTACATTAAGGCAGAAACATAGATTCAGTCTACAATTGAGAAGAACATGCATGTTCAGGCTCTCCCCTTCCAGAAAGTCATGGACAGATGTCTGTACATCCATTATAGATTTGCTTATAATCTGTGCAGGTGGCAATCACATCTTCCTCTATATTTTCCTCCACAAGATTCACAGTGTGATCTTTGTAGAATTACTTTCTCAGACCTTCACATTCATCCTACTTAGGGTGTATCTAAAAGTTTATGTCCAAAGCAGTAAATACTGAAGGCATGTATGGCGCTTTAACTTAGAATGCATCTAAGCTGCTGTACTACTAGCTGACTTAAATTCAATTATTCTATAGTGCACATTGTCCCTTTCCCACCTTGCAAATCTTCCCACGTTCTGGGAGCGCTGCAGATCTCCATGGTCTTCTCAAACTGTTAGCATGCAAATGCCTATCATTTCTCCTCATGGTTGATCAAGATATTTTACACAACGGTCCCATGTTATTAATCATCTTGAATCGGTCTCCACAAATGTCAGACCACAGATACTACTGCCTTCTGTATATCATTGATTGAGATAATGAAGGCTGCAATTGGCCAGACCCTGTTTGTGTGTGCATAAAGTCTCCCCTTTTTTTGTGACTAATCAGTATTTTACTTATCATGTTGTTCGTGATGGCTGGATTTAAGCATAGCTTTCTAGCTCCTTATGTCATCATAAAAAATAAAAATAAAAAATAAATTAAAAAAAAAAGAAAGAATGAGAGTGAGAGAATACTGGGGCATTCCACAAAACTAGAGCTGGGGAGAAAAATACGTGTTTACATATATATATGTAAACATATATATATACATTATAAATACATTAAACACATATTTAAAT